>OY759208.1:27727287-28098224 GCA_963662105.1 Meiosimyza platycephala
CTGCCCATCTTTGGACTTGCAAGTCAATCTGAAGTCTTCACGGTACCTTTTCATGATTTCGTGAACAGTCGAATGACTTTTTGCGACTAATTCACCAATTTCGTGAACAGTTTTCCCTCCATGTAGTTTTACAATAAGCTGGCATGCTTGCTTTCCTTTTGGAGCCATTTTGGATAGTACGCGTTGTAATTAATATAATTTCTAACACTAAATGTAACTAACAGATGCAAAGTAACTCAACGTAAAACAAAATGCTCAAAATAATCCTTTATAAAAAAAAAATATCGACAAGTTTTTCACTACTTCGTATGTTGTCCGATTATTCGTTGAGCAAGTAAAAGTGAGTTGTTCATTTTTTATAATTTCTAAAAAACTATGGTTAGGTTTTTTTAAATTTTTTTGTTGTATGAATAGACGATTAAGGATGAATTGAATGGCATTCCAATTTTTTTGAAGTTGCAATTGGTTCGTAATTTTTCATATGATTTTTAAAAAAAGAAAGCTTTGTCCGATTATTCGTTGGAGCCACTGTATATGATTTTTTATGGTATTTGAAGTTGTAATATAGGTACATATCTGGGAAATCGCGAATCTATTTTATTTAAAAAAATCGATTTTCTTTTGATTTTCAAAAATTCTTTCAAACGATATATAATTATTGCAACTATGTATTTCATTAATTTTTAGTTATAATGGTTTTTCTGTTTTAACCCAATGTGCACAAAAATGGATGCGGATCCGTTATGGATCCGGAACGGACTTCATAAATTGATCTGTTACGAACTCGTTTTTTTTAAAACTAAATGGATCCGTTACGGACTTGTTTTTTTAAATAAAACTGAGTTAACTCACACATTTCTTAAATATTATTATTTTAGTCCAAAGTGTATTATATAAAAACCAATTTAATTTGCTTAATTTATTATTTTATTGATGTGCATTATGTTAAAACCTTAACATACATTTATATCTTTAGCATAGATTTATGACTTAAGCAAACATATTTCATTAATACATACTTTAGGCTAAAACTTGAAAACTGGTCAACCGATTCTATTAAAATTTTGTGGAGAACATTTTTTTATAAAATTATTTTTTTATTCGAAAATGGAAAAAATTGGTTCACGGAACACCCATTTCATTCAAACTACTGGATGAACGGTTATAATTTCGTAACACACAAAACCAAACTATCTATTTTTCTGCTTTCTATATTCGTATTGCAGTACCGTTGAAGCGATGTATTAAAAAAATTATACCTATTTTTTTCCTAAATCTTATATGTAACTACATAATTAACTGCCAATATCTTTTGGAAAACAAATTTTCAACTCCAACCACTACATCACTGCAATCGTTCTGACTCGTAGTGAGGGAATCTCTATTTTTTTGAAAAATATAAATGGACTTGCTGTTTTTTTAACGTTTATTAGTTAAAAGTTGATTATTAGTGCTTGTGCTATATGACATTATTGTAAAAAGTAAATTTAATTTCGTCATAAAGAAAACTATTAAAAAAGTGTTATGACACAATAAGTTGTTATTCATAATTAAGTAATCATGCACTTATTACGTGTGTAACGTAACCATACGTATCATTTTAAGGATTTGGAAGTTTGGAAAGTCACCAGAATAACAGATTTTGCATAAAAATTGTTATATCTCGCAATGTACAATTCTATTTTTAATACATAATTTTAAGGATATGTACTGTAATAAGAAAACAACGTCGAAAATTATTTAGTTTAGTAGTGTTCGTTACGAAATTTTAGCGATTTTATGTTATGAAAATGGTTCCCACAAAATTTCTATAAAATTGGTTGATCAGTTTTCAAGTTATAGCAATGATTGGAGAGTTAAAAGCCTTATATTTTTCATGACTTAGAGTAATTTAATGAAATATTGATGTTAAAGGTATGACATGTTGCGAATAAAATTAAAGAGACATAATAAAAAAGTTAATTTGTTTTTAAATATGTATCTTCATAATGCATGTTTTGGACGAGAAGACTAATTTTGAAAAATATACATAAGTAAAACAAAAAACTCTCTATCTGGCAATGGAATAAGTTATAATTACATATCGTTTGAAAGTTATTTAAAAATCATTAAAATCGATACCATAAACTTCATTGTTGGATTAAGCCTTCAACCATTTCTGAAATCGATTTCTCCTCTAAAATTCGTTATAAAATTTATAGGTATCGATTTCGATGTTCCTTATATGATATACATATCTACTTCAAATATCGTAAAAAATCATGTTTCAAAAATTGGATTTCGTTATAATATTGCTGTTCTTGACCACTGTAGGTGTTTGCAATTAATCAACACTCAATTTTAAACAAAAATTTTCAAAGCATTTACATTTTATGGGTTAGTTGAATGTAGCTACTCTGTACGTACGTACATAAATTCGAAAACTTAAACTGAGTTTTTTTCCATTGTTTATATGGATTTCATACCCCTTGCAGCTTAATAAATTTTCTGTTGTTCTTCAAAACATTGCTTATAATATGTGAATTAAATTTCTCTATATAATTTTATTTGAACTATCACTCAAAGTAGAAAAATAACGAAATGATCCAAATTTTAAAATATTATTAATTTGTTGAAACTGCGCAAAACGACCTTTTTTGCGAATAATTGTTTCTAAGTGCTTAAAAATGTATGTATATTCGGTCACAACGAAAGCATCGTGCTTTTGTCGCAAATAAATATTTAACATTCCCAGAGTCATGTTTATTAACAAATTAAAATATAAAATGATATATTTGCTCTAAAAAATACTTTATTGGATTAATTTTTTTGTTAAAAAATATCGGATTCATAGTGCTGCACTGAATAACCTTGTTTTTGACCTCGGATGAAAAGAATATTAATTTTACGAGCATTTATAGTCGATTTTACACTTATGCTTGCCAGCAGCGTATAAGCTAGATATGTCCGACTAAAATTTAGTTTATGTACCATTTTTAAATTAAACTCAACCATTTTAAAATTAAGTGATATCTTTTTAAAGGTTAACAAACTTTTTTTAGTCAGAAAAAAATTTCATGCAATTTGAAAATGGTATCGATGTATTCGGAGAAGGTTGAAGTTAATCTAAAAATTATATGATGATTTGATGTTGTTGATTTTCTATTGTATATGCTATTTTTTTTTATCAAATTTCAATTAAATTTAAGCATTAAATGTAGGGTAACAAACCTGATTTGAATTACTCATTTTTTCTTCATTGCTACCTCTTGATTTTAGACTGTGTTATTGTTATTATTCTTTTGTTTCGTTATTTTCTTTAAAAAAAAAATGATAAGTACATATGTATGCGTAAGAAAGTCTTTTTTATTTTTTGCTGAATTTGGGGTCATGTATGGATTTCGCGAATGCTCTTGTTTCGTAATTTTATTAAAATTTTATACAAATTAAAAAAAATGTACCGCGGTCTCTTCCTTTTGAATAGAGTGAGTCAGTAAGTACATTGACATCTCATTTACTTTTTAGAGAAACTAAAACGTTGGTTTTTGATTTCTTAAGGAGTTATTTTATGTCTACGATCTATTAAATAAATGTTATGTCAAAACAAAATTATTCGTTTGGTTTAATTTAATCTCAGTGTATTTTTTGGATCCTTCATGATTATTTGCTAACTATAGTATAGATTAGGGTGTTTTTTTCAATGTTTTTTAAATTTTTTGATTTTATTTTAGCCTATGTATGTATGTCTTTGAATTGGAACTAAAAATAGTTCTCACAAAATTTCAGTTTCCTAGGTCTAACCTGTGGACGGTGCGGAAAAGAGTTTGTTGCCCATTTAATTGAAACGAGGAATAAACGTTCTTACTAAAAATCTGTCATGGGTGCCAAGATGTTTAGGTATTTTATTGTATGGGAGGTGCCACACTCTGTTCTTCTAAAGGCTTCTAAAGTAAACTTATGTCGACTGTACAAAGATAATTTATTAAGATATAAAAATTAGGTACAAAACTTTCAAATCGGTCATTATGTTGTTGAGTTTCATCCTTTTCATCAATAATATTCTCAAAAAGATTTCACTTGGCTTGCATTCAGAAGGTACTAACCAAGTGGTTATGCAACTAAGAGGCAGACTTTACCTCCTGAACCCTGCCATTGATTGCGTACTTAACTAAAATACGCATCAAGTTTTTTGACAATATTAATTTTTTTACCCATTTTGTTCGAGCCGGAATTGTAGTGATTGGACTAGTCAGAGAAATATTAGCTTTTACTCTCTCAAATATCGCAATTTGACAGATTTGTCCTTTTCTTAAATGTTAAATGCTAAAAAATAGAACTCATGCTTTTTCGTTAAATTTTTAATTTTTTTAGTAAGACATAGGTATTGGTAGGTACATATATGTATTATGCATATAAAGTATGATTGTGATATTCTTTAAGGGAATGACTGTCCTCTATTGGGGAGTACTAGCATGGCTTTGGTTTGCATCCCTATCTCCTACCGATTTACGCCAATGGTCGATGATTATGATTTATTTCGAGTCTGCTTCATTTACTTATTTCTTATAATTTGCTTTGCTCAACTAAATGTAACCATAACCACGTGTTACCTACCTACCCGACCCGCTGACCGTCACCAATACATGGAAGTTAGTTATTTCGTAGACACGTTCTAGATGTTTGATTTTGCCTTTGATCAGCTGTGAGTTGGTTTAAAGCAACATCACAATTAATTTTTTGTATTTAATGTGTATTTTAGATGTCTATCAAAGTTTTTTTTTGTTATTGTATTTGCTAAAAGCTTTGAATTTTTTTTTTATATAAGAGTGAAAAACCGTGCGTACCAGTTTCTTGTTTTCGTGTTGTGTATGTGTATAGCATGAAAGTTTCCACGAAAATCAACGAAATTGAGTTAAACAATTATTTCCAATATTATTTTCAATATTGAATTCAAAATCATAATCTTTAAGTAATAATTTAAACTTTTTGAATCCATTGATATCCATTTTTTGCTCGTAAGTAGGCAATTCTTGTAATTTTTTACAACTTGGCAGATTAAAAATGGTTACTATTAAAAATTCGTTTTGTTTTTTACTAAATATTCCGAAAGTTTCCTATTTTTAAATTAAGTAGGAGTACTGAAATTAAATAATTAATAAAATCTTTACTATGATATCCCACCCACCCGTAGCGCGAAATTGTATACTGATAATAAAATAACCCTAAGTTGATACCGTGTAAACTTTAAAATGAGATAACTGTTTTTTGAAATACTCCCCACCTGGTAGTTCTTAATAGGTTATTGGTCTCACATCCAGAAATACGTACAGGTAGAACAGCTCTAGTTGAATTAACTTAACGCCGTGAAATTCGATTAAATTTAGGCTTGTAAACCTTGTTCCACTTCATTGCTTTGTTAAGTATAGTTAACTGCAAAATGAATGTTGCTATGAACATTATTCACGCTAAAGCGGATATCATTCTTGTACACATGCACTCACAGCATGTGTACATGCACAGCATACCAGATTCATTAATTTAATGTCTAATCTCTCTACTTCCGTTCCTATCATATGAATCACTTCTATAATGTTTAACGACACAGACCAAAAAGACAAGTTTAACGTTACTAACGAGTTTCGAGAATCTAATTATCTCTCGACCCCAAAATTTTTATTTTCATATGTACATATTTATAAACAAGTTGTTTTCTGTCCTATCCATAACATTTTCACAAAGATTTTGAAATGATTTTTTCCACGTTTAGCTATAATTATGTAATCGGCCTATTCATGTGAATATCATAAAATTTTTATATGAAAGTAAAAGTATATATGTACATACTATCATACATAATGTATAAAAGTAAGAAGGTATGGATATACTATTATTGTTTTACTGTCCCACCTGTTTCAATGGAAAAGCCATTATATACCCTTGGTGGCTTGTGCTCAGAATAGTTTATTTAATTTTTTCATCATTTTGTTGCTCTGTTGCTGGTGTTAACTCTGCTGCTTATGACAATCGTTTTTCTTTTTTTTTATTTTCTTGCAACTAATTTGTTCTTGTGAAGTCAAATATAATGGAAAAACTCCCAAAAAAATTTGATTTTTCGAAAAAATTCCAATCAATTTCGTATCAATTTTCTATATATGAGTAGGCGTCCAGTTGCGAAACCGGCCAAGTCCAAAAAAATTTAATTTTGAGATTTTCTCATATAACAAAATCTAGACCATGCTTTATCTTTCTACAATGTTCCCCCGCCAGTGTAGTTAATAAAACTGTCTTCGCATCAGAAATTTTTATTATGCACCTGGCAACAGGCATTAAAATCGTACCTCTATGCTTAGCCTTTACTACGTTTTGACTATAGCAATTTTATTACAAAAATTAGCTGTGATCACTTACAATATTAACATTTGATTTGATTTTACAGGGCATGAAGACACAAAATGGTGGCGATGAGCCACAAATGAATGGGATAAGCAATGGCCATCACAGTAGCAGCAGCAGCAGTAAGCATAAATCTTCTAGTAAGGACAAAAACCGAGATAAGGAGCGCGATAGGGACCATAAGAGCTCCAACTCAAGTTCAAGCTCTAAACATAAGAGCAGCAGTCGGTGCGTATAAGAAAACATTGTTTATTTAATTTATAGCCAATAATTTAATAATTTTGATTTTAGTGATAAGGATAAGCACGGATCTTCTTCCAGCAGCAGCAGGGATAAAAATCGCGACAAGGACAAAGAAGGTAGTAGTAGTAGCAGCAGCAAACACCATAGTAGCAGCTCAAGTAGCCGTGACAAAGACAAGGATAAGTATAAGTCTTCATCTAGTTCGAGCCACCAAAAAAGTTCTTCTTCATCATCTTCCTCTAAGGATAAAGAACGTAGTGAACGTAAAGATAAGGAACACGAAAAGGACCGCGATCGTAAGGAAGGCTCATCCAGTTCGAGCTCTAACAAGGACAAAGATCGTCATCATAAAAGTTCATCGTCCAGCTCTAGTTCACGTGATAAAGACAAGGATCGTCATCATAAGAGCTCATCGTCGTCCTCATCAAAAAGTAAACATTCCAGCTCTAGTTCTAGCTCATCAAAATCATCATCAAAAGATAAGCCACGTGAAAAATTTATTGATGGTGATTTTGTAAAACCAGAACCAATTTCGCAAATACTTATTAACCCTGAACAAAACGGTTTCGACACTGATCCACTCGCTATGGATGTAAAGAATTCTCAAGTAATAAAAAATAACAACGAAGAATCTTGTTCTGGCTTCGATAAACAAAAGGATGACGATAAATCTGCTGTAAAAGTGGTAAACACAAGTCTCCATAACATTTCGCAAGCTAGCTCTTGTGATTATTCGATGTCACAATTCAAGGAAGATGAGCCTCCATTTGAAATAAAAGAAGAGGCACCTTTTGATGACGATTCTCCTATATTCAAGCAAGAAGAGATCACAGTTGAGGATGATGACGAAGATGATGTTCCAATTTCTAAACGTAAGGCTAAAGCCAGAAAATCTGCAATAAATGAAGATGAAGATGATGTACCATTAGCTAAACGCAAACTGAAGGAGGAAATAGAAAGTGATGAGGATGTTCCGCTTCTCAGCCGCAAAAAATCAAAAAAAGAATCCAAAAAGGATAAAGAAAAAACAAAGGACAAAAAAAAGAAACGTCAAATAAAAGAGGAAGAAGAGGACGATTATGAAGTTGCTAGGCCCACAAAAAAGAAAAGCAAAAATGTATGATAAGATAGGGTTTTACAGATTTCATTAAGAAATTAATTTAAACATCGATTTTATTTGGTAGGCGGCTCCGGCATATTCACAAGTGAAACAAGAAAAGGGTTCACCTACAAAAGGTGTAAAGAAAGAGAAGAAGGAAGATGAACATGAAGTTTGGAGATGGTAAGTTGATATTAGTCTTTTAAATCATTAATTTGAAAAAAAAATTTCGGGTTGCAATTTCACTTGAATCTCGGCATATACTACATACATATGGTTTGTACAGGAAGGCTTCGATTTGCGTCGTCTTCGGGACCCTGAGAATGCGAAGAATAGTCGAAATTACTCATGCAGAATGTGTAGACACGAACACAGACATAGCAGTAAAATTATATATCTGCGACAAAATGTGCAGGGAATCGGCAAGACGTGAATCTTGGTAAAATAAAAATGAAGAAAGGGAATTAATTTCGAGAGAAATGTGTTTCAGGAATCGACGTAAATTACAAATACTTATAACGACGTTAATCGTTATTGGAAGTTTAAACCGGAAACGTAAGTTGTCGAAATAACGGTAAACGAAGTGACGCAAATCGAGGGCTTCCTTTACTTATTTTTAATAGGTTTTTTTAGCTTGACTGAGGATTGGTAGCAATTTTTATTGGCGCATAGTTATCTTGCATTGATTTTTGCAGTAAAATATATATATTTTTTTTACTATGGTTTTTGATTTTATTTGCAATCTGTCAATATTAACAATAAGTAAATATTATAAATTTCCACTCCATTGAGGCAAGTCAAGGACATGGTAGCACTTTAGTCTCCTTCGTTGTTAAGCTATATGAAAAATATTTTAAATTTGAAGGTTAACGCTCGTATTATGAGCGAAACAATTGAGTGTTTGATAATGACACACTCATACATAACGGCCGTTTGAAACTTTTAATGATGCCCAATAATAATACAGAGTGTCCGCCGCGAAAATATACTACTTTGAAAATGTTTTACCAATTAAAACGGGTTGTTTTATCGAATATTTTTCCATAATATATTTGCCACGTCTTTACCTCACCACTGCCAAATATGAACTGTCAAAACTAATATTTACCAAAATGGTGGTAAAAAAAAGTAGTATAACTTCTCGTTTTTTGTTGAGTTCTCGTATTTTGTTAAAAAAAAAAAATTAAAAGCGGTTGGCCTAAAAAATGGTTTCAAAAATAACACATCCACCGGTAAATTTTAGAAAAAGAATGCATTTTAAATAACATGGGGTCGCCCATTCGTGATACCGATAATTGAAGAAAGGTAAATTTTAAAGTTTAATCATTAAAAACCAAAATTAAAATTATTCTTTTCTTTTTTAAATAGATTTGAAAGATTTTTAATAAAGTTATTTGTTACACCAGAGAAAATAGAGCTATACAAGTAGAGGAGTTTTTAGTAAATATGGAATGTGGCCTATGGGGGAGATGGTCGCTAATATTTCAACTTTTGAAAAATTAGAAGAATGTTGATGAAATTGTGGTTGATTCTATAGCGGATTTTGTGGCTCGCGTTAGATGTTACCAATCCAAACACCATCATATCTGCAGCAATAATATTTCCAAGGCAAAAAACCAGTTCGAATAAAAGTCACCAAAACAGGAGGGACTGTTTATTACTTCGGCAAGTGGGAATTCAAAAAAAACTTGAGAAATATGTATGAATTAAATAGTTATCAGAAAAAAACTTAAAATTGAAAATATATTTCAATATATTTCAATTTCACAAGACGATGTAAAGAAATAAGCGAATACAGAAAAGAAAGACTTAAAATGATGAAAGTAAAAATAAAACAAAGACATGTGGAATTAGAGGAACTAAAAATACGATGTTAAAACGAACATGAAACGAACTCGTGATAAACAAATCTTATATATAGAAGTTATTATTTATTTTGTTATTCTTCTATGGTTTTTATTTGCAATTTTTTAAACAAATATTTTATTTAAAAAATACCCTTACAAGAGCCCCGGTATGGGAAAGGCCGTCCGCTTAAATGAGCTGAAATTTTAAGGAAAAGTAGTTTTTGTGATGCTGATCAAAAGTTTAATGGCACGACAAAATCATGTGACAGGATTTTGAGTTGTTGGCCAATAAAGGTCTCATTTTAATGGCGTTATATAACGAATAGCGACTTTTTAGCGATCAATGAATTTTTTTGTGAGTTAATTCTTTTTATGGGATCAAATTTATTGATATCTAGAGATCGTTTTGCGCGTAAAATGAGACAATATGGCCAATTACTCATAGGATTTTGTCGTGCCCATTAAGCCTTTTAATCACCATCAATAAAATTACTTATTCGAATGGCATTTTCCATACAAAAAGCGTGGAGTCCTTCCAATGTTGATATTTAAAAGTGAATACCAAAATTGAAAACTTGTGACGTCGAAGCGCGGACTACAGCAAATCGAGACGAAAGTCGTCTACTCATATTTTGCTGCTATGCTGCCGCGGTCAAAATAAAATAATTTTTATGTCGCAGCACGGCAGTAAACCGCAAAATTGCGCACATTGTCCTCTATAATCTTCATGTTGACAGATTTGCTGCTATTGCCCTAAAGAGCTAAACGTAGTCGGGACGTGCAATATCGTCCAGATTTTTTCTATAAGTTAATAGTGAGTATAAAATTTATCGCAGAGAAATAGGACAAATTCTATTTTTTGGTGCGATTTGACACAAGATAAATCGCACGCAACTGTGTTTAGCGTGTTTTAAAGTGTCATTTGTATAATTGGTCGATATTGAGTAAGTCGTATTATTATTATAAACTTAGTGCTGTAATAAAATGTAAATACTTTAATTCATTCGCCCTTTATTTTATTTTTTTGTTATGGCAATCCCTTACAGAAGAAAATGAACGTCAAGCATAAACCTGACGTTTGACATTTCGAGGTTACATTTCTTTTATCAAGAAAACTTTGCGTAATGCACACAATTTTTATTTCATGGCAGAAGCCATTGTATTTGCATTACGTTTTAAAGTGTTTTTTGTCACTAACCTTATTAAACGAGCCGCGCACAATAAAAAAAATTCGCTTGTGCTGCTTTACGATATAACAAGAAATTGCGCAAATCAAGTCACAAAACGACAGCCACAACTGCTGTCCAAACCTAAAACTTTAACTCGCAGAAAAATTGATTCGCCCTACGCTGACAAATTAAAAACGTTAACTAAAATTAACCCTTTGCCCAATTTCAGGTGGGAAGAAGAAAAGCGCGCAGATGGTGTCAAATGGAATACATTGGAACACAAGGGTCCTGTATTTGCACCACTCTATGAGCCACTACCAAAGAATGTGCGATTTTTCTACGATGGAAAGGAGATGCGTCTCTCCGAGGAGACGGAAGAGGCAGCGACATTTTATGCCAAGATGTTGAATCATGATTACTGCACGAAGGATATATTTAACGATAACTTCTTTAAAGATTTTCGCAAGACGATGAATTCTAAGGAACGTGAAACTATCAAAGATTTCAAAAAGTGTAATTTTCAAGAGATGCACCAATACTTTACAGCAGAATCAGAGAAGCGCAAAAACTCCACTAAGGAGCAGAAGTTGGCAAAGAAACTAGAAAATGAGGCGCTTATTAAGGAATACGGATTTTGTCTTATTGATGGACATAAAGAAAAAATTGGAAATTTCAGATTAGAGCCTCCTGGACTATTTCGTGGTCGTGGTGAACATCCAAAAATGGGTATGATAAAACGTCGTATACAGGCTGGTGATGTTTCCATTAATTGCAGCAAAGCTTCCAAAATACCCGAACCACCAAAAGGTCATCGCTGGAAGGAAGTGCGCCACGATAACACCGTCACATGGTTAGCCTCTTGGATTGAAAATGTGCAAGGACAGGTCAAATATATTATGTTGAATCCTTCGTCAAAACTCAAAGGCGAAAAGGATCATGTTAAATATGAGACAGCACGTCGATTGGCCAAGTCTATTGATAAAATACGTTCTACATATCGTGATGAATGGAAATCCAAAGAGATGCGTGTACGTCAACGTGCAGTTGCGCTGTATTTCATTGATAAATTGGCATTGAGAGCCGGTAACGAAAAAGATGAGGACCAAGCTGATACGGTTGGTTGTTGTTCTTTGCGTGTGGAACACATACAATTGCATAAACAACTAAATGGCAAAGAAAATGTGGTTGTATTCGATTTTCTGGGTAAGGATTCTATTAGATACTATAACGAAGTTGAAGTAGAGAAGCGTGTGTTTAAAAATTTGGAACTATTTATGGAGAATAAAAAGCAGGGTGATGATTTATTTGATCGCTTAAATACAACTGTACTCAATGAACATTTAAAGGAGCTAATGGATGGTAATAAATTAAACTTTAAATTTATTCGATCCACTTCATACTTTTTCTGTATATTTAAGGTTTGACTGCTAAAGTGTTCCGTACATACAATGCTTCTATTACTCTTCAAAATCAACTTAATTTACTGACTGAGGACAATATGACGATACCGGAGAAATTGTTGGCCTACAACCGTGCAAATCGTGCTGTAGCTGTACTCTGTAACCATCAACGTGCTGTACCAAAGGGTCATGAAAAATCAATGGAAAATCTTAAGGAAAAAATGCGTTCCAAACGGGAAATGATTGATGACGCTGAATCTGAATATCATGTAAGTTGTGTTTAAAAATATATACATGTATGAAATCACTTCATGACTGGTATATGTAGGATATTAAGAAAGCAGCCAAACGTGGATCTGTTAAAGAAAAAATAATGGCCGACAAAAAAGGTAAATTGCTGGAGCGTTTGAAGGACCAATTAAAGAAATTAGAATTACAAGAGACTGATAGAGATGAGAACAAGACAATTGCATTGGGTACATCCAAGTTAAACTATTTGGATCCACGTATTACTGTTGCATGGTATGTTATTGCAAGACGTAATTAAACTGTAGAATTTCTAAAATTTATTATTTATTGTAGGTGCAAAAAGCATGGAGTTCCAATTGAAAAAATTTTTAATAAAACTCAAAGAGATAAATTCCTTTGGGCTATACACATGGCTGATGAAAACTACGTCTTTTAATTGGAGTGATATTCTGAAAAGTGTCCTCTCTATAATAGAAAATGAAGCGAAACCCACCACCTAATACTTCATTCAAACATACATATTTATAAATAAGTTTTATTGATATAGTCATATTGATTACAATTTTAGTTAATTTACCAAGATAAAATCAGAATTTTTAGTTTCATGTATTAAGAAAGCTTATAATTACATAAGGGGATCTTGTTAAAAATGTAGCGCAAAATATACGCAACTTGAATGCGTACTTCGTCAAAAGACCAGACCCTTTTAGTTTATTAAAGTATAAGTTAGCTGTTACATATTTTAGATTTTAGTTATAATGTATTGCATTTTCTTTAACCTTTGTTCCTTTTGAAAGAAATTGCATTGACATGCACTTAATAAATTTGTAGCATAATTTAACTTCATAACTAATGTAATTGAAGGTTAAAACAACAAAAATAAACTAAATTTGTTTTTCTATGCGACTACGTAAAAACTTTATAAATAAAATTATTTATCTATTACTGAAGTAAAAATTTTCAATGCTTATTTCGTTGACAATGCTTTATTTAGAATTTATTTGAAAAACATTGTGTCCTAATCAGTAATTATAATTTTCTATTTCTTTTTGTATACTTTAAGTTACAAAAATTGCCCCGTGCAAATAAAATAAACATAAAAAAAAAATAAAATATTTCTTATAAATTTTAAATTTGAATATTATTAATAATAAAACGAATTGAAATAACGAGTATTAATTGATTTGTGCAATTAAGCGTAATCGAGTTAGCTACAAAAAATTAACTTAAATATGAAAAAAAAGTTATAGTTACAGGAAAATTATTTTTAATATTAAAAAACTAAAACTTTTAACTAACATAAATGAATGACATTAATAATATGAATTTCGAGTTTATTATTAAAACAATTGCTTAAAAAACCACTTATGTATTTAAGCATATCGTCGTTTAAATTACAAAACCTCGTAAGGCCTCTTGTAAAAAGACGTAAATGGTACAAGTGCCAAAAAATGAGATACTTGAGAAATGAGAGTGCCAAAATGATGGTTTTGCAGTTTAAGCATGTATGATTAAAAAATTCTTGCAATGCATACAAACAGACATGGAGGGTAGTGCACTCAATTTTATTTTTCAATAAATGCGAACATTTTTTTCATTATCACAAAACTTATTTACTAGCAATAATAAGCGAATTGCACTACTGCTATGTCTGCATACAAGTTATAATAAACATAATAAATCATTTTGCAAAATAAAGGCAAACTTATAATTAAAAGTTAATCAACATTTGAATAAAAAGTGAAAAGATGTGTTTTATTTTACGATTCAGATGTGAAAGAATATTTTACGCCATAAGGGAGCTATCTAAAGCATTTTTTCAAAAAAGGTGATATGTCACCTAGAAAAAATTGCTACGTGTCCCCAATAAAATTTCCCAAACCCAACGAATATCGGATATCTTCATGTCTCTACCTAGATTGCCCAAAAAGCTTCAGAGAATCTGTTTTTTTCTCCTACGTTTTCAAATCGATGTACAAAAAAGTCATTTAAAAAATTATTTGATAAACTTGTCGAAGCCAAGAGGCCTCAATTTCGTTCTCAACGCTTTTAAATTGATGTGCAAAGAAAGTCTTTCAAAAATAACCTGAAGGACATTTACAGGAAAGTATCTTCAAATCGAGGACATTACCAGGTTTTCGAGGACACTTATAAAAACCAATGATAGAGGCAGTAGAGTTAAAAAAATATTGATTTAAATTTACTTATGTGTATGTATTTTAAAATTTAATTGTGGCTGGCTTAAATTGAACGATTATAACTTTTAGCTAGTCCCAAGTCTCTTTCACTTTAAGATGATTATTTAGACGATCTTCCAATGTAACATGTGGTTTCATCTCGCATTAAAATCGTTTATTGTCGTTTATTGGAGACATTGACATGAAATTTCCCGATTTTTCATTCAACTCCCAGAGTTGTTGGAGAGTAGAAAGATTCGCCCGTCGTCCGCCGCAATTGTGTTTACTCCGACGGGTTTTTTTTGACAGCGGGTAATCATTGCCGATTTCCCGATCCCGTTCCAGTTCTGCGATCGCATTAATGTAGGAATTATACGCCGTGTGTAGGGTATGAAGATGACAGTTAATTTTTGACGTTCTCTGATAATTCGCTGGTTTCCAAGTGTCATCAAGTACAGACGTCGTTTTTAATTCTTATCGCAAATATTTCTATGATTTTCGTGTGAATTAACAAAAATAAACAATAGGGTAATTTGTGTGAACGTTCAAAACTATGAATTAATATGAAAATGCCTGAGCTTTTATATAACTGTGAAGTTAAGTACATTTTCATTGATTTTCCTAATTGAATTACAAAAAAACAACAACAGCAACAATAGCAAAAGAAATAAAATACATAAAGACAAAAAGTTAAAAAGGCAACACCTTCAATGATATGAACGACGGGAATACAAGGTTGATACAAGTTATTGAAAAATATCTCAACTGTCCACGACAGGGTCACGAAGCGAAGTTTCAAAAATAAACGGAATATTTGCAAATTTGGTCAGCCAATGAATTCATCAATGACGTGTGACCATCATTCATTTGTTTAGTTAAATTAATAAAGCAAACAACAAAACAGAAATAAGAACTAAAAATAGACAAAAAGAAACCAAATTTAAAATGAGCAGTTCTAAACCAATAGCAACATCACCAACGGCAGCGGCTGGGACTTTGCTGAGCGTCGTCGCTGCTGCTACTGCGAATGCAATTCCAACGATTTCAGCCGCAGTTTCAAGCTCCCGTTTAGGCGCCATTCAGCAGTTCGACACGATTTCGCCTGGGGGCTCTGCATCACTTAGTAGCATGCAGTTGGTGCAGCAAAAATTTAAGGACAACGAAAACGTACTGTCGGTAAGTATCGGAAAAGAAAAAGTTCTCCGAAATGAGATTCCCAAGCGTAATTTAACGAAACGAACTTTCAGTCTTGGACAAAAAAATTTCGTATCAATTTTACTGGAAAAGTCAAAGTTTTAAAAAATCGTCATGTTACCCAATAAAAAGGACATCTTATGTTCCTGAAATTGACCTTGAAATTTTTACCGCTATGCTGCTTTGTGACAATTTGCTTCTCTAACACTGACGCATATCTCTACCGCCATCGAAAAGTAAAAAGACCCATTACAATTTTTGCTTATTTGCCGCTTACTTTTAATTTTACTCATACAGCCCATCAGGTAAAAAATATTCAATCTGTCTCTAAGCTCATAGATTCTCGAAATCAATTTCTGTCACTATATCCTATTTTTCCACTTATGGTCAAAGCTCCAAAGGTATTTTCTCCACATTGTTAACATCAACTCAATAATGCTACCTTTTAAAGTTGACCAATTACAAATTTTACCCTCATAGTACTGACACCAGGTCCTAAATTCCTCGGAAGGGTAGCAGTGAATTTTTCCCCGCCGTACTAATGCGGGAGTACTACCTACCAATAATTTATGTATTAAGTTTTTTTCAGATGTTGCCTCTAAATGTGCTCTAGGGTCTTAAGTCTGATTCAAAAATTGTTTGAATGGAATAAATATATCCTATATTTCGAATAATATCTAGTACATTACCAACTTTAAATTTTATTAATTAACATTTTTTGTCTATTTTAGATATTTGAAGCCTATCAAATAGTTGGACAAGAGCACACAAGCCGACTTTTGGCTCTGGTTGTTTCCGTCGCTGGTGGTACTTATGCGATTTTTTCATTGACAGCCACACGTTTGCCACCACAAAATAGCAGTGATTTAACTATCGATAAAATCTTTGCGCTAAATGACAGCTTCGAAATTTGTACAGGTATGTACAGAAAATTTAGATTACTAAATATGTGAAAAATTGTATGCTTTCAATGCTGCTTCATATTTTCATCATATCCTCTTCTATCAATTTATATGCTATCATTACTGTAATATATACTTAAGCCTTGAAGCTATATGAAGTGCTTTGCTTTTAACAAAATTCAACTTTTACACCTTTCTATTGTTTTCGCCAGTTAAGTACATAAATGCAATAAAACAGTTCCGTGACTGACAGACAACGCACAGACTAAACCGCTTGACGTAAAGAGCTGACATTTTATTCTGGCACCTTCCACACAACTCAAACACTTAAAACGCTATATCTTGTCGCTTATGGTGGTTTGCTAAGAAATGTGGACGGGATTAGATAACGAAGCGGCTCACCTTCCTTACTACAAAAAAATTCTAAACTCCATATATTGGCATCTATGGCAGCTATAGTTGTGATACTTGATACATGGATGTAAATTGTTTTTGCCAAGCAACTCGCATATTGTGAACGTGATTGGACAATTAGGGCGTGGCTCCTCCCATACAACTAAAACACTTAAACTTAAATTTTTGATACCTATACTTGATTGTGAAAAATGTAGGTAGGGTTGCACAACGGGGAGTGCACAGGCAGAGTCGTGAGTACAGTTAGTATATTATCTGTTGACCGAATTAAACCTGTGTGTGTTCAAAAGTTCTTTCCGGTATCGCCAAAATAAAATATAAAAATCCCTTCAACTTTTTTTCCAATATGTAATTTTGTTATGAATATGGGCAACTTGCCAAACAGTATAAGCATTTTGTAAGTACGTTGATTTTCGTGTGTTACACATTGTGTGTGAAGATGTAGCCAAATCGCCTACAAAGCGGCCATCTTGTTGTAAAAATAAGCATAAATGCTTTGAGTTCTTTTTAACATACATACATATTTGCCGTTTGGAGTGGCTCGATAATTAAATGCAATATAAATTGGGCTCGTTTGAGTTTGGACGTTGTTCCAAGTATCGAGTATTTATTTTTTCACAGAAGTAATATCAAACTGTTTTCAATTACTCGATACGATTCAAATGATATTCATATACTCATTGTGCGAAGTTTTCGAGTTATTCGGACAACTCAGGTTAAAACTTAAATTTATTCACTATGCTAATTTAAATTTGTTTGTCATACGCACTTTCAGATAAAAAAGGTTCCATTTCGCAACTTCAATTTGTCTTAAAAAATGCTGAAGAACGTCCGGTGAAATTCTTTTACTATCCCATCATCAGTACAGAAGGTGCTTCAGATTTTGAAACATTTTACGCGCAAGTTATATCGGCAAAAATGTCCATGGTACTCTCAATTAATACGACAGAATTGGTAATAAGCTACAGTTGGCTAAATGATTATCGACAGGTTGGTGAAGTGAAACAGGAGCTTAAACGACGCGAGCATGAATACATAATCTATAAAGAATTTAAGTAAAATGATAGAATTGCATTTCTTTTATCAATTATAAAATTTTTGTTGTTTGCTCAGAATCTATTGTGCAACATGGAATGTAAACAATCAATCCTATCGGGATTGTCCATTGCATTTATGGTTATCAGCAAGTGATGATGCACCAGATATCTACGCAATTGCATTTCAAGAACTTGATACCTCAGCGAAAGCATTAACCTTTAGCGAAAACCGTCCAGATGCTGTGTGGATGTAAGAAAATATAGAAACTTGTATAATAAACACTTTTTATTTTTATTTTTATTTTTATTTTAATTATACAATTTTAGTCAGAAAATGCTTGAAAGTGTACACAAAGCTGCAGAATATGAAGAGTTGACCACAGTACGCCTTGTTGGTATGATGCTGACGATTATTGTGCGCAAAAGTTTACGCCCCTATATTGCGCGATGTCGTGTGAAATCTGTAGCACGGGGTGTTTTTAATGTAGCTGGCAATAAAGGTGGCGTAGCTGTGAGTCTACAGTTAAATGAGGGAAATATTTGTTTTGTCAATTCGCATTTGGCTGCACATCTGGGCTTTGTTGAAGCACGCAATGAAGATTACTCTGGTATAGTGAGAGGGATTGCATTTGATGATGATCTGAGAAGAAGCATTAATGACCACGAGTAAGCAAATATGACTCAAATAAATAATAAACTAAATTAACCAATTTCATCCTAGTCATATTTTTTGGATTGGTGATTTAAATTATCGTATTGAAGAGCCGCCTGGCTTACAGTTGCCTATGTCACGTTCAGCGTCCAATTCGTATGAGGTATTGATGCAGTTTGATCAACTTAGGCAGGAAATGCGTAAAGGCAATTGCTTTGATGGATACACTGAGGGGCCGATATCGTTTAAACCAACATATAAGTATGATGTAGGCACAGATAATTATGATAGCAGGTAAGAGTAAAAGAATATAAACTTTTATATTTTATTAGAAATTTTATTTTTCGATATTTTAAGTGAAAAACAACGTGCTCCTGCATATTGTGATCGTGTACTCTGGAAGGGTGTGCGCATTGAACAAACAGCTTATAATAGCGTAATGGAGATTAGACAGAGTGATCATAAACCAGTCTACGCATGCTTTAAAGTCAAGGTGAATAATATATATTTTTTTAAAAGTATGGAAATAATAGAAAAATATCAGCAGTTACATTAAATCAGAATAAAACTACTCACAGCACTTAATCAAGTTACAGCAGCGTCTATTGGTGGATGTTGTTTACGGCGCCTTCTAGGATAGCACCGGGATGCACCTAACCAGCATTTTGAATCGCTTACAAGTCCCTATTAGTGAAGTGTGTCAAGCGTTCGGCCAATGCCAGTGAATAGTCTATTTAGGTTGCACCATGCTTTCTTGAACGTTGACAAAACTGCGCCGAATCGCAAGTTTTATTCAGCAGGTTTCTTAGCAAGTAAAATATAAGTACATCTTGATTTCATTCTTATGGTCTTATATGGTCTTTGTCTTGGATGTTATGTTATGCTCCATGACGTCCTGCTAGTTCTTGTATTATGTTGATGCTGGTCTTTAATATTTGTGACAACTTTGCGAGAAAAGTTGTATGCTCTGCTAAGGTATTATGGAAGCAAGTTGTGAGAAAGGCGTACATCTTTTAGCATAACATTAAGTTTTCTTCGGTCTTCTAGATTATTGCTAGAGTTAATTTTTTAGTATTCGGTCAAAATTTATGTGTTGAAAGACAAATGCCATGTTATCGGCGTAGATGAAATTACGAATCTGTTACTGGAAGGTCATTGATGTAAAAACTGAATAGTACTGGATCTAAAGCAAAGTTTTGACGTAGCTCGTTGTTTCATATTTAATGTCGCTCAAATCATAGCTTAAAAATAAGAAAACGGGTAAAATTTGAATTTTTTATTTTAATTTTTACTTCCAGATAAAATCCAAGGATGAGAAATTGTATAAACGTGTGCACGAGGAGGTGCTTAAATTGGTAGATAAACGTGAAAATGAAAATCAGCCACAAATTACGGTAGAAAAAACCGTTATTGATTTTGGCTTAGTGCATTTCAACGAAGTGGCTGTGTCTGACTTCACCGTTTCCAACAGTTGCCCGATGCCGGTAGAATTTATGTTCAAAGTTAAAGACCCACCTTTAAGTGATATCTGTGAAAAATGGCTTAGAGTAGAACCACGTGCAGAAAGTCTTCTGACAGATTCAGTAAAAAGTATACGCGTTAAATTATTAGCTGATGCACGCTCTATTACTGGGCTTCTTAAGAAAATTCGTACTACTAATTGGAAATTTGATTTTGATATTCTCATCTTGCATGTTAAAAATGGTCCAGATATATTTCTCACGGTCACAGGTGAATATAAGCCTAGTTGCTTTGGGTTGTCCATGGAAACTTTATGTCGCACAAGTCGACCAGTAGGCGAATATACACAAGCACAGATTAAAGATCTGGTAAGCTCTTCTTAAATTTTCTAAATTTAATTAAAGTTCATTCTTTTAATTATTTTTTTTTTTTTAGATGAATGACGAGTCACCTGAATTTAAAGTGACAATGCCGCGTGAATTCTTTTTGCTTATCGATTATCTTCACAAACAGGGTAACAGGGTTGAGGGTGCTTTTGCAAGCTTAGAATATAAACATTCGCGTCAAGTGCAGTTTAATGATGTACGTGATTGGTTAGATACTTGGTCTGACAATGAATTTCGTAAGTTGAAACAAAATAAATATTTAAATTGTTTGACTATGTTTGATGATGCAACTAATATAAATGTTAGCCATGAAATGATATACAAAATTCAGAGGAATAACGCAACTATTATGGGAGACTGCTAAATAATATACATACATTGAATACATAAATATTATTCTGCGGAAAGCTTAGACCGCACTAATTAATAACTTTATTTTTAATTTCATTCAAAAAATGCATCTGATATGAAGCTGTGGAGCGCGGTTTGATTTTTCCGCCGATTGAATTTCCTGTATTCCACCGTCTCTGTTATTTTCTATTCAAATTACAATGGGATTGGAAAAACAGAATAACACTAAAAATAAAAAAAAAACTGAACTTATTTATTACACTATATAAATGTACATATCTTAATTAACGTTCATTTTTTTGACATGGTCTCAAGTAATGGCTAACAGTGGAAATTATATATAATTTATTATTTATTTATTTATTTATAATTCTTATGTTAAAAAGTACAAAAATCTCATAAAGAAATTTTTATTTTGAAAACTTTTAGCTGGTACTCCACTTGCAGCCGCTGAAGCTTTGTTAATGCTGCTTGATTTACCTGAAAAATCATTATTAGAACCATTTGTCGACGATCTGCTTAGAACGACTACAGCAAGTGAAGCCATGGAAATAATTTCATTGTTAAGCTCACCAAAACGTAATGTTTTTGTACACTTATGTATGTTTTTACGTGAGGGTATTGAACAAAACTATTACAATTTAAATCAAGTTGGTAAGTAGAAAAGTAAAATTAAAAAAAAAAAAAAATAATAATTTATCCTATTTATAGCCATTGTTTTCGGTAAAGTTCTATTACGTGGCTCAAGATCACTTGAAAATAGTTATCGTGATACACGTTGTCGTGAATTTATGCATCGTTTTATCAGCTCCGAATTAGGTACCTTCTCAAATGCAACAAGCGCTAGTACAACTGCCAAGAGCACTGCTAGCGCTGGTGCTGGTGATAATAATGGTGCTAATACTAATGCTTTTGGTATGACTTAGATAGCGAGATTATATTACAAAATATCTTAAAGCAGTTGGAGACTTAAGTTTATCTTAAAATGCATTTGTCAATATGTTCAGGGTGTTTTTTTCTCGTTAAATACTTATATCTTTTTTTTTTTTTGACACAACGAAATATTCCATACCACAATGCTTAGTAATTCAATGTATATTTAATACATGTTAAACATCTAATAGTGCAAAATAACATAACAAGATATTTATTATCGTACGCTTTTAAGTATAGTTTTTGAGTATATTTAAAGTTTTTTAGTTAATTTTCTTTTGTTTTTAATTCTTTTTTGTGAACTTAATAAAAAAAAGCATTAGTTGTGTAAAAGAAAAAAATTCTAAACAATAGAAACCCGATAAAAAATATCCAAACAGGTAAATTATTTTGTTAAAAATCTTTTTATTTTAGTATATTATATTCATTAACTTAGATTGTTAAATTAATTGCTATTTTTATCTCTGTAAAAATGTATGAGGTTGCAGTAAAAGCGTGTGAGTAATAAATTTGTGTAAAATATTGCTGAGTTCGTGACCTAATTAAATACTTACAGTCTTTTAAATATAATTAAGAGTTTCGTTGGGCGCTTAAACCGTTCCATAACTTTTCCTGTAAACTGAACAGGAGATGAAATAAATATATTTTTATATTTTCTATGAATTTGTTGGTATTGTTTTGCGCAAATACCTAGTTTGATCTTTATGTTTCACCAACTTTATTTTTTTTGTTTCCAAGTACCATTTTTTCTGATCTTAAAAATATTTTTCTATAAACTTTTAATATAGAACACAAAATATACCTTAAATTGGGTATACTTTTCAGGTTATTATAATAAAGATATATCATGATTTCAAAAACTATGTATTATTTCGTTTTTTGACGAATTGTCACTTACACGCCTTTGCTTTGAACCCTTTCAATTAAAGTTTTATTTAATAAAAAAAACTTCTGTATTCATATTGGTTAATTTGTATCGCCTAGTAAATAAATAAATGTTCTTGGTTGATATTTCTGAAAATCTGAATTTCGAATATTCAACCAATCGCCATGAATAAATAGTTCAATAACCACAGAAAGAGCTTTGAAAGGAATTTATCAGTTCGCAAAATTGCTCTAGGTAATCATGATTAATTACGCTTATAATTTTCAAAAAGTCGCGATTAACAGTTACAAAAAGTATATTTTCTGAAAAGTATTTTTAGCTAATCAACTGTTCAAACAAAAAATCGAAGGAAATTAAAATTTTCTCGCGCTTAGAAATATTTAATTGTTAAAAGTTTGAAATGAATAATGCGCTCAATTTGAATTTGGTCGATTTGTTTTGTATTGTTAGCATTAAAATGTTTGTTAAATCCTATCCTTTGAGTGCATATAATGAAAAAAATAAATAAATAAAAAATAAGGCTTAATAGAGGTATACATTGCTCGGGATAGTTGATTAGCACAAAATTATCTTTCCAAAATCAAATATTGTATATCTGTCAAAATTTAATTTGCTCTACAATTTATCATCAACATTGATAACTGGTATAGATTTAAAAGATAAGTTTATTAATCTTGTAAATTCATATATAATTGTATTAAAAAATATTTTTTTTTTGTTCAAAATTAAGACAAAAATAAAATTTCTAATTTAGCTGTATGAAATTTCTTTCATTATATTAAATTATTAAGAAAGTCATTCGACAAAATTGTTTCAGAATACCAAGTTAGTACCATGTTTTCCTGTTGTCTAGTTTTATTTTAACCCATAGTCCCAATAGCATTATATATTTCAATTTAAAACAAAACTCGAAACGAAATATCTCAAAAACTATGGGGAATAGAATAAAAAACTTTTAATCATTTTTGTTTTAAAAATGCTTTAATACTATATAAAAAAAATAGTTTTCTTTAAACCCGATTCTATAATATAGGCCTATGGGACCGCACATTTTTTTTAACAAAAAAAAAACCCCTCCGGGTGTATTTGTCCGCATTTTCAGCCACACGAAAATGTGGGCGTGGTTTGAAAACAGAGGGTGGCCTCTTCCATACAAAAAAAAAAAACCTAAAACGCTATATCTTGGCACCTAAGGTAGACTTTTGCTACGTTTTTGTAATTCTTATTTTTCAAAAAATTTCAACGAAATCGGACAGAAACTCTGTCCGCGCCGTTTATAGATTTGAGCTAAGAAGCTCAAATTTTGGTACAATTATTTTTAAGCCACAAGTTAAAATGTAGGCAAAGAAAAAATATAGTGTATATATTGCCAAATATTCTGATCAGTTGTTGACAATGAGCGTTTTTCAACACAAAACATCACATGCATCATTTTGATGCGTCTAGTGTGTAGCAACACATGTTTTGGTTGGTTAAGCAAATCGGCAAACAAGTTGACATGTCTACTTAGTGCTTTAGCTTTCATATAATTTACAATGTGCGCGTATTATTTCCTCCGTTAAATTTTGCATATTTTGCAGTAATATATTAATATAAAAATTATGAATTGTGGTGATATCTATTTACTTACATGTTTCGAGTAATAAAGCAATAAAATATTTTATTAAATTTACGTAAAAATAAAAATCGTAGTTAAAATGGTGCCGTCGGCAGAGCAGCCAGTGAGAGTACAGTGTTTAGTTGTTTTTGTTGTTAATTTAAAAGTGGTTTTATTCAAAATCTTTTCATTTGTTCACACAAAAAATGAAACAAGTGTTTAAATTAAATTTGATTCTCTCGAAATTTTTTGAATGTTTTGTTTTATTTAATTTATTTAATAATTTATATTTAATCCCAAGTGTTGTGAGTGTATTGGTTGTTGTTAAAAGGCATTGCAGTTGCTGCTAAAATGCATGCAGTTGCTGCTAAAACGCATTGCAGCTACTACCTATGGTTCTATTCAAAGCTATATTTCAGTGCTTCCAAAATGTTTTGCAAATTAATTTTTAGCAGTGGTCCTTCAACTGTACAAGGCGCAAAGCCGCAATCGGTAAGTGATTTCTGTTGTGTTTTTCTATAATTTATTTAAATTTTCATCTTTTATTGATACAAATCTTTAACCTCCCAATTTGTGAAAGCGACTATTCGAAATTTTTTAAATGGACCGAGGACAGATCCATTCGAGTTCTTAGGGTATTAAAACCATTCTGGTACAAACCGTATATTTTGGCTAGATGTTATAAAGACATGGCTAATATCGTTTTCTGTATTATTAGACTTTTGACTCACAATGCTCAATTGAATCGATGAAAGTTAAATGTAACGAGCCCATCACTCATTTATCTGCTCTACGATCATTGGAAGATATTAATTTGATCAATATACGAAAAGTCGGCTGGTTGTGTTCGGATAAGTGATTCTAATTTGCCACTTACTGTGGTGAGCAGAATTTTCGTCATGATCTTGGATGCAACTGACAATATCATGATGCCCGTGTACCTTTGGCATAATGTTAATTCCCCTTTTTTGGAATTTTCACCATCCATCAAATATTCATTCTTCCTCCTAAATTTGAATAAGAACTAGCCACATTAGTTCGGTGGCAAACTTTTGGCAACTATGCTTTGTTGTTTTTAAAAGATTTGATGGCCTTTGTTATCTCTGTTCATCAAGGCAGATACGCCGCCAGTTGCTGTGGTCTTCCCTCAGATTTGGCGAGCGCTAATGAGAGGAGGTAGAGGTTGATGGTAATCGAAAAATGTTCTTTCCAACGGATTAGCTGGTTACCTATCTGTAGTTGTTAACAGGCTTCCGTTTTATTTTTGATTGGACAATTTTTTCTGAATTTGTCATTACGGCATTAGTTTCTTTCCACTGAGCACAAATTCTAACCACTTATTTCGTGCATCTTTTCGTATATTATATTTCCATTCTTGTTAATTTCTCTATCGCCTACGTGATCATTTCTTAGGTTGTGTTTCGCACCACTCAACATTTCTTTGATTAATGAAATCTTTATCTGCCAATGAGTCATCATTCGAATAATCTATAATTTCATATAGCTCATCCATTTTACACAAAATTACTATTTGGTATTGAAGAAATGACACATAAATCCGTAGCAAAAAATCGCGACCTTGAGATGACAGTGACACTGACAGCTGACATAAAACTTTGGTCATAGACAAGTTGAAGTTTTTTCACTAAGAAAATTTTTATGTTTGACATAGAGCCTTGTCATTCTAAAAATAAATAAAAATAAAATTGAATGGTTCTATGTTTAAAATAGAACTTTACTATTTCTTTTTGTAATGAAATAAAATAAAATTGAATATTTTATGTAGTAAAGTGCTGCCATCTAGCTATTATAAAATGTGGCAAATGACACATAACACCTTGTAGCATTCTTAACTCAATAAGTACTAAAATTGTAACATGGAACCTTGCAATAGTACAATATGCCAACGAATTGTGGGTCTGGAACTTCCGATTGATGACGAAAAATTGAAAATTAAATTAAAAAGGAGGAAGGTACTACTTAACTACCACTCGGAAAATATTGAGAAACGACTTTGGAAGGATCGATTTGATTAAACTCGGTGTAAATACTTTTAAGTTATGATAATTTTTAATTTTCGGTTATATAGGAAGAAAATGCTCGATCGGTGAATTTTATTTAAACTAAAATTAGGACATACATAGAAACATTAAACAAAATAATTAGGTTCTGCATAATAACCTTCTATCACTCCGCTTTAACTTCAAATGACAATCATGTTGGTTTTCAATGGATTTTAATGGCACTTCAATATTCCCAATGGCCTAAAAAGTATCGCATTGTAATGCAACAATAATAACAACAACAATGAAATTGCTTTCATTATTTTGTTTGCATTTGTCAGCAAATAACTTGCAATGTATTTTATTGTTTCTACTTTATTAGCATGTTTTAACATTTGGCCTAAATTAGGTTGCTCGTTTCAAAAAAGAAAAAAAAAAAAGCAAAAAAACCAAAAGAGGCTTCATTCACTTGCTTTTAAATATGTGTTTCTAAGTTGTATAAAACTACATGATGTTGTTGTTGCTAGTGGTTTTAGTGTTTTTGAAATTGACGCTGAAGTACTTGTTTACAATTAAGCATGTGTGCACTTTTCCATACTCTGCTGTATGCAGCAACAGCATCAAGCATAGCGTCAACCCGCAAAGTGCGCAGTATCCCAGTTGGTAAAAGCAGGAGTAAGAAGCGCTAGTAGAAGGTCTTTCTTGTGAAGGAACAGGTTTTCCCAATTCCATTTAAACGTACGTTCTTTTTTATATGAAATTAATCAGCTGAACATTGTTTCTCGATTCTCAAAATACGGTAGAGAAATTGCTTCGACAAACCGTACTACTCGATATTGAGAGATGAAACTTTTTCTGGAGTCAATCAGAAGATATTGATGTGCAGAATATATGTTTTCAACAGGACGGTGCAACATCCCGCACAGCAACGGAATCAATCGATCTTCTGAAAGAGAAGTTTTATAATCAAATAATATCTCGAAGAACAGAAGTTAATTGGCCACCAAGATCATGAAATTTAATATCACTGGATTTCTTCTTATGAGGTTTCTTGAAGAATAAAGTTTATGCGGATCGTCAAACTATTCAACGCCTCAAAGACATCACCATCGACCAAATATCACAAATTGAATCATCGTTATGCGAAAAAGTTTTTCAAAATTTTTGTTAAAAGATTGACAGTCTGCCGAGCTTGCAAAGGAATGACATTCTTTTTCATTACTTACTAGAACCAATTTACTTAAATTTTTTAAAAAAAAAATAAAAATAGTTTTCATACAATTTATGTTTCTTATTTAAAATTTAAAAATACATATATTGTAGTTATAAGGCTTTTATGTGCAAAATTTAATCAATGTGATGATATATTTGAGTTTTTGGCCAAAAAGGAAAGTTCTGTATTTGTAATTTGGTGGCATATCCTTAAATGAAACAAACCCCATACCAAAAAATTCAGAGAAGCATGGAAATTCGGTTTTTGGCAATTTTCAACGTTTTCGCTACAACAGAAGTTCAATTTACGCAGTCGAAGTCCAAAAACCAATTCTCCATATCAAAAAATCTTATTTTGCCAAAAAACATAGCATTAATTTATTTAATTTTATTCAACCTAATTTTAACTTCGACAGCGTGTAAATTTATAATTTCGAAAAAATAGGACGAAAAAAGACTTTGCTTAGAACGTATAGTACAACAGGTCGTATGAGTGATCTTAAATTATGACTATGCGT
Organism: Meiosimyza platycephala; assembly: GCA_963662105.1. Classification (NCBI taxonomy): domain Eukaryota; kingdom Metazoa; phylum Arthropoda; class Insecta; order Diptera; family Lauxaniidae; genus Meiosimyza; species Meiosimyza platycephala. The sequence goes on from OY759208.1 coordinate 27,755,390, forward strand.
GCAAAACATAACATATTTTCAAACAGTTGTAACTCTTTCATATCTAACGGTATAGACATATTTAAAACGTCTTTTAAAAGAAAAAGCAAAGAATCTTTTTGATTTTTAAAAACCATCCTATTGATATACATACATACATATGTATATACATATATGCTATGTTTGTAAAATATTTAGCTAATTCAAAAATTTAAAAAAAATATGTTTCCTTTATATATTTTCACCCATCCATACATTTTGTGACATAGCTAGCTAGATGTCGTTGTTGTTTCCATAAGTCGTCCAGTCATTCATTCATTCAACCTTTTCTTTCAATTCTTTTTTATGCTTTGAAGTGTTAAATAGGTTGAGCATCCATTTTGTGCTTAATTGCAATGCTCGCTGTAGCATATTCTAGTTGTTGTTGTTGTTGTTGTACTTGCCGTTGCTGTGTCGTTGTTTCTGGTGCTGTGGCTGGTTCGAGTATTTTGTTTCTTTCATTTTTCTCCTATATATATTGTTGCTTCCATTCGCAATATGTACATTTTGTTGAGCAAAAAAAAAAAAAATTCGAAAAAATTTTGCTTTGGCGCTTGTGTTGGCTGTGCATCCTTCTTGCCCACTTAGCATACCCCCCTCCTATATTTTTTCAAATTCCTATCCCCAAGCTCGAGTTTGTTTATTTCGCAGAGGGTGGTGTGTGGGGGGGGATAGAAGGTGAAAATTAAGGTTCAAGTAAACGCTCAATACATTTGCAAATTAGGCAAATTGTCGCATGTGAAGTGCATGTCCTTGATGTGGAAAAGTGTAAAATAAAGACATCAAGGCCAAAGAGGCAGCAAAGAGGAACTTGTAGCTTATGTGAGTAAATGTGTAATCTATGTAAAATATACTTAGACATTATGAATAAAGTTATTATTTAATTTAGAAAAAAGCAAGCGAATTCTGTGGCAAAGGACTGAGCTTAAATTCTCGTAAATTCGTTAACATAGGGTATAGGCATAGAGTATTAACAATTTGCTTTAGAAGCTGGTGGTTTTAATTTACGATGGGAGATGCCGTCTTCAAAAAGTTCCAAGAATTGTATTAAGTATTGATGGACTTATAGATTAATGACATAGCAAAATAATATGGATACGAATGTTGTGTTAAAAGTCAAAATCCATCGACTGAACTGATGTTCCAGCTAATAGAATCATCAATTCACAACCATCAAGTTGTAAGGAAAAGGCAGACGGATTTTTTGTTTCAAAAACAAGGTGATTGCTATTAACAGCAGAAAATGGAATACGTACGGAAGCTTATGATCCGTGAGGAGATAAAGCACGCAGGAGAATATTTGCATTAAGAGAACATCAATTTGAAATATTTCACTATATTAGGTTAAGGTCACTGATGAAGGATTTCTAGCGGAAACTGAAACCATAGTATGACTTACTGAGATTGCTATTTTTGTTCTTGAATTAAGTCAATTTAAAAAGGCGTGTATCACTTATTAAAATATCATCATACATATTTGAATAAATCAAATTTTTTATCAAAAGATTTAGGATGCAAAAGAAAAAAGTAATTAAAATGACTATCGTAAACTTGTACGTTTCCGTGCATTAATTTGAATTTTCATCCACATTTGCAGTCGTATTCGCATTTCCATTTTCATTATCCTGCCCACATGCTGCTCGTGCATGCGGATGCATGCCTTAAGCACACCTTTCAACGTTTTCATTTTTCCACCGCAGGGATTTTAATTTTACACATGTTAGGCACTCAACTTAATTTGGTGTAACAACTTTGTTAAATATGCAACACAGAGTTTGCGTTGCTGTTGCTGTAGCAGTGCATAGCAGCAGGTGCTGCTGCTAACGATGTTGTAGCAATTGCTGCTCCCTTCATTTGCGTTAAAGTATTTGATTTTTTTTTCTTTTCGCCAATACCTATATCTATATTTGTAACTGCACATCCTTTGGCTGTTTGTCGTTGAGTAAAAAAATAAAATACGGATGTAGGTACTTTGAAATGCAAACTTCTCTTGGAAATACTTGCTGCGTTTATTATACTTAGGGATGCCAGTTTAAGAGGAGAAGGCACCGGGATTGAAAAAAAAAAAAATCAATTTGGATTTATTAAATTTGTTACGAGCGTTTATCTTAAAAAAAAAATATATAAATAAATTCTTAATTAGCTATAAATTAATATTTTAAGAAGTTTTGAATTTTAATAAACTATATAGTCTAAGGCATAAAAACAGCAATAAGAGTTGGATAAATTTATTATTTTTTTTTAATGCCAAGTTATTATTGATATCACAGTCTCTCAAGAAAAATGTTTTAAATTATAATAAATGCATATGTAATTAAGAGGCCACTGGCCAAAAAAAAACTTAAATGGCCGGTATTGAAATATATTTATATTCATGACCAGGAATGACTCCTTAACTCGATTTGACCATAGCCACCTGTTTGTGGAAATAATGTTTACTGAAAAAAAAAGAGAAAACTTGGTACACTGATTAGAAACTGGGCGAAATTGGTGTATGGAAACGCCTACCGCATATATGAATCTATACTTTATTCGGCGCTATGCCTGAAACTACTGACTACTACTGTTTTTTAAAAATTAAGTATACAATTTTCTAAACTATATCTTGATATTTAAACAAGTAGTGGCAACTATCCTACGATCATAATATTAGAAACGCTATAACGGACACTCTATTTAAACAAATGCATCAAAACTTCACACAAATTTTTTTCCAAATGCGAAACTCCTATATTATTAAAAATTTTAAAGCCATATGTACTGAGAGAGAGTTATTCAAAATAAAGAAAGCTATTTTCTCGAGCCTATTTTGCACCATCACGTTTTTTTTTTAGATAAAATTAGAGCAGAATTTGTAAAATGTTTTTCTTTTTAAATCAAAAACAATGCAATATCATTTTTTTTATATAACATTAGACAGTAATAACGCTAGGGGTAAGTCTAAACTTTGAACTCAATTACGTTCTCCTAGCTTATTTTTAATGAATATATATTTTGAAATTCACACAAACATATTTTAGCTGCCAACAGGAGGCAGCAGAATTGCTTCGTTAGATAACAGATAGCAGACACCGTTATTAGCAGCAGCACTGCATCGCATATCCTTGCAACTCGCCATTAAATTAGATATCCTGCGGCAATTACGACATTTCCAACATTTCGTTATGTCGATTTTATTTTTTTTTTCCAACATTTCATTATGTCGATTTTTTTGCGTGTAACTTTCTATGAATTTATTTTTACAGCAACTGCGGTTTAAAACCTACACACAAATCTGTACCTACATAAAGAGTCCCAGTGGAAAATTTCATATTACTTGAATTATCATATCAGATAGTTTCTATTGATGAGATGAGATAAATAGAGAAACTATAAGTCACATCTTAGAAAAAATAAATTATTTTAACCTAGTGCAGCTAACAAAGTTTCACTTCAAAAAATTATAGCATAAGTAAATCTCTATTCTGGATGATGAATTGTGTTTTAAATATAATGGTTGGTGTACAAAAGGATTTGTTTTTTTTTTATGATAAAATATGCCCAATATATGTAGCTTTTTTATTGGGCAAATCTCTGCTTTAGTTGAGTTGTGTTATGGTATAAGTGATGAAAATGGGTTCTTCTTCTTTTTTGGTGCAATATACCCAGCATAGCTTCTGACTGGGTTGTCTACAGTCATTTGACTCTATGTGTAGTGAAAAGTAAATATTGAATCATAAATGTGTCGAGGTACAGTAAGCAAATTAGAAAAATTTAATTTTAAAAAAGTGCAATTAAAAATATTAATTTACATAACAATATTATCAAAGTGCTGGTGACTATGCGTTATAATGGAAAGATTGCATAGCGAATTTACATTTACGTCAATCCAGGAAATATGGCAACCACTTAATAAAAATTATACAATATATTCAGTAATTCCATAGACTTTCGCAATTTTAACGACTCTTTTTAAATGTAAATCTCCAAAGAAGTATGTACATATGGAGGTATTAATGCTGTTACCTAAGGATACGGATATTATTTTAATATAATATGAAGAAATATTTTTTTAAGCGTAAGTTCTTATGATAGAATTTTTGCTCTCTCTAGTTGTTACTTTTAAGTTCACGATTTCCAATCTTGTCTCATATGGTTGTACATTTGAAAAGATACAGAATTCTCCGGAGAAAAAAAAGCCAAATCCTTTGCTACAGTAATAAGTTGTGATGAAAACAAGTACACTTACAGTAATATTTGTGATAATTATATCTATTTTATTTAAAAAAATCTATTTTATTTAAAAAATTAATAATTAAATAGAAGCCACCCATTATAAATTTGTGTCTCACCCATCACACACTTAAAATTTACATTTTATATGGAGGTTACGCAGATCAAAAATTACCATATAACATAGGAAAAAAAAGCATACAACTTTTTTCGTATTTTACTTTATATGGCCTTCGGTTTAACCTCCCTCCAAAAGAACTAGACTTTCAATTATCACTTCGCAATATTTATCAGAAATTTCGTTGTTGCAAATGTGATGCAAACTGAATGTGGAGTGAATGTCAAATTTCGTTTTTAAAGCGTAACAAGCTCCTGACTGCTAATCAGTCACATATTTTCAAGAGCACTAACATGCTCATTGGGTCGTTATCTATTTTAATTGTGAAAACCCTCTTATGAGGCTACAGCCATTGAAGTCTCTGTCCCTGAGCTCAGTTCTCGCACGTCAGCAAGTGCGTGTGTCTAACTTAATGGTGCACAGATTTATGAAAAGAGGCTTTATTTTGCACTAAATGCTCGTATCATCGAAATTCGCTCTTAGATTAGGATTATTTGAGGTTTCTCTTTCTTAATGGAAGCGAAAAATTATCATATTTCGGTGAAATTAATGTTCTATTGTGCTCACGTTAGTAGGCAACACAATTCATCCTTATCGCCTTCGCGCCTAATTTGCGAAGATAATACCTCAGCGGATGTAGAGTCTACATTGTAGATCCAAGAGAGATTCCTTTAATTTTTTACATTTTCTTTGCTCAGATGCAAAGCGTTACCATTTTTTTAAAGGATGAGAATGAGCCCTTAAGAAAGGTGCTGAGTATAAACCCAGAAATATTTACCTCTTCTAGGAATATAGCAAAATTTTAAAAAAATGCAGTAAAACTTGATGCGGAAAAAAATTAAGGTCTGGTTTAGCCAGAATAAAGTATTTTCTTCACATATTTATTTTTCATTTTTTTTCCGGAGCTCACTTGAAAATCTATCCAAAACTTACTTACTGCCCTCTAAAATTTTACGCGCTAAGTGACAAATGAATGAGACAAATTTGACGTTATATAAAACTACGAGACGTTGCTGTATAAATCAAAAAAAAAAAAAACAAAAAGAAAAAAGAAAAACATTGAACTTTTTGGAGGTAATTATATATTATCACAAAACCTTAAATGAATTTAATTCTCTTGATAAAAACAATTTAAACTTTTTACTTACACGATGATCACATGATACTTGCTTATACCAGAAATAAATTTTGTCAACAAGCATATCAATGAACTTACAACGAGAACAGGAAAGCGTTAGCGATTTTACTAGCAAAATATATGAATTAGGATTGACTGAAGAATTTATTTTTTGAATTTAAAATTTTTTGGCGCAGAAAGTTTCTATTAGTCATCAAAATTAAATAATCAAAAAATATTTTGAAATAAAATGGACATTGCGTAATTGGACATTGCGTAATTGGATATTGGATAATTGGACATTGCGTATTTCTGTCAAGATCCTTTGACTTTTATCGACATCTTTCAATATTTTAATTTATTTTTTATTGACTGAACTGGACATTATCTTTAATTAAGGACTTCCTCCAACTTTTATGCTCATTGAAACTTAAATAATATAATTTAAAAAAAAAATGATTTGACTTAGGCTTAAATCAGTCACTCACTTCTTCAGTCTTAAATAATACAAGGGAAAGTATTTGAGTGCCTTTTCAGAGTCAAAAAATTAAATTTTTCGGCACATCCTAACGTTTATCTTTATCATATCTAAAGGAATTCTGTATAAAGTTTTTTCCCAAAACGAATATTGAGAAAGTTTTATCACAGACATGTAACCAATATGAAAGTAAAAAATAAACTCAAAATGCTTACCTACTTACTTTTCTTTTTTGCTGACTAAAACTTTTTTCCAAAGTTGTATCCTTTTCATTTTATGCCCGCTGATTTTACCTGATAACTTATAGCTAAAGCCGTAATAGACACAAGAAATAATGAGGAAAACATCTACTTTGCTTCATTTCGTATGCTGCAGAAAGAAACCAAAACCATGAATGCAAAAGGAACAATAAGGTAAGTAGGAAATTAAAAGAAGAAGCAAAGAAAAAAGAAAATAAAAGAAAAGCAAATAGTTTTCGTAAACTTACGCTCAGCTGGTACTCGTATATATGAGAGCATCATAATTATCCTTCGTTTCCTGCTTGAGTTAATTTTTGCAAATTGCCAACTCAAAGGGTTTTTCTTGTCGAAGACGAAACAAAATCTTAGCTTTTGTCGAGCTGCTCGAGTGTATCATGTCAAAGTATGAATGAGGCGAACGTTAAAAAGAGTTGGTAGGAATTTTTTGTTTGTGTTTTTGCTGCTGCTGCTGCTGTTAAGTGAAGAGTGAAATTAAAATTGCTGCGCTTTAGTTGAGTTTATTATGAAAGCAAATTAAGTTGACAACGGCAAAACTGCATGAAAGTCTTACTTAAACATGATAATTTGCAAATAAAATGTAGAAAAATGCTAGCAATTTTAAAGAGACCTTTTTATATACTTTCTGATGGAATTACTTTTTTAAAATTGTTTTCAGTAACTTGTAAAGATAAAAAAAAATCAGATACAGATTCGTTCTATACGGATTGAAATTGCACTTTAATGGGACTTCTTCTGTAATATTGAAGTTTTTTTTTGGGTTTCGTTTGATAAAAAAAATAAGCCATCAAAATGTCATTCATAGGACAATAATGCTCAATTAAATTAATTTCATTGCTTAATTTTGTGAAAACACATTTTACCTATCGTTGTTTATGGTACGTTCTTGTGACGATGAAGAAGATTGAGATTTTAAGGGATATAAATCCAAAATTAAACACAATCAGTGTGATTAAAATATAAGTTTCCATAGCAGAAACTATTCACTGAATTCTCCACCCTCCTGAAGTTTTTCTTTATCACTTTGAATCATATATTAAATCAATTTAAATTAATATGGATTCTTTTTGAATCTAAATCAAAAATGTATCTCTTAAACTCAAACATTTTCGGCTAAAAAAGCGTTATATGATGTGAATTGTTATAAGGTCCTTTGTCTTTATACAGCAATATTTTCAGGAGAAAGAAAAAATGCCTTTGGGGCCGTCCATTAATTACGTGAGGTGTTTTTTTTTTTGAAAATTCGGACCCACCCTCCCCTTGGTGAGATTTGTTGAGATCTTGCGGGACCACTCTGCTCCCATCCGTGAGGTTTTTATTATAATTTTTAATGTAAATTCTATGCATTTAAAAGTTGACGTGAGGTTTTCTTTGACCCCCTCTTCCCCCTTTGTGAGATTTGGTAAGATTTTGCCAAAACCCCTCCCCCCCTATTTTGACTCACGTAATTAATGGACGGCCCCTTTCTGTGTTTCAGATTTTACTAAAATATGATACTGTATATCGTGCCTAAAAAAGTATGCTATGTTTTAGTTTAAAACTCAAATTCATAAGTGCGGTAACGTCGATTTGAAACAACAAGCTTTGTTTGAAATTTTTAAGCTCCATTTCTCAAAAATTTAGTGTTGAGTTGTTTTGTTACATTGTTCATTTTTATATATTCGATAGTTGCATTAAAGAAAGCAATTATAATTTAAAGTTTATTTTATAAAGCAGTTAAATATAGGGTCATTCATTTACAACTTGTTTTTCTTAGTTTTAAATAAAACACTTCAAATGTTGGATGTCGAAATTTTTATTATGACCCGAATGAAAAATCTCTTACATTTACTTTTTAACCCATTTTCTGCCGCTCGAGTTTTCGAACAGCAAATTTGCTCATTTTCATCGAATTTTTGTTCTAATTACAGCGGAAACACAGCTCACAACAAAATGTGTGTTTGTAAGCGATCTGTTAGATTTTTCACTCAGAAACAATTCTGCTTTACTTCGTGGGTTGGCAAAGTACGAATGTGATTATGTTATGATATTTTCTGCCAAAAAATTTTTTTTTTTTAAAAAAAATGTTAAAACATTTTGGACAACGGATTCAAGTTTTTTGGATCATAATTAGTCTAGAAATATCACTTTTAATTACAAATTCGAACTTTCATGCAGCGCGGCAGAAAATGGGTTAAGGATATTTTCATTCAAATGTTGGACGCGACTACGCCGTTGGTGTTCTATTTGGAAGATCCAATTTTCAAGGTATTTTGCGAATTACGCGAGTAATGTAGGCTTCCAAGTGTTAGAAAAATTCCTTGTGTGATAGCACACAATCTAGGCGGTCTTCTTGACTTCATAATTACAAAAATCATGTGATTTTTGAGTGAAGATAAAGTTGAAATCTAAGTGACACTATTCAAGCGAAATCTGAAAAAAATAAATGAAAAAAAAAACCTCTAAATAAATCACCCTATATTTCGAAATATGTAGTAGGAATTGCTATGTTGAAAAGCTTCAATTAAATATTTTCGAGATTATTATGATATATTTTTATGCAAATTGTAGCACTAATATGAAATAAAATTACTTCATTTATATTTTTTTCATAGAGCGTTGGTCCCTTCATTTACCCAGTTTGCCACATTTGCTTGTCCCAAAGCATTCACTTTTTATCCGGACTATGGTTGTAACACTTTGTGTCCTTGTATTGAATTTCAGAGCAATTTCTTTTCTTTGATGAATGCAGTTTGACTTAGACAATTCAGTTAGTTGGAAAATACTTGTTTTTTTATATTGACAAAGAGAAATTATATAATTCTAAGAGCTTGAGCCACCCTAAAAGAATGTCTACTTAAGTGAAGCATAGCAGCATTTCCGCAGAGTTTTTAACCTACTTACATTGTCCCACTGCCATATTTTTAAATTTATTGATTGAGTTTAATTTTGTTAAATTAGATATCATTTATAAACATTCACCTAAAAGATATAGATATTTTTTATTGATAAGTAATTATATTGTAATACGGTAAAAAAGTTCTAATCGAAACTAATTGACAACTCAGAGTTGGTTATTGATTTTAGGAAAATATTTTTTTATTTATTTACCAAACTTTTTGTGTTCAGTTTTTAACTGTAAAAAAGAAAATATTATTTTTAATATTTTTTATGCTGCTACTTTATTGCCTTTTCGCAATAGTTTTTCATAAACGAAAATATGTTAAAAAACGAAACAGATATACAACATATGTGCATATGTATATGCAGTTTTAATTACAACAACCTACAGCATTTCAGTATGCAGTTCAGTAGCTTTTTGTTGGTAGAATATTCAATTTTCTTTGTGGCGTTTATTTGGTTGCATTTTTTTTGTTGGCAACAAAAATTTCAATCGAAATGTCCTTCTATTCAATAAATGACCTGCTGCAGATATCACAGCCAACTAGCGCGTGCAGTGTAGCGTATTTTTTTACTGCCAACAATTTGAAGCCATAAAACCAGCGATATAGAAGTCTTAGGTATGTTGTGTTGATTTTTTGTTGGTTTTATATAACTCATATGCTTAACTCGTCCAAGGACTAGTGAAAAGTAGTACATTGTTTTGCATTTAGATGTACAGTAATCTTTTAAATTGCGGAATTTAATTTGATTTCTAGCACATACGAGAAGGAGGAAGTGGCAAGTCTCAATTGGTATGCCATGCCAAGTTTTTTGAACGAAACGACATTATTGGTCCTTGTTTTGGAATACTTCTTTTCTATTCTTTTGCTTCATCTTTCCCTAGAGATTTTTGATCGAATTCAAGTCCATTAACTGATTTCAGCAGTTAAGCAAGGTCATACCATTGTCTTCAAACCAATGCTTTACAAACTTAAAAGCGTGGCATTCGTTTTTTTTTTTGTCAACATAGGGCAACATTGTATTTTCCGAGATATCTTTGCATTGGAATCTGGTCATGATATCGTTATTTTGATGTAATGTCTGACACCACGAAAAAAAAAACTACCAGACCAAGATTTTGGCACTGCTTTACGCTCTTTTTTTTTGTAAAACGTGTGTGGTATACTTTAACATTTCGAGTGGAGTCATATCCAAATAAATTTATTTTTGTTTCGTAGCTCCACGAAGTACTGTGCCATTTTTTTTAGCCCTGTGGTCCGGACCAAATAAAATTATTCCTTGCCAAAGGAAGGTACATGGTTTTGCTAATAGAAATAAAGCTTTTACATGACATAATTTGTTTTCAACTGACCAATCGTTATTTTCTTGCAATGAATATTTTATTTTTTTTTTACGTGTATATCTGTGTAATTCTGGCAAACTTCCATTCCATGGCTTCTGCTGGAATTCAACTGCATTCATGAATATCTATGCAATACTATGCGCTAAGTTCATGTGTGCTCTTGTGCCCTACTTTCTTGGTATCTTTGGACTCATTGCAATTGCAGGTAACAAAATTGGGCTGGTGTGCAAAGCTCGTAATGCCACTGCAAGGAAAAAAATTGATGCAGCATACATGCGACATAAAAGCGAAAGTCAGAAGCTAAGATAAAATTGAGCAAAAATCGAAAAAATTTGAAAAATTTGTATAACATTAAGATTTGTTAAATTTTGCATCAAATTCGTGTTTGCAGAAATATTTGATAACAATCTGTTCCTTAAAAAAATAACGGCATATAACTAAAAATTTTTCTTTAAAAAAAAATATAAATAATTCTACGAAAAATATGTCATAGTAATATCACAGATGCAACAACAATTTGTTTTTGTTGTTATAAATAACGCATCTAAGATCTTAATATAAAGTTGTTGAAAAACTTTTGTAAGCTAAAATAACAAAGTAAAATATACTTAAGCTTGAGCTCATTCATACATTTCCTCATAAAGTACCATCGCACATGTATCCACTCAGGATTTGCAAAACTTTACCACTCATACGCCGCACTTTAAATTTAATCCTTCCAAAGACAAACATATCAAAAATGCGACACTAACTGACAATAAATGTCATATAAAACAGAATGGAATGGAAAAAACGAGAAATTTGCTGCAAAAGAACAACAATAGTAAGAAGGCAACAGCACCAACAACAACAACTAAAAGTTTTTTAAGTACACTTGCATGATGAGACATGCTCTAAATAACAAGTAAAATATTCGCTTATATGTGTGTCCTGTATGCATGTATGTAGTTGTAGGAAGTTGTGACATACAACAATAAAAAAGAAATAGAATTTCAAATGAAAGTGAGACAAGAAAATATATGAACATTAGACTGTCCGTTATTAATATTTTTGTTTAAGGAAAATGCTTTTGTTTGATTAAAGAAATTTTTATTTTAGTCCATTGTAGTGTATAACCGAGCAATACCATATATGTATATCTCGAAAGCTAATGTCTTACCAAAAAAAAAAAATGCTTTTAAGCTGTTATGTTTCATAAACTTTGAAGAATAAAATAAATATCACTAAAAAAATAATCCATATTTTTTCTTTTCCATGAGGATTTTTATTCAGTTTTTTTTCTGTTTTGCAAACAGAACATAGGCGCAGAAAAGCTAGTAATCATTAACTGGACCCGCTGCGCAATCTTGCCTTAACTGGCTGCAGTCACTTTGACCTCTAACAGGAATATCTATCTGAACGTAGAATCTTGTGCTCTTCCGGAATCCGAGGTCAAAAATAGGGGTTTCCATTTGAAAAACTAAAGTTGACCTTCAAATAACCTTGGACATGTAGGTCAAGGTCATGGTTAAGGTCATGGCTGGATCAGCCCTTTGATACACATCAACTTTTATTTGAAACTTGACTTGACTTGCAATTTTTTGACTTATTCAGCTGTATAAGTTAAAATGGGACACCCTGTATATCATCTCCTAGTTTCGTGGATAAAAAAAAATCCAAAAAATGTCTGACGACATAGTACAATTTTTTTTCGCCTCAATCTTACAAGATTTCTATAATGTTTCTGAAACATTTCAAATGAAATCAAAAGGAGGGAATTGACACATTGTAGAAATTTTTCTGAAATGAAAATGAAAGTTTGTAAGATTTCATGTAAAAGATTTGTGAAAGGTGTATGAAACGTTACATGCCGAGTGGGTTAAAGTTCTGAATGCGAAAATAGTCATAATCATATTTTGGAAGTATTAATATTAAATACATTTTTGAAATGGCTATATATGTAAGGCAGTTTGTATTAATATTTAAGATAGACTTTCCAACTGTGCAGTATAACTATTATCCTATAACTCCAATAAGAGCACATGACCTGAACAAAAGTTTCCTTAGCAGCTTTTTTGAACGTGGCGCCTGCATATTACCGGCGTCTTTTGATAAATTTCGTTGAAATAGGAGTATGGTTAGTAGCCAACTGAAGTTCTTGATACGAAATTGTCTGTAAAGACCACTTATCAATGCAAAGTAATGGTTAGCCAGGATTATCTTTAACAATTAATTTTGATTAAGATCGATTCATTTATTTTATTAAAATATAATCAAATATTTGCATTTCACTATAATTTGATATTTGTAACCTTTTCTCGGCCTTTTCATTCACTGACATAGTATAATGGAGAGGTCTGAAAAGTTTGAAGTTTGCGTAACGTTATATGTGAACAATCTTTCTGCCGACTAGTTTTCTAGTCAAAAATTTAATAGAAAAAATAGTGCTACTGAGCTGATAAATAAAATATTTTTCTAAGTCAAACCAAACTTCTTGATCAAAGCAGCTTGAAAAATAGCAGACAGTCTAATGTACATAAGTACAAACAAACAAATGAACAAATAAACTTTTGTTTGGTTAAAAATTGTTCTTCTTGAAAGGCGGTTTAAATTTATTACTATCATTATTATGAGTGATTTTTAAGTGTATTTGTGTTGTAGAACGGTTGCGATTTATTATTTTTATTGCCACGGCAGTGCAGCGAATTTTGTCTTTGATAAAAAGCACAAATTTGTGTCAATCATGAAAAACGCTCTTTTGAGTTATAATAATTTGCCAATTTATTTTTTATGATATTTATTATTTGATGATATGATTTGAGTTAACCATGACGTATGTGTAACGTTTAGTTTTCAAATGACAACACATTTTTCTCAATTATGTATTTATTTAGTAGTGCAGGCGGTATTTAATAATCATGGAAGCGGATTGGTGTAGTTGGAAAGACGTGAATTGAAGATGTGGTTGGATAGAATTGAATGCACTCGCTACTGAACGTGCACCTAAGTTGAGCTTTATCTAGATCCTATGAACCGTTGAGAGATTAAAAAAATGCAAAACTCTTACCATATGCAGACGTAAGCTCTTCGAACTTAACTTCCTTGTACTGAATCAAACCTTTCCAGCTAGTTTCATCATCAGACGTTAATTCAAAATTATTCCTAAATAAACAAAGTACAAAAAACATGATTATTTTCAATACTTAATCAAAAAGTATTTGATTCAAAAACATACAAAATAAAGACCTAATAATCGACCTCCTTAAAATCATTATTTCTTAGAAACGAACTTTCGTAAGTTAACAGTCGACATAGGCGCATTTATTTTAAATTATATATTTAATTTATAAGGTGAGAATCCCTTAGTTTATAACATGTTTAGAATTTTTGTTTATATAGTTGGTTTCCTTAGGCCAGACAATAAATTTTCGCAAACTCAATTTTATAATTAAAGCTACACAAACAACGTTGTGAGTTGCAATTGATAATGTTGTTTTAGAAATCCTCAAAATCAATTTAAGTGCACATTTCCCACTCTCATTCATCTCACATAGAAAACTCAATTTGTTGCCGCGAGATGTTATGTGCAAGTGCATCAAATGCTGCATGGCTGATTTTAGGCTGCCTATGAAATTCGCAGTGTCCGAATTAATTACAGGTACACGCGTCGAATATCGCTGATGGCGTATGTGCGCGAAAAACAGAAATAAAACACATACACAAGCACTCTTTTTGCTCGAGCTCTAGCGCTTTGGACACTAATTAAGCAATGTTCGGTCGCCATCTTTTATGGCTAAGCGAAAATACCCAATAGGAATTTGATTTAATGCTGTATATGGTGGCTGACTACATCATGACTAATTTTTTTTAAAGTATGCCTGATATCTGAGTTTTAAAAATTATTTATTAATGTTTGTGCTGAGTAACTTAATGAATTTTAAATTTCAAATTTTGTCTAAAAGTAACATAATTATTTTTTTTTAAAGTCAAATTAGTCTAATGCTTAAACTCAATATTTCCTGCAGTGTAGCTTAAGTGCTCATGCACGTTTGAATGCATTTTCAGCACTAGTAATTTAATTTTAATTTTGAAGGCTGCAAAATTCATTCAATTCTGAGCTGATGGTTTTTTTTTTTTGCATTTTGTTTACCAATGCAAGTTGCTCTATGCTACTGTTAGTTAGGTTAATTTGTGTTTGTTGCCACTGCAGTGAGGCATTCAGCTGACCATCGTTTGCAAGCATGTTGGGAACGTTTTTCGCACATAATTTTAGGCCATGACATAGATGTTTGATAGTTCAAATAATTCGCAAGGTACGTGGATTTTAATTTTTTAACGATACGTTGAAATGACGTACTTAAAATTGTATAGCGTGAGCTCTAATTAAATTTTTGAAGGCTTAGCAGCAATTCAAAGTATTTTTGTAGAATCAAATTATTTTTATTTAGGGTCAAATTCATATGTGCTGGAAAATTGTTTTCGATTCAATTTTCTAAATATTCGTCGAATTACTCAGAGAAGTAACACGAGTTCCATAAAAAATTAACCTTAACATTGTATTGCCTGTGTCAGCATACAGGACATAATTATGCTAATAAGCAATTTCAAAGCTCAAATTGGCTACAACAATTTCGAGCATGTCAAAGATAGCCACAGTTCAAGTCAATCTTTTCGTAGATTTCTGCCATATTCTCAAACTCTCATTCATTCGCAAACCCAGAAACAAAGTTAGATGTAAATTGATCACTTTTGCATTAACTTAGCGATGCAGTATAAGTTTAAGTGGATTGCTTTCAGCTAAATAACTAAGAGAATTATGGTATTTACTCTAAAGCACTGAAGTTAAGAATAGCTGCGAGGCTACCAGGCTATTGTAGCATTTTTCAGACAGTGGTTATAATTAGCTATAGAAGATGTAGAGTCGTGGCTGAGGAAAAGCTTCATATCTATAAAGGACATAAATTAAGATGATCAGGCTGCCATCGAATCTCTAAAATCAGTCTTCCTAAACTCACTAGTGGCCCAAAAATGTCACTCATATCTTAAGAAGATGGCTCAGCATTTTAACATTCACATCATCTGGGTGCTTGAGCATAGGAACTGCATAGGAAATTGCAAAGCTAATGAAGTTGCTAGGCGGAGAACTACTATACAAATCTCTCATGACAAGAAAGGTTTTGACATGCTGCAAGTTTCTGTTGAAAGAAGATATGTTAAAAAAGGTTGACACAAGATCGATCCAGAGGTCAAGTTGCCACATAACAAGGCAAATCTGGTTGAAATAGGATTCTAAGAATAAATATCCTGTACTGGACATATGGCCACATCAGTTTTGCAGTCATAACTAGCCACTGTTTCATCGGCAGACATGCATAAAAATTAAAGTATGCAGTATGAAATTAAACTTATTAAACTGAAATGAAGATCTCTAGTCAAATACACTGAAATTATTATTATGAATTTCCTTTGCTTTTTTGAAATGTGTGAATATATACGAGCAGTTAAGGCATTTCAAAGTGCAATAAATAAATTAAGAAATTTAAATATCATTTCATATACAATAAATTTTAAATTTTCATAAATAGTTGCAATTATTTTGTGCTAATGCATAAGTGGCATAGATTGGCCTTGTTCGTGGAAGCAACTCTGTTAACCGATAGCGTACGTAGTGGCATCTTTATGTGTGTGTGTGTGTGTGTGTAGGTTTTTTTGTTAAGACCAATAGGTCACAAAATCTTTGCCATTATACTCAACTCTATCTACAAGCTAACAATGACAACACAAACTAGCCACACCAAAAATGAAATATCCTACACTGCGTTAAGGGTGAAGTTGCTTGTGAAGGTCCTTTTATGTTATCAATGTTATTTATTCCTCTTTTGTGAGGACATTATGTTGTTGTGCAATCTCGAAAGTATGCAGTTCCTATTCGTTTCACAAATTGTCGTATTTACTCGAATTCGTTAGAATTTTGTTAATGTGGAAGATGTTGCGCTCATATCTTGTGGCCATAACTTTTCATTACAACTCTGATGGCTTGATTAGATTTCATAACATAGCTTTCCAAAATTTAACTAGTTTGTTTTTGTTCAAATATTTGTCTGTAACACAAGTTTTCTCAGCATAGCATTTCAAATTTATTGGTTGCATGGTAAGTGGCACGTCGATTGGTTCAACCCCGCTACTTTTTTTGTTCAATGCTTGCAAGTATCATCAAATGATTCCGTATTAAGTGTGGTAAAATTTGCTAGCTTTATTTCTTTAGCATTGCGTTTTAAGCTTTTTTTTTTGTTGCTAGTAATGGAGGTGTCATGCTCATATTTATAAATCCTCGCAATTTTGCACAGTAGTTGCCTGTTACCATTCTCCTGGTAAAAACTTTATTGAACAATGTTTCTCTCAGCTTTTGCTAAAGCTTTTGCTTGCACTAGCCTGTCTTGTTCAAATTTGCACACTTCAAATTCTCTTTATCTCTCTTCGACTCAGGATTTTGTATTTAACTGTAACGCTTGTCACGCTTCTTTATATTACAAAAGAAAGAACAAAAATGTTCCCTACTCTGTGTGTAGGGTATAAACAAATACTCCAGTTCGATGAAACATTATTTCAAAAACATTTGGGAATGCAAACAAAAACTTTTTTGTGGTTTATTTTCAAACCCATGTGCCAACACACAATTTACGCTTGTAGGCTACTAATTTTCAGACAAAACCATAGAGACTAATAAGTTTGGGATATACCAATCGTGTGCTCTATTGGATTTGTGAAATAGAGTGCAGTTTATTTGTATCAAGGCAGAACACTTACGGGTTGCATGAGATTTAACAAATTGCCTGCAATATTTTTTTTAAAGCCAAATATTTTTATTTGTTCTTTATGTCATTAAATCTAATTAAAATTTTAGTTGAAGTCTCTGATGTCTAGCGAAATTATACCAAGTTTACGTTTAAGAAAACAAGTTTTTTTTTATTTTGCATATATTACTTTAAAATGTTTTCTCAAACATGCAACTTTTTTAGAGTCTTGCGAGCCTATAAAACTACCATAATAGCGACCTAGTCATAACTATAAAATTTTTGCTTGGATTTCAGAATTTCCTCAATGTGTCAGCAAATGTCAAAAATAAGTTCTTTGAATATATGAGAATTTTTTATGTCACTTTAATATAAAAGAAAATGTACCAACGTTATATTGAATATTATATATGGCAAAAATATACATACATGCATACAAAACAGTTGTATTTGTGTGGATTTATTCAAATAAATTGTATACATATCGTCCTCGTTGCTGTTTATGCATTTGATTTGTGTCTATTGAGAGGTAATGCAGCTTCAATCATAAAAAGGAAGCTGCCATAAAGTTAATACTCGAATGTCCATCAGAGCTTTATTGTGTATATCGTGTGTGTGTGTGTGTATTTCCATTTAATATAAAAGTGTTAGTTTGTTGTGTTTGTGTTTAAATATTGATATTTGCAATTGATATGTTGCACAGATAAATTGAGCTTAAGTCCATGCCACAAATTGATGTGTATGCAATTGGATTTTTTTATTTAAATATTCTGAAATTTGTTGGCTAGTAAATGATTGTGTATCTGTACTCAAAAGTATTTATTGCAAAAAATAATTTTTAAAAGATATTGTAAGATTTTCAATTACATTTGAAACCAAGCTGACTGATGAATACGCTTTAATTTATGGCAAATGGTATACCTAAATTTTCACATAAATGTCTTATTTACATTAAACTTAATTAATATTGCAAAATTGTAATATTTTTTTTTTGTTTTCATTGAATTCTACTTTATATAAAATAGAAGTAAATCAATGAACGTAGTCTAGGAAATCCCTACGTTAACTCATGGCCACTAGCTGATTTCAATCGAACTAAAAATAAAATAGGGTATCATGGCATCAGGCTATATTTGAATGAAAAGACGGCGCTTAACTGTCATATATAAATTGCGAAATTTTTTAAACATATTATACAGGAGTTTTAACCAAACAATCTTCTTGCTAAGTTGTTACCAATCCGGCGAGTAAGAGTTCTTACGTGGTGGAGTGTAGGCCGTGCTGCAGTCCCACGCTATTTCAAATGTCAAATAATTTTATAACTGCCCATGCAAAACCTTGGTAAAGGGCACCACATATGAGAAATTAAAATTTTTAAAATCCAAAAGATGAAAGTGTCTACATGAGGCTTTGTCTCAGTCAGCTTTATCACACAATCTAACACTCTGCATGTATTGTATATGTAATTTTTTTATTTGCATTTGCAATTTATGCGCTGCAACTGAAATATGACGCAGTTACAACAATAACACCAGTAAACAAGAGTAGCGACAACAACAAAAAAGAAAAGCCAAATCTGACGTTAAATCAGTTGAGTAAACAAAAAACTTATCTGCTGTAGTTACAAAAACAACACAGATACAACAATGACAACAACAAAGGAGCAGCATAAATATTTGCATTTGAAATGTAATTTACGTTAGGATAATTTGTACTCGTACATTGCATGTGTAAGTGATTTTGTTTCTCTGATTTTATTGTAGGTAGATGCATATATTTATGTAAGTGAGATTTGTTTTTATTGTGAATACCCAGCTGGAAAAAAAATGATGTAATTTAAATTAAAAAAAAAACAACTGCTCGAAACTGCGTTCTCAGCGCATCGTACTTCAGGAGTGACTTGGTAAGAAAGTTGGTTTTTATATCAAAGAGTTATGTTAAGATCTAGTCCTAGTTGCATTGTTTTTTTATTTTTTATGTGTTCCTCTGAAAATTCTTTTACTTAATTTATTAATCTATTATAATTTTTACGAAAGTTATGCTGCTCTCAGAAGCGAAAAGGGCGTATCTCTAAAAAAATGCGTTTCAAGATAATTGATGTTTTGTTTATGTTAATTTGTTGAAATATGAACATGTAAAATTCAGATAGAGGAAATTTTCTTAAAAGATTTTTATAGGCTTGAACTGGGGATGTTATGGATATCCGTATCCGTAACCGAAACCACCGGATATCTGAAAAAAAAGTTGTTTTTTACTGATAGATTTCTGTAAAAAGTTCACGAATGTATCCGTATTCGAAACCGAAATAAAATTATGTTCTTATTGGTATCCGAAACCGATACAAAAATATTTTAATATCCATATCCGTAATCGAATCCGAAATTTCGTATCCATAACATCCCTAGTTTGAGCTTAGATACCGGCATATGGCGTAGTTCATTAGATGCGTAATATATTAAGCTATCCGATGCCATAAGAATCATGAATATCACTTTTTTTGAGATACGTCTTCTGAGGGAAGTATAGCCCTTTGAAAGTTACTTTCATTATTATTGGTACCTACAATTTTGGGTTACGTGGCGTATGAGTAACATTTAATTAATTCGCTGAGAATTCGTCTGTCACCGTGCTCATCTAAAGCAGCTCTATAAGTTTCATGTGAATCTACATATGAGTTAGAAATCTTTATCAGTTTTATGAGGTAGTTATGGACATTGGTATGTTGTATGTATGTTGGTGTGGGCCAGTGATGGCATTTAGGTTTTATGAAAATGTACTGAATCGAGATTTCAAATGTACTTTTTAGAGCCCGAATGTACTTTTTTGTCTTAAACAAACACCCAATTTTCCTAAAACGTACGAAATTGTTCTAAAATTTACTATCAAAAAAAAAAAAAAAACGTCCTCACTTTTCCCACCTCAAAAATCCTAACAAAATTAGATATAGATATTTTCATTTACTAAAAAAAACGTAATTAATATAATAGGGTAATTATATAATGCTCCAAATGTACCGAATGCACTGAAAACTTGTCGAATGTACTGACAACGATTTTTCAAGACGCAAATGTACCGAAAAAGTACAAATGTACCGAAAATGCCATCACTGGTGTGGGCTTTTGTGCTCTTTGTTTTTATATTTTTTTGATAAAAATTACGTCTTTGGTTCAGTCAATAGAGCTATGTTCAGCCAATTTAGATACCGTGATATAGAATCCCTGGAAGAAGTAATCATCACTGCTTGCTTAAGGGGGCAAGGGCAGTCATAGACGCAAAAACTAGAGCATTTTGAATAATTTTTTTAAAAAAAAAAATATTAAAAATAAAAAATGTTATAGTGGCTGTGTTGGACCCAGTCCCATACAGAGTTTCTTGCGGTGACCATCACAAATCCTTGGAAAATCGTCTAAAGTCAATCAGATAAGAAAAATTAGTTAGTTAAATAAATAATCTAGTGCCTGATCGATGGTTTTTTTTTTTTTAATCAACAAAATGGTGGCCTGAGGAATATTTAAATCCAGATTTTCGGTAAAAAACCGACCGATTAATTGTTCATAAAAAATCGATTTTTTTAAAAAAAAAATCCTTTGATCAGGCACTAGCTTTTAATGTTTTTCAAAAACTGTGTAAATTTCATTGGAATCTATCAGGCGGTTTTCGAGTTACAGTGGTCACCGGTCCCGAAAACATAGTTTTGAGAAAAACGCCTTTAAAGTTTTACACTCGGTACTCTTACTATCGAGAGCGCTTTGGTTATTCCTGAATAATTACAAAAGTAATTGTCGGATTGACTTCAATTTTAAGAAAATGCAAAAAAAATCGATTTCTTAAAAATGCCCCCTTAAGCAACCGTGCCATAATTAATATTAGCATCTTAACCAGTTCAACTAGGTACCTACTAGGACATCAAATATACACATGTGCAGTGAAAACATAATCTAACTGCCATATCTGTTGAGGTAAACAAAATAACAAAAAATGTACAAAAAACACAAATGACACTAAAGCATGACGAAGATCAGCAAATACTCAACGATATAAAGATTTCCAAGTACATACGTCTAGCACAAAATGGAAAAAAGCAGTGCACTTAAGCCCAGTAAAAAAATCTGCCCACTGTACAAGTATAATTTCTATTATTCAAAATCGGCCTTGTACAAGGTTAATATCTCAAAATTCAGATTATAAAATTCCAAAATCATATAAATAAGGTGGCTAAGGTTAGCAGTTATTTTAGAGAATTTTTTATTATCTAATATTTTTATGATTTTTTAAGCGGTAAAAATGCTTCTTTTAGCAACAAAAAATTAACAAAAAAGTGTTATTATGTTCAGAGATATTAAAGGTCATAGATCACAAAAATATGCTACTCTCAATCCTATCCAAAGGTTTGGAGGAAAATCTTAGTCACCAGAGGTCGGAAAAAAATCGTACCATTCATACAAAAACAGCAGGCAGATTTTTGTCCGAGCTGATCGTGCATTGATGAAATTAATGCCCTTCGTATTATTTTGAAGCAGCTAAATGAGTGTCACGCTTAGTTAAGTGGCTTTGTTCTATATGAAGCGCTTTCTCTATCAATTTACAACTGTTCACCAACCAAATCATTTTAGCGAAATTCTAAAAGATTGGTAACCTAGAAGAGTTCCCAATGTCGGATTGCTCAGCTGATGCTGATACGAACCGTTCAAATCAAATAGGAAAAATGAATATGGATTGAACACACATTGCCAAAATCACAAACTGCAGTCCGCCAGCAAGTATTAGCGTGAAATCCTCAAGATGGCTGAAAACGTGGCCGTCTAACATCATCGCGGAAGCGATTGCTTGAATAAGATATCGAAGAGATCTTAAAAAAAATGGAGGCCGTATCGTTAGTGAGTAGATTAATGACGGAAATGTAGATCACAGTGGACTATGATTTAGGCTTATTCAGCCAGATTATAGCAATATTATCTCTGCAATGGCATCAAAGACAATGCACTAACATTTGCGTTTATCACTGGGTTGACGAAGTGCATAGACAAAAGTGCTGAATTTGATGTTTCTACACATTTGTGTTTTTTTTTGTATGTAAATAAAACATACAAATATACAAACAATCTAACACATTTTCATATGCATCTTAAGGTGGCTGCTTTAAATTTTTAAATAAATGAATTTTCACAACGGAATTCCGTATAATTTTTCGTGTTCTTTTGTTAAAAGTATTTTTCTTTAAATATTAAGCGCAAGCGCTCTGTCGCTGGCGTATCTGCATATCATATTCATTTGCTTTTTTGTGTGCAACCACAACTCGCTGTCATAGCAGTCTGACCCCTGCTGTTGATAAATTGGTTTGTAAATCACATTCAGAATCGGAAAATCTGGATCACTTTTTTTTTTTGTTAAATTTTTAGATTTCATCTTTTTTGTTGTTGCTTCCGCTTGCGGTTTTTATTCCAAGGATTTACTTTTGTTGCTGCCAGCTAGAAGCAATGCCATTGTTATGAGTAGCTGTTTGTCAAATGCTGGGGTGTAGTTAACAAGCGGATCTATGTTTTTAATCTTGCATATTCATAAGCTCCATCTAGAGTGTGATGCATTTGATGTCGTAGATATATTGCAATGCATCTACTTAATAATAAATTTGTTGTTTTTTTTTATTCTTTTGTTGATATTTGTATAGAATATGTGTGAATGCTCTTTGAAAGAGCGTACAGTGAAATTGAAGTAAAAGTTGGTAAAATTCAAAGAAAATATAAAGTTTTTTATATCAAGTTTTTATAAGTATTTTTTTTTTTTGTACATATATATGTATAAAGTTACTGTGGTGATTTTTAATCATAAATTTGGCAATTTTCCCCTTTTAAAACGTAGCTTTCTCCATTATACAGCGCTTCTTTTACTATGTTAACATGAATATAATTTAAGTTACTCATACGACATGTTACACATGAAATTTTTGGTACTAAGAACTTATATCACAATCATTATAGCTGTGACATTTTTCTAAATCATATCCAACAAACGAACGTTTTAAATCTGTGCTTCAACCAAATAAAGCTGTTCGCTTAAATCGTTTGCTGTGGTTATAATATCTGCTTCTGCTGCCGTTGCTGCTGCGGCGCCAGCTACATTTTGACAATTTGATAAATGAAACGTACGCAATTTCAAAACGTTTCGCACTCCATTGAACAATGAAATAGGAATTTGCTCATAGTGAAAAATTTTAAATGACGATAAGAAGAACAAAATGAAAGAAAAAAAAAAAAAAACCTTGACAAGGCATTGAAATGGAAAAGAGAGCATAAGGATATAAAAGACAAAACAAAAAATAAAACGTGAAAAACTTAAAAGCCAAGTTAGTGATAGCAAAAATGAGGCTCTTGTCACACACCAAAGTGTCATTAAATAGCAAAAAAACAAGCGCCAAATTGACTGTCATGCAGGCAGATAGGCAAACAGTCAGAGTATTTTCACTGATAATGAAGTTCAAGTGTTATTTATGATGTTTAAGGAAGTCATTGAACGTTAAGCAAAACACTAGCACTTTAAAACATTATCAAAGATTTCATGCAAGAGCTTGAATTTCTGCGCTTTAAGTGTTCAATCCGTATCAAAACCAATTTTTGCATGCAAACTTATTAAAAAATTAACTTAAAGAACAAATTTTTTCAATCGAAATAAAGCCGCGGGCTTAATAATAAAGTAATGATTACTTAAATAATAATCATCATTTAAAAATGGCTAGTTACAATTTCATACCCATTTTCTATTCATGGCGACTTCACTCCACCCAGATGCCATTACGCTTGCGATATCGTAATTGTTTTGATTGCTAAGTAATTTTCAGTAGCTTAAATAAGGACCTGCACAAAACAAAAAAAAGGACGAAACTTATCGCAAGCGACATTGAGTTGTTTCTGGAATGTACGCCTATTTTAAACGCAATCAGTTTCCTCCTCTTGCGGCTGCCGCCAACGTGATTTGTGACAGACAATCTGTGTTGGTCTTTGTTTTGTATTAAGCAACACCCACCCAAATGATTATTTTTATTTTTAAAGAGAATGATTTTCTGTTTTTTTGTGAAATGTGGAAATTTAATTTTTGCATGTGTTTGTGTGTGCGTCTACGAAACACTTCACCATTTTTATTTTCATCGCAAAATCCCACAACTGAAATAAACAGTTAAAGACGAGCTTAGTTTGAGGTTTGATGAGCCATGCATAAACGAACCGCAAAAGCGACCAAGAAACCAACACAAACATAAGGAAACAATGATACAAAAAAGAGATATAACATTTAAAGTGCATGGGAGGGAGGGTGGTGGTGGTTGTGATAACAAGGACGCAACTGGAACGAACGAACAAACGAATTCGAAAAGATTTCAATTTTAATTTTGTGGAATTTTTTTTTTATTTTTTTTCGCAGCATGGCATGTGCTGAGTGAGTTTTTTTCTCTAATTTTTGTTGTTTTCTTTAGTTGTTGTTCAAACTCCCATGTGACGGTTTTTGTTGTCAATATTTCGCTCGTTTGTTTTGTGTTATTTCGTGTAGGTCTTTTCTTTTCGTTCAACGTTAAAAGAGATTTTCATTAAATTTACATTAAAGCGAATTCATTCGGAAGGAAAGGTTATACCAAAAAATATCGTTTGCGTAGCGGAAGGATAAGGATATAAGCCTCAGAGAGAGGTTTGACGAATTTTAGAAATGGAATCAACATATTACGTTGGAAACAGTGGCACTAAGTATTTGAAAGATGCGTTCTTTTTTTATAGAGCGTATAGCTATTTAATTAAACAATAAGGTTTTATTAGTTTTGAAAGTTGTTGCATAGTTTTGGACCAAAGTAAGAGAAAACAAATTACAACTTATTTCTGTGAACTTAGTTCAAAATAGCTAATGGCTAAGTAATTTAACAGTGCGTATGAGTAACATTTAATTATGAAAATAATAAGAAATCAAAGTGCCATTAAGTTTAAAGCTGGGACCCAAAATAACTATTATTTGTTTTTTTGTAATTGAAAAAATTGCCCAATTTTAAGGAATATTTTTAAAAATTGCTTTTTAATTATTATTAATTAGAGATATTATATTTGTTGACCATAACTATTATTTTTCAATGGATTCTTTTTTACGTTGAGTCATAACTGTTATGCATAAGAAAATGTTTTTCCATTGTCAATTAATATTCAATGGTGGTCCAGAATACCAAAAATGTTTGATTTTGGTCCAATTTTAGAAATTTTTTTATACACCAATCGATAGGGAGAGGTCGAAATTGGATTTTGGCCACCACCAGAGGTGGTCCTGAGTCCCAAAAATGCCCGATTTTGGTCCATTCTCGAATAAAAATGTTATGCACCAATCGAAGGAAAAAGATCGAAAATTGAATTTGACCACCACCAGAGGTGGTTCCGAGTCCCAAAAATGTCCGATTTCGGTCCATTTTTGAAAAAAAATGTTATACTCCAATCGATGGAAAGTGGTCGAAAAAAAATGTTATACACCAATAGATGGAAAGAGGTCGAGAATGGATTTTGACCATCATCAGAGGTGGTTCCGAGTCCGAAAAATGCCCGATTTCGGTCCATTTTCGATAAAAAAAATGTTATGCTCTAATCGATGGAAAGAGGTCGAAAATGGATTTTGACCATCATCAGAGGTGGTTCCGAGTCCCAAAAATGCCCGATTTCGGTCCATTTTCGATAAAAAAAATGTTATGCTCTAATCGATGGAAAGAATTCGAAAATGGATTTTAACCATCATCAGAGGGGGTTCCGAGTCAGAAAAATTCCCGATTTCGGTCCATTTTCGAAAATAAAATGTTATGCACCAATAGATGGAAAGAGGTCAAAAATGGATTTTGACCATCAGCAGAGGTGGTTCCGAGTCCCGAAAATGACTGATGGGGTCGTGACTCGTGATTTCGCCCATTTTTATATGCAAGCAGCTTGCAAGGAGGTGTGACCTTGTGCCAAATTTCATTGAATTAGCTTGCTTAGTTTTCCCGTAAACGTGATTTCAACAGAAAGACAGACGGACATAGCTATATCGGCTCAGGTGGTGACGCTGATCACTAATATATATACTTATCTATACCTACCACGCCCCCTTCTATGCGTTACAAACGGAATGACAAAGTGAATTTACCCTCTGTGTAGGGTATAAAAAGAAATTTATACAGGCTGGTTGACATAATAGGTCCTGAATGTCATTCATCTATACTCGACTTTCGCCATTTGCATGATGGTCTTTCTCCTGATAAAAATTTTATATTACGCTCGTTAGGCTTTCAAATAAAGTGAAAGGATCCCCGCCCACAGCTTCTACTCGTACATTTCTATAAGCCAAATTATTTTTTAATGTAAACAATATCCTAAAACCTTATATCTCAATATTATTTTATTTAAAACCTTAGTCGTTATGGCGGGAAACCACAGATATGAAGTCTTAAAAAATGTTTTACCCACTGTAGTACTTAGTTATATTGGTAATACATTAGGTTGGATTATGGCGCAAACTAAAACAAATGTTACAATTGAGCAACTTTTATAAATATTTTTGAGGAACGTTTAGTGATATTTTCTGAACTTTATTTCAATTTTTGGGACAGTTACTCACTTAAAACACAAAGCATTTAATACTCTCTCTTAGTGCTCAATCTATGTCAGTATGAAATTTCATCAGAAACGGTCTATTAGCTTAGCAATGGAAACGTATATTTTTGTTAGAGGTGTGGCACTGCCTATTATTAGAACAAAATTTACACTTGGCATTGCTCTTTTTCACAATCTTTCCAAACATTATTCTACATGTTCATATAAAAAGTGGGAATTGTAGATAACCGTAGATTGATTGAAAAATATTTTTCCTCAATTCACAAACTTTACAAGCCCAGTGATTTGAAAAGTCAATCCAATCCCAAAATCAAAAAAAAAAAAAACTTATGATACACCCTAAAGCACATGCTTACCAAATGCAGGCATAAATATTTTATTAACTGTTTTTATTTCTTGGATTTCCGTCTTCTCTCAACTCCACATAAAATTTGCTACAGCTGCGCGCAATTTTGTTGTTTTATTTTACTACACTTTCAAAAAAGTAGCTGCTTGCCACGGGCTGTTCCATATTTGCGTAACTGCCAACATCAATTATTAATGAAGCGTACGCGCATTAAAATGTCTTTAAAATCATTCAGACGAAAGAGAGTCCACCCTTCACAATATGCAAATACAATATTTTTCCAGAGCGTTAATTGAAATGGTCCAAGTCCATAAAGAAAAATTTCATGATTAAGTTATTTACTGTGAGTCTCTCTAAAATGTGTTGCAAAATTGTGCAATAAAATACGTGGCAAACAAAAATGGCAGTAAACAGTTGGTTTTTATTTGTCATTTGAATTCTTTTTTTTATTTTTCAATTCATTGCTCCGTTTTAATGACCACAATTTTAGTGTTTTATTTTATTTCTTTTGAATAATAAAAATATCCCTTTTTTTTGAAATTACAATATTGAAATTTAAGCTCTTCAATATGGGTGATGTATTTTCTCTCCTTCGTTGGGTTGAGTACGCATTTTAAATTTCTCATGTGAACTTCAAGAATTTACTGAAAGACTTCGTTTCCGTTGAAAAATTCATGTCATATAAAACA
The DNA here is from genome assembly GCA_963662105.1 of Meiosimyza platycephala. Classification (NCBI taxonomy): domain Eukaryota; kingdom Metazoa; phylum Arthropoda; class Insecta; order Diptera; family Lauxaniidae; genus Meiosimyza; species Meiosimyza platycephala. The sequence goes on from OY759208.1 coordinate 27,783,225, forward strand.
ATTTTGTTATCTTAAGATTTTTACAATGGGATACTTTTACTATTAAGGTTATTTCATAAAATGCTCATATTACGTTTTTTACTGTGAACAAAGGAATACTTGTAAAATCTAATAAAGCAGTGCTTGAAATAGATGTAAATTGATATTAGGATTTTTTTTTCTTCTTTTGTAAATTTAAACTGGTAATATATATAGGCAGAATTGTACCTTTTGCAATGTTGAAATGATAATAAATTTTTGTGATTTTAAACGCAGAATTTTTTCTTTTTTTAAAAAACTCTACATTTTGCGATAATAAATCTCTAAAAGTATTGATAACATCAAAAAGTGTTTGAAAGTAAAAAACTCAATAAAATCGAAGTGTTTCCTATAACATCGAAATATTCAAAGCAGGGACCGTAACGATTATGAATTTTATGATAGAAATCACTGGGTAATCGTTATTTTGGATTTCAATATTTTTCGATCATAAATAATCGTTATTTTGAAATTCTATTCTTTTCGATAAAACATAATCGTTATTTTGGATTTCTATTTCTTTCGATAAAAAATAATCGTTACATTAGATTTCTATTCTTTTCGATCAAAAATAATCGTTATTTTAGATTTCTTTTTTTTTCGATCAAAAATAATCCTTATTTTAGATCTCTTTTTTTTCGATCAAAAATAATCGTTACATCAGATTGCTATTCTTTTCGATCAAAAATAATCGTTATTTTAGATTTCTATTTTTTTCGATCAAAAATAATCGTTACATCAGATTTATATTCTTTTTGATCAAAATTAATCGTTATTTTGGACTTCTATTCATTTCGATCAGAAAAAATCGATATTTTGGATTTCTATTTTTCTCGATTAAAAATAATCGTTATTTTTAATTTATTTCATATGTCAGCTGGAAGCGTTTGTTGTAATCATAATGCTCTTTAAAATGCATCTGTCTAATGTATCAAATAAAAGTTGCTTAACCTTCTTGCAGAATAAAACCAGCTACTCGCACAAAGCACTATATTGTTAAATATTACATACCGTGAAAACATTACACATTTCCATTGAAGATAATTCATGCTTTTTTGCAAAATAACTACATAACGATTATCTAATATCGTACAGTACAACTATAACTTTGAGTACTTAATTCGTTTTTAATGTCAGCGGCGGCATTAAACTTTACAATCCAATCGAATACTCAATGAAATCCAATAAATGTCTGAATCTGTAACGCGTCATTTTGTGATTTTGCGATTTTGCAGAATTTGAGTAGACAACAAGTGAATTATTGTCACATTTAATTGGACGTCAATTGGCAATAAATTGCGAACAAAACAGAATGCGAATGATAACAAAAGTTCAAATGCGCATAAAAAGTCGCACAAAATATATTGAGGTATAGGTTTTGTTTTTGTTTTTAGCTCTTTAATAGCTCATGTCATGCATTTGAGCTGAGGCTCATAGATGCATTTGGCGGAAATTTAATTTTACAGTGCGTATTATAATATCAATATTTAAGCTACAAGTCAAATAAAGTAAAAGCGAAATTGTAAAATAAATGAAAATATATTATTACGAACATGCTTGAAAAATAATTTTAATTAAAATTGTATTGTCTTTATTTTAAAAAACCAAATAAAATGAGTTTTTCCTAGAAACCTAACTTTATAATTTAATTTGTCAGTGGTCAGCTGATCACAATTTATTGAACATTATTTTAAATGAATAAAATTAAAGGATGTCCCGTCATCAAAAGATGAGTCTGTAAATTTTTTGTGCATATAAACTTTGTGTTTTCAAAACACCCTAACGCGTAGATAGCTACTTCTGAAAATCAATTTGTTATCGATTGCGCCAATTATATTGGAAATGAACAAATGCACACAAACAAAGTCGCGTATCTTTATATTTATTTCCGTGTGTAAAGTGATGCTTTAAAGCACTTGTCTATATTTGCAATGCGTTACGCATACAAATTGAATTGAGTACACATTTGAGAGATGCGCCGAAAAATCAATTTGTTCGAGTTTTTATTTATAAACTGAACTTGGTTTAGATATTGCAGTGTTACAGTAAAAGTTTGTTTTAAGACGGATTACTTCAATCAAAACAGCTTAGTCAACCGTAAACTTTTGTACATTTACAATGAAAGTAGAAGGACAACATATTTTACTTATGAACTCTTTATAGCGACTTATAAGAGTCATTTCGCATATGAAGTATAAAAACATGTTCCCTTCTGTGTTATCTTTGAAAGGAGTCGATAAAGAATCTTTCTGAGGTGCTTTAAACTCGGCTTAGTTAAAAAAGAGTTGCGTGTCTTGTTTAGAGACTTTAAAGATCTTAGAGACTTTAACTTTATATGAAAATTATAGACCTTTAATTGTATTATCAAATTTCAGTTTTACTCACAATTTGTATGCCGGTCTCTAACCCATATCCCAACGATCGACAGTCCTGTAAGCTACCCACTAGGCTATCTGTTGCATATTATATAATACGTTAAAGACGAATCATATCTTTCTCTCATATGTCTTGGTAAAGCACCTTATAAACACAAAGAATGGACCATAGTGTGCTAATTAAATGATAATGAAAACATGAGGTGACTTATTTTGCAAGTGACTTTTCCGTCAACAGTATAAAGACATACACAAGGTATAAAATAGCATGACTGTAGGCATAAAATTGACTTCAAAGGCATCCCGTCTCATGTTTTTACAAGCATTTTATTGTGAAAATATGAGACATGAGATAGCATGTCACGTGTGTTTCTTTATGCTATACATAAGAAAGTGCTTAACGTAGAGTAAAGTCACACAAACGAGACATGCCACCTAATGTCTTTATAATCAGCCTATTATGAGCTTTAAAAATGCATATTAAAGACATTTGTACGTCTTTTCTTTCATGATTCAATATCTTGCTCTAGTCAGATATAACAGAAAAACTTTGCAACGAAGGTAAAGTATCTGTTTAATTTCGTTACCAAGCTATTTTAAAGACAACATTGCTTTGTAAGCTGGAATTTTGTTTTGATAGCTGCCCTTATGCTACTAGGGCTATAAATCAATTTTTTTTGGCATTTGACACATATTTTTGCTCAAACCACTTTGAAAGATGAATTTTTAGGTGATTGACATCAACTCAGTTTTGTCGGAAAAGTAGCCACCAAAAAAAGAAAAACCTGTGGAATAACGTTTAATGCACAAAGGCAAAAAGCCACCGGAGCCAGAGTAAAAGATGTAAAGAATATATCTTGCGCTGTATAAAAGCTTGCATGAGAAGTCTCATATCTACAAAGTTAAAGGGTCTTGGGCACCAACCTCCATTCAATGGGGAAGTGGCGCCAGGCTTAGCGGCAAAAAAGCCAAAAATAAGAGCCACTAGATGAGAATCTTTCAAAGCAAAGGTTGCTAAAATTTCAAAAGATGAATTCTTACCTGACGACCGAACCGTTTATTTTAATTACAAAAATGGTGACCCAAAGAGTAATCCAAACATATCACTACTAGCATATTGCATGAAAGATCCTGTCTAACTATGTGAACGTCAGAAGCTTTTCGGTACTACACATACGCATAATTTATCAGACAGGCTTAAATCTTCTGCACTGGAAATATGATTTCTTAACCACATAAAGAAAGATCAAATACAAAAGTTACTTCATATTTTCCAAGGGTATACAAATGCTATTAACATCATCATTACCTCTACGCGATTACTCTGCAGAACTGTTGATGAGATTGAAGATATGGCGAAACGAGTGGGACTGGCAACCAACGACGAGAAAGAAAACAAAATTTTACTATTGATAGCTATAATTTCCAGAAAAAGTAAAGTGAACGTTAACCACGCTGATTTCAATAAATCATTTGACTACGCCATCTCTTAAAGTTATATAAACATTCTTACATTGAAAATTTAAATTCAAAAAAATTTATTTTTCGGTTCAGCTTAAAACAAGAACATACACTTAGAGTTATGCCAACAGATAAACGTAAATATAGTAAAACACTTGGCGCGCACAGTCAAATCGTGTTAAATATTTTATAAAGATTGTCAGACTTTATTTGTTTACCCATATATACACGTAAGCATGTTTATACGTAGACATTGGTAGCTTGCTTACAGGTGTGTGTGTGCGTTTGGGAGTGTATGCCCAACAATGCAGCTAGCTGCCGGCATACATACATAAGTAGATGTGTGTAAGTGCGCGTCTCAAGTGTTGTGAAGTAGCGATTTTATTACGCGTTTTTATTGAATTTTTTGCCCATTTTTATTTATTTATTTCTTTGCTCCCATAAGTGTGTGTGTACAATATATGAACACATACACATAGTACTTATATAAATACACTTACAAGACAATTTCGACACTTTCCCTTCCTTGACTGTAATAAAAGTAAGGAAACGGAACACATACACGCAAGAAATAAAAGAAAAATAAATGCGATTAATAAACGCGTGTTGTAACAGCACGCATCTCCAGTGAAAGTCTGCTTCATTCATTCATTCATTCATTCAGTCATTCATTCTATCATTCTTACAATGTTTGACGCATTCAGTCTTTTGCCTATACAATTTCGATTTTCAATACCTTGATGAAGAGGAGCGTATCAGCTTTTTCGTAGATTAAATGTTTACCAATTTCCTTGAATTTTTTTTTCATTGCTTTGTTGCCAATAGAATTTGTTGCATGCTTTTAGGCGCGCACATCATCGATGCGCATTTATCTTTTTAATTAAGTTAAATAATGGTTTTGTTGTGGCAGCAATATAGAAAAGAATTGATATTGATTGTGTGTGTGTGTGTGCATGTGTATGTTGGGTTCGTGCTTGTGTATGTATTTGATGCTATAGTTTAATGTGTGCATGTTAGTGAGCATTTGTGGCAATATTTTTTTATAGGAGTAGCTATTTAATATTATTGATTATCACTCTTGTAATTGCAGCAAAATAAATGTTTTTTTAATTCATGACAAGTCGTTTGCATTTGTATTAAAATTTTGATTTGTTTTTTTTGTGTAAGTGTTGTAAAATGCTTGCTAAGTTTTGATAATATTCACATTCCTAACTAAATACACAAACTTACGCTAGGTTAGTGTTGGCGACGCTAACGTTTTTGCGTTATGGAGACAAATTTTATACTTCTACAAAGAAGCGATTGGGACAGCGAAAATTTTGGGTAAAGAAAATCACAAAATTACCACTGTATAAAATTAATTGATTTCAACCAATTGGAGAATGTAAATTTAAAGTATATGCTTAGAAATTTTGCGAGAAACAGCAAAGATTTCTATTCGTAAGCAAAAAATTTCTAGCGTATTGAAAAATTAAACGTTTATTTTGAACCGTGTAGTTATATTTTTTTACTTAAAACTGTGCTATTTTTTGTCTTTAATCGTTACAGCTTCTAAAATTCTTTATGGTATGCAAACTAGACAAAAAACGCACACATATGGTTACCACCAAATTTAAGTATTTGCAAACTGCTCATGAATACTTGACAAGCAATTTCTGGTTTCAATCACTGAAAATATTCTTATGGTAGTTGTGGTGTTGAAAACACGCACACAAAAAATGTTTCTTTTATGTTCCTTTTTCATCTCTGCAATATTGTTTGGGACAGCATAGAAATTCATTTATTATTTCAGCAAAAAAAAGGATCCTTTTTTCTTTAAGAGATAAAAATAAACAAAAGAAAAAATTTCGTTTTGTCGTCAAAAACTTCTATTTGTTTGTTAACAGGATGCTAACATATGTGAAAAATGCTTTGATATTGAAAAATGGTAATGATGCCTTGCAAATTATTGACTGAGCAAAATATTCAGATACTTTTTATGAGTAACATTTATGAAAAATGGGTTTTTATACGCAAAAATATTTGAGTGCATAGTTTCTCAAAAAGTGTAAACATATCGTATACATAGAATATGTCACATATTTCAATAGCTGCATATGCATAGAGTCTATGTACATTAGGGTGGTTCAGACATATATGGGAAAAATTAAAGTTTCACCGATTTTCGCTCCCCGGGCACCAAAAGTTTCGTATTGGTGCCAGTAAGAACCACGTAAAATTTGGTTCATTTCAGAAAATATTTGATGAGCGTCCGTTTTTACTAATCCATAGTCTAAGTAACTTTCACACAGAACCAAAAACTTTTTTGTTTTTTTTTTTGATTAAATACAGAATTTCTCAATAATCAGCTGTCTACATGGGAATCTGATGATGATTTCAAAAATGTGCTCTCTTTTTGCAAAGGTTTAGATGTCGCAAATGAGACCGCTGAAAAAGGTGTTGCTTTTATAAAAGACTACAACAAAATTTTCTCAAATGATGGAGAACAGAAACAGCTAATGCTACAGCTCGTAAAAGCATATCGTAAATAGTATCCTTTTTGTGAAAAGAGCAAGTTAATACAACCTAGTAGTGATATTAATTAATTTCCGAAAATTTCTTAATTTTTTGAAAGTGATCCTCCCAAAGGGGTTGAGATAGGGGGTAAGTATGTTCGGAAAAAATGTAGGGAAGACCCCTCTACGGATCACTCCGGTAAAGCTAAGAATTTTTTTTCGAAATTTTTCTAATTTTTGGTGTTTTTTGTAGGGAGACACCCAAAAGAAAGGCAGATAGAGGGTGGGTATCTTGCAAAAGATACATATGGTGATACATATGAACCCTCTACGGATCACTCCGGGGGAGTTATGAACAATTTTTCGAAATTTTTTGTGCTTTTGTAGGGGGACCCCCAAAAGGGTGGCAGATAGGGGGTAGGTGTTCCAAGAGAAAAGTTTGGGAGAGTAAAAATTATAGAAAATAGTCTAACATTTTACCCCTCCAGAGGCGTCTGAGAAGAGGGGGGAGTTAATTTCATAATTTCGCAAGAATGTCATTTTTGCAGGGGAGCCCCCCTAAATGGTAGTGATAGAGGGTAAGTATGTTCGGAAAAAATATTGGAGGAGAAAAAATAATGGGACCTTGTCATACATTTCATCCCTCTACAAGGTAGCTTCGGGGAGATATTGATGATTTTCGATAGATTAAGGATCATTTTCCAGTTTTCAAAACGGTCGCGGGTCCATCAAATGTTTTCTCATATGGACCAAATTTTACGTGGTTCTTATTGGCACCAATACAAAACTTTTGGTGCCCGGGGAGCGAAGATAGGAGCCACTTTAATATTTTGAACCATCCTAATGTACATATCTGCTACTATATTTTTGCTGTATATTCGAAATGCATGAGAGTTTATAAAATACATCACTTCAATGCAAATGTTATGTACCTCATTTAAAAGGTATTTTTAGTACTACATATGATATTTACTGAGACATAAAACCATAAAATCTTTATCAGCGTGTAAACTGTTTTGATGTCATTACTTTTCTGTATAATTTTTATAAAACGCTGATAACATATAAAACTTCTTTTCTCTGAGTTGTCTCTAATTTTTTGTAATTTGTTTTAATTAATAGAAATCAAATAATCACAACAACAACAAAAATAACGCTGATAACAACAACAACAAATTGCAAACAGCTGTTGCTCTTGCATGCCATTCATTACTATTTATGATAAACTTTTATTTTTTTCCACTCTAACTTCCTCTACCGCTATATCTAGAAAATATGGCGGCACAGTAACTTCCGTCACGGCTGTTGCCAACAAATTTTTCATTTCTTTTTGGTTGGTGCCGCGTGCAAATAATAATCGCATCGAAAAGTAATGAAAATTAATGTGCAGACATAAAACTGGCAAAATTATGATAATTTTTTTTTTATTTCTCCATTTCAGTTTGATAAACGGGGAGAGTTTGGAAAAATATCATAATACATAAAAAAAATATAGTATATAAGAACTTGTAAAAAATATAGTGTTTTAAAAGCTTTTAACAAGTTGAAATTTTATTTTCTTCTCAGTTTTATGAAGGCTACTTAAAACATTTCAATTCTCGGCGCTTTGCTTAAAGCTATGTCAGTTCTTCATCATTTCATGGAGAGTATTTATTATTTGTTCGAGCCAAAAATATCGCACTAACAAGCGTTCGATATAGAAAGAGGTTAATATAAAAAAACATTAATTTAAAAAAAAAATTCAATGAATATTTTAAATTTTCAATAAACACTCGCACTAAGCTGAGTAAATCCCAAATTCCATAGTGTACACTTTCTGTTCATTTTTTTTTTTCGCTTAAAATATGCGCCACAGCTAATGATGCGCTCTGAATCCAAATTCATCCATTAGGTTTGTCTTTCAGCCATTTTCACTTTACGCAACATTTCCTGTTGGAAAATACACACTCTGTTGCAAAGACCAGCATGAACTACACAAACTGCACTGTGTAGCGTGGCTGCGCATACACAGTGCAGTGCAACACAAACACAAACAACAAAAAATTCAAAGCCACGCAACCATTAAACGCAAAATACGAACACAGATGCAACTACAACTTCATTTGGTTTCTTTCATCATTTCTATACACTCGGCTCTGCAACACTAATAGAGCAGCTGCATAATTGTTGTGTATGTGTGTGTGTGTGTGTGTGTGTGTGTGCGTATTGTCTGCGTTTGTTCGTTTATTTGTTTATTCAGTGGTAGTAGGATGCTGCAGTTGTTGTTGTAAAGAATTTGAAAGAAGATTTCAACAAGCGATTAAACCGGCATTTTGCGGCAACTTTATTTGCGTCATTTTCGCAAATCTTGGCTTTAGATTTTGCAGTTTCTCTACTGTGCGCATCAGCATTTTTGCATTTACTTTGTCTAAGAATGCTGCCTTGTTTTGCAATTGCATTGGATTGTGTTAAGTTGGATTTAGTGCTGAATGTTGCATGGAAATTCTATTTTTGTTTTATCTTTTGTGTGTGCGTCTATGGTGAGTAGTGACCTGAAAAAGGGAATATTTAGTATGGTAATGGAGTGATTAGTTTGTTTTAGTATTGTAGTGAGATTGCTATGAGAGGAAAGGATTTTTTTCTGTTTTGAAGTTATAGGTATTATAACAAAACATAGCGTTGTAGATTGTATTTTGATTCAAAAAAATATCCTCACTACATAAAAGGCTCTAAATCATATTGAATCAATTGAAATACTAAGAGAGTTGAAGGACTTGTTTGACAAAAAAACAAAGAAATGTAAAACCACCATACTTTTCTGACTTGACATCAACCCTCTAACCGGCCAATTTTTGTTTGCGATGAAAAAATTCATCTGAAAATATTTTCAAAATATAGTTATGTATATTATAATTTATATATTTTATTGCACTGCAGTTTTTCCAAAATTTTCTACCCTCTCTATTGACTTCAATTTGACAGGAATTTCGACTAACAACAGTACGGTAGCTTATTTTTGAATGACAGAAAACACAAAGATAACACAACTCCAAAGGCAACACAATGAATCTTCTAAAATCACCAGCTCAGTCATAAGCGTCGACGTCATCTCGACAGGCGGTGCACACCTTAGCAACACGTTTTTCGCTCGTATTCACATATTGTTGACTTTGGTGTCAAGAGAGTTGCTGAAAATAGCAGCATATCCAGATATGCCAGCATATCCTTATTCATACTGCATATTTTGCTTATCCTGACAACTATGACAATGACACGCGGGAGTTTTGTAATAAAGTACGTGAGACAGCAGTGCTATGTTATACAGAACACTAACGAAAACATTTCGTAGTGAATTTTGTTGTTTTATGCGTATACATAGCTACATGAGCCAATTTTGACAAGTAACGCTCAATGGCTGAACAACTGGCTCACGAAACGGGTGGTGATGGTGAATAGTTAATCATGGCATAAGTGAAATGTTTGGGATTATGTTGGCAATGCAATATGCAGCAGTGGCAAAAACATGTTCCTGTTACGTCGCTAGTGTCAAATTAAGTTGAATTTTAAGTAAATTAGAAAACATTGCTGCACCGCTATTGCAAACTCTGAAGCAAAACCAAATTGCTAAGAAAGCTAAAAGATTTTAAAATAAAGTGAATTTTTCATATGCGCATAATAGTTAGAAAAAGTTGATTATTAGCAAAAAGCGATAAAAAGGACGAAAAAATCAAAATAGTTAGGAAAGTTTAAAAAGTTCAAAAATTTTTTAAAAATTTGATTGAAAGTCGAGAGAGCTTGATAATAGTGAAAATATAAAAAAACAACTCATTTCAGTATAGACCTTTCTTCATACCCGTCTGTGAAGAGGTTCACTAATGAAAAAAAAATTTTAATTTAATTTTAAACTCGCTATCATAAAACGTCGACTTCATTTTGCACTGTTAAAAGTTCAGAAAGTGCTGTGATATCGTTTTCTTTACTACGTAATTTTCGCTTTTTTCCTAATGCAAAAAAAAATTCTTTGAAAAATTAAATGTCACTCATATGCCATTTGAGTGCACCATACGGTGCATATAAACTGCGTCAGATGCAAAAACTTCGTTAACAGATTAAGAAACCGACATTAATTCCAAACAACAAAACCGTAATTACAATCACCCAGACACACACAGACAAGCGCGCAACAATCAAGCGCTGCAACAGCACAAAAGTATGCAACAGAAAATCAAAGACTTCGACATTGCTTAGTAGAGAACAAAAAAAAAAGAAGCCATTGTTACAACAAGACGTGTAGTTAGATAAAAGGAAAATAATGAAAGAATGCTGTGGAATAAAACGAGAAAAAACGCAAGAGAAGTGAAACAACACGGAACTTGTTATTACTGTTTCTATGTGTTTGAGTGTGAAATATAATTGCAAAAGTGCGGCGCATTGAAAATCAGCATGTTGGAAAGAAATTTAAATGAGTGTTGGTAATTGCATAGTTTTACACATACCATTTTGCTTAGCGTGTACAACAATACAAGCAAACACCACTGTTATGTGGTAATGTGCTTAAGCTTTACTGTTAGAATATATTTGTATAAGAGAGTTATCGTAGTCACGTTGATTACAACCTGTGCGGACGAGTCTCTAAAGTTTTTCAAAATAAGCGAAACTTAGCTTTTGTAGATCTGTAGCTAGTTCAAAATACTTAATTTTTCTAAGATACAATAATAAACTAAAACACCAACTAACAATAGAGAAATATATTTAAAATTTATATAAGATAAAATAAATTTTAAGGATATTTCCTTTCAAGAGTCTCATTTTTCTAATGAGGATACAGTTTTCTGTGTTCTGCTGAGACTGCAATAAATTGCATTTCCCATCCACCGCGCTTCATTCATGGCACACGTAGGCCTCATTTTAAGAATTCTATTCTTATTGTCACCTTAAAATATGAAGGATATTTCAATCAGCTCACGATAATCATCTTTCACAATAGGCTTTTGTAATTAATGCTTAAAAAGTGCTACTAATTGAACGATTTCTGTGTCACTGAAATCTTCGGCACAAGTCCTTACAATGCACAAGCTCCACTAAAGCGACCAGTGTTAGAGGCTGCAGTGTCACAGCACATTATTTGCAACTAGTCATCGAGGTTCCAATCGAGAAGCGCATTTAAAACTGCCTCTGCTTGATCTTTATCAGAAGAACTCTCTAGCTTTGGGACAGCAAAATATTATTCTTAAAAATCGAATGAAATCAACAGTGGTAACCGCTCTTCTTTAGAACTTCTGATGTTTAACTCAGGAAGAAGTTTGCCAATTTAATGAACAGTGACTTCGTCAGTTACTTGATCTTGAAAATCCGCCCTTTGCTTTCGCATTTGTTATTTATTAATGGGATATTTGTCTATGGATGGACCTAGCGCTTACATGATGGCCTGAAGAATTGAGTCCTTGCTACTCAGCTAGCACCTGGCTAAGGCCTCTATTAACTTTGCTGAAATAAAATCCTTTCTTCCTTCTCTTTTGTCTATTCAGGCGTTACAACAGAGGTTGGTGTCTCCAGCAAAGGTTCCTCGTTTGAACTGAAAAAAGTCCTACGACGAAAAGTTTTGTAAAGAAGTAGATGCGGATTTTCTTCGGTTTTGGTGTCGATTGAGGAGTTTTGAGAGTGTTATCTGGTGTTACGCCTACCGCTGTGAAAAGTTGCTGGCAATGCTTTTCATACGCGATCAAAAGAGACGCTATAAGTGAGTTTGTCAGTTTATAGTAGCACAAAGATATGTACATATGTTTTAAGGAAATCAAAGGTCTCACACAGAGCTAATTGCTTAGAAATTGAAATCATAAACTGTCCTGGTTAGGTTAGGTTAGGTTAAAAGAATTGCTTGCATAGCAAGATGCACTCGGAGGCAGTTTGCCCATTGTGATACCCTAGATATACTATATAAAAATGTTCCCTTCCTTCTCTTTAAAAGTCCTATTGAATGGGGGCGAACCACCCAGAAGTCTTGTTGAAGTTGAAGATGCTGAACTCAGCTAGTTCCTCAAGGCCAACAAAGAATGCAGAACCAAAATATTTGATACGTCTCCTCATTAGCCCCGGGCATTCGTAGAGCAGGTGTTTAACCACCTCATCCTCTTCTTCATCTCCGCAGCTCCTGCAGAAATCTTTGAAAAGAGCCCCATATCTGGCGGCCATAGGGCTAATAACACAGTGGCACGTCAGTACTTCTTAGCTCTCCTTTTTTGAATCTTAAGAGAGATAGCGTCCATCCCAGATTCAGTTTAGTTAGTTCCACCAACTGTCCTGGTTATCCAATAAAAAACTTTAACAACCTTTGAGCAACTTTATTTGATAAAACTGCAAAGTTTTTACAAAAAATAGATACCTTCATTTGCTTAATCATTATAAAACAAAAGAATAAAGAAACAAAATACGAAACGAAATAAGAGGATAAAAGTAGATAGTGAAAAAAACTTCATTAACTAACCTAAATAAAAACCAAAATGGTTTGGTTTTCGTAAAACAGAATTAATATTTTTTTACACAATTTCCCCAGGTTAGCTTTAATTAGAAAAAATTTTTTTATCCTAATTCCTTCGAAATATTACAGAAGCACTCATTTTATTTGGCTTTTGGCCATAATAATTATGTAACATAGTTGAAAACTGATGAAAAAAAAAAAAACTCAAACATGTGCAGCATACACAAGCGAATAGAACAAAAAAAATAGTAACTGAGAGTTTTTAGTTCAGTATCTATGTATGTACGGATATGTGAAGTTCAGAGACAAAAACAAAAAAACCAAAGTTAATTAACACACACTACCAGATATCTATGTAGTTGGTCAACATTTGGCCTTTATTGTTCGTAATTTGTGCGTGTGCGTCTGTTCATATGCCGAATGCATGTGTGCGTGTGATTAATAAATATAGAGTAGCAACGAAGGGATCATGTAAGCAGAGAAACTTATCGATATATACACACAAAAATTGGCTTTAAAAATTACGCTAGATGTGGAGTTCTTGATCAAACCAATGTTATATTCTGGAATTAGACCAGGCTATATAGCCAGGGTGACCCATTTTAACTTACTGAATAAGTTAAAAAATTGCAAGTCATTCAAAAAATGTTTCAAATAAAAGTTGGCGGGTAGCAAAGCGCTGACCCAGCCATGACCTTAACCATAACCTTGACCTACATTTTCAAGGTTATTTGAAGGTCAACTTTAGTTTTTCAAATGAAAACCCCTATTTTTGACCTCGGATTCCGGAAGATCACAATATTTTACGTTCTACGATATGTATTCATCAAAGTGACCCCTGAACGTCATTTCAAGGTCGAATTTTCGCTTGCCGCAGAATTAGAATTTAAGAACGTTGGCAAAAACTGTCGCTTTCATTCAAAAGTTTGAATTGAAGAACTTTAATACGTTCCTAGGAATTAGAATTTCAAATAGATTCTTTGAATTCCATGGCTAAAGGAATTAATTTATTTGTTAATTTCATCTCAAGAAATCATTATTTGGAATGGGAAAAGATTTGCTATTGACTTTTTTCTTGTCATTTATTGATTGCTTTTATGAGGAGTTGAAGTTTGGAATTGGCTTTCTAATTTCATGGCAAAAGATATTAATAAATTTTTCAGGGATGGGTCAAGAAATTAAATTTTGAATGGATTGGAGCTACAATTTTTTGATCTTTAATAGGTAGTTTTGCACCCAATTTTTTTTTTAATCAATTGATAAGCATATAATAGGGTCATAACTAAGTTTCTAAGCTGCCGTTCTCATAATGTTCGGTGACGTTGGCCATTTTAAACTTAATTGCTACGATTTGCTGAAATATTTTCATTTTGTTTAAAATTAGGAAAGAAAAAATCCTTTTGTTTTTCTTTTTAAATTGCTCTTCAAGGGCTCGGTAACGTCTGAGGTGATGTTCAAAGCCCATTTTAAGTATTTTCACAAAGATTGATGTAGAAACATTTTTCTTTCGATAAGAAGGCTATTGAATAAATATTTTATTATCCAATTACTTATGAGAACTCCTTGGATTGGAATTAAAATTTTCCATTCCCAAATTTTGATTGCTGGAATGGAATTAGCCAATAAATCAGTTTCTTTTGCCATTGAATTGAATAATTAATTGCAAATTCAGTGGAGTTGGAATTGTATAGTAATCACTCTTTATCAGTACTAAGCGTAGGGAAGCAATATTGCAAATGCTTACGGCCATATATTTTTATTACTGGGACATATCCCTACAATTTGGCATTTTTCGTTGATGTTTTTCATACTAATTGGTGTCATTTAATAAATTAATAAATGAATGACCAAAAATAAACATTAGATACTTTGATTCACACCATTTTTTCACATCACTAGCATGTTAGTATCTCTACGTTGTGGTGAGAATAGTTAGTTCTGCAAAAATATTTCTATGCTGTCATGTAATATAAAGGATATTTCGAGCTAAGTTGTCGCATTTCTATGCGCAATTTATTTCTATGTATGGCATACATTTGTGGGTGTATGAGTTATTAAATAGAACATTTCACAGTTGCATGCAGTTAATGAGTGTGTTTATTAAGGATTAAATTTTATGGTTTTTAATTTCAAACATGAGAGAATATATTATCTTTAAAAGAAATATAATTTTTTATGTGCAATTGAGGCATAGCAATTGAAGTTGTAATGAAAAATTTAGAAAAAAAGAGTTAAGAAACTTTTAATTCAACTCAATAAACTACTTTAAAAAAAAAAACAGTCAAAATGTGCGAAAAATCTTGCTCAAAATCCCAGCATAGTCCTTGCAGCTTCTTTGACGCATGAGATATTTTGCTTGCATTTGCAATTTTCATACATTTTATTGTTGCTGTCATGTTACATGTCACTTCAGAAACACTTGTGAGAAACAAACGCATACACATACAAAAGAACAGACACACCCACCTATAGAAATTAAGATAAATAAGTAGCATTTCCGGTTATAGCCATTCACACACACTTACAATAATACATTGGCTGTCTGTGTGTCTGTCTGTCTTAAGTGTATAACACATGCAGCACAAATCTCTTGTTTCCTCACTCTTTTTGTGATGATTTTTCTTCTTATCGAAAATTCACTTGTATTTGTGTAAAATTGTATTGAATTTTATTTATTTTGGTTTTACAGTTATTGCACAGAATTTCTGTGTATTGGTGTGTGAGCGTATATTTCTTGTTAAAAATAAAAGTTGTTTGCTTTTTTGTTGTTTTCCAGCTCTATGTATTCACAACTGCAAACAATGAAAACAGCTACAGCAGCAGTAGCCAAGAAAGAGCTCAGTAAAAATTGGTGAACACCCAAAGGACAACTGTCGCCAGCAAAAAAATACAACAATTGTATTATTTTTGTTTTTGTTTTTTTTTTATTTTCAAAGATACGGAAGGAAAAAAATTGAATAAAAACCAAAACTGAAATTGAATCGAGGCGAAAAATGTTGTTGACAATTGACCGCTTGGCTTTCGGCAATTGTGCTGCTATTCCGGTTGGGCGGCGGCGCAGGCGGTACATGTCTGATAACAGCGCTGATGTAGAATATACAAAAGGCAAGTTGCTGATAAGTCAAACCGTTGAATTTTAAATCGGATTTGTCTGTTTTTTGTTTTATTTTTTTTTTTAAATTTCTTTTATGTTCTTTATTTTTGTTGTTGAAATTTATGCAGCTTAAAGTCTTGTGGTTTTGGTAGAAATTTGCTTTTAAACAAATAAACATGAAATTTAAAAATTATATACATCAATATTGTTTTTTTAACCCATGATTTTATTTGAAATGGTTCAAAGGCATTGGAGATGCCGAAGGATGTGAACAGTAGACGAGATTTAAATTAAATTAATTGAACATTCCGTAAAGAGTAATCAGTATCAGTGAGAAAAATGTTTTTTAAGAAATTATCTCGAATAGCCTTAGCATAGTACCTACACATAACTAATATTTAAAATATTAAAAGAAATGCAGGGTACGTAAAAACACCAAAAGCTAGACATCATGTTATGAAGCTATGCAGCTTTATCTGTAGTTTTATCCGAGAAGTATTACCAAAGCGCTATTCAACAAGTTTCTCCAACAACTCTTCTAGTCGCGTTTTCTATCGATTGGTTATATTGATTTTAAATCTCAGATCAGAGTTAGCAAGTGATAAGTCCTGCCGGGTTGGGAATTCCACATCAAAGCTGGTGTAGAAACTTAAAAAATTAGTGAAAATCCGAGGATATGATGATGAAATGTAGAACGATTATTATTTTGTTGTAAGCAGCAAAACAAAGGTCATCCAGTTTTCGCACAATATATTTTAATTAAGAACCAGGAAGTACTTTGTGAGGTTTGGTAATCCTGCTAAGTAGAGATAGAACTATAGTATGCTAAATAGTCAAATAAAGTTTGTGCTCGAGATCGAACTGAGCAACCAGAACTTCAATATTTCATTTCAAACAGGAATTTACGAAAATTTGTACTTTTTTGAGGGACCATGAATATCAATCAAAAAGCTACACTGATTGAACATTCGACTTAAAAATTCGTTCTTTGACGTGTACTGAGATGATACTCCATTGGTGGATTGATTTCTGCTACAACATTATCCATAGTGCTCCTTGTAGTGATGATAACGCTGCGAAAGTGGTAGAATGAAGATATGGTTCTCGTACATTTGGAGGAAATTTGATATTCATTCTGCCGTTGTAGTAAAAATACGTAGTCTAGTAGTGACTGCATAATAGCTGAGCCCTTAAATACTGCTATCATACCGGACTATGCTAGTGCCAGCAAATATATAACATAGGAATACTTAAGCCAGTTCTTCAAGACGACCATGAAATTTCCAAAGAACCCTATAGTTCCCATTACGAAAACAATTTAGTATATTATTTAATATAGCTAGTACAGTAAAATCTTCTATAACATTAGTCTTAACATAATTTTCTACTTGTGGCTTACTTTCCGAGTTATTGAGCGAAATTTTTTTAGTCGGTCTCTCACAACCAGACCCACCACGATACTGGCGACTGACGCTTATTTCTATTATCAGCCTTATTTAAACTATCATTTGCAAAAAAAAAAAAAAATAAGCGGTAGGAAATGTCCTTGCAAAATGCAACTCTGCTTCCCGGACTATATTTCTTTATATCAAAATTCCAGACTGAGCAAATGAAACTGGAATAAAATCTAGCCCGTTTGGCCAGAATTTGTTTAACTACGAGATACCAAGATGTAAATGTATTTGCCTCTGTTTCTGAGCTGCAGATAATTCCATGGTAACATCTCGTTCATGATAAATGTAAGGATGTCGGTCTGTTTCAAAACATTAAATTGAAATCAAATTCGCCACAGTTTTAGCCTGAAAATCTAAGACTATCATAGAATTGTGGAATCTCAATAATTCTTCTGAAAATGAAACGAGTCTATTTCAAAGTTATACTGCCTCTTAGACTTGCTGTTCGCTTATCATAAAAATTTAAGTCGTTAGTTTGAGAATGCAAAGAACATTAAAATAACATTTCAAAAAACAGATTATTTGAACAAAAAAGTTTTGTTCAGGCAGTGTTTCTTAATAAATTGAAAACCAAGTCCAACAATAATTATTGACATTTTTACAGAACGCTTGATGTCCGAACCAAATATCAAAAGTTAAGCATTGAAAACTTTAAGCAATTTCTCGCACACAAAAGCCCTTGAGTGCACTGTGACACTTTTTTCCAGATGTCAATTTGAATTTCCAAATGATCGACCAAATGGCTAGCATGACATAAAACACAAAGTAACGAGAACTTCAACTCTAAAATGTGCATTCACTTAAGTCTACTGACCATTCAGTGTCTAACAACATTCGTCTCCAGATGCTTCTCAATACTCAATACAAATTGTTGCTGCCGTTGCTGCCATATTGCCTGCCTTATGTTCGCTGTAGCTTCATTTGAAGTTGAAACTGAGTGTAGTTAGGCTGCATGCCAATTTAAATCAAGCTACTATTTGCTTATGTATTGCAAGTGTGTGTATGTGTGTGTGTGTGTTTATGTTACTGGCCAATTTAAAATTCTTCAACATGCCTTTCGTTATTTTCTCGTTAGCATACTTTACACTTCACGTACAGCACCAGCCAACATAACCAACACTCTGGCAAAAGGGAAACAAACTGGAGTGAAATTAAAAAGGATGAAAAAATTGCAGGATGTAAAAAGTAGAACGCGCTTACCAAAAAAAAAAAAAAAAAAAACAACACTATTGGAAAGTAAAAGAGAATAGAGAAAACAAAATAAAAAATAGGAAAAAAAACAAGCCAAAGGCAGGCAAATGGATGCTGTTACCGCTTCGCTGCTTTAAGGCGCTTTAATTTGAGTTGTTAGCCAGAAATAGCCAAACAGCGTTTTTTTTTTGCTGTTGAGCTTTATGGGTTTGCCAACAAAGGCACTGCTTCCAGTTGGTTCATAGTTTCTGTTGTTCATCATTTTTGGAAGTTTTTTTTTCCTACTGGATTTTTTCACGCTCAAGAATAAATTCTTTTTTTTTTTTGCAAAAATTCTGTTGAATTCGATAAATTGGGTTTCAAATTGTATTACTCTTAGTCAGTCACTATAGTTAGCCGCTTGCTATACGCCATTAATTTATTTTTGAAAATATTTTTAAGAATCATTATAAAGTGCTTATTGTGACGATTTATTATTTTTACTAACATTTTAAACTCTTTTTTGTTAATGTACTTAGCATACCTACTACGTTTAATTGAGTTGGTTAATCTTTTAGTAGGAAACGGAAGAAGCTTAACCAGTTGTTTTGCTACGCTGTTTCGGTTACTGTGTGCGCCATATTTGTTGTTGTTGCTGTTGCTATGCTGTGCTTGTATTTTAGCTGCCAGTACTTCCGTTTCCGTTAAAGCCTTAGAATGCACTGTTGCATGCAGGTTTTGTAGTTTTGTTGCTGGGAGGATATGAATTTCAAATTTGAGTGGAAATTTTATAGTACTTTGTTAGATAAATACTAAACGACTGCTTATAATTAATAGAAAATTAAATTTAAATTATTTAAAAGGATTTAAAAGGATTTATGAAATCTGCAATTTTACTTAAAATGAAATGCAGTGAATATTCATTCAAACATATTTCTGCAGCTTTAGACTTTTTGAGTTATGACACTCTTGCACGCATGGAGCGTTATGTGCACTTACTACATATTATATGTATACCAACTAATTATGACTTACTGCATGTGGTTGCTTGCCATATTTGTATGCTACTGAGAGGTCATCTTATTTGCTGTAAGTTCTAATGAACCCAACCACATTCAGCTACAAGTGATGATAGCGGGTGGGAGAAGCCTATTTAAATGCAATTGTCCAACAATGGGAATTATGTTTTTGAGCTGGGCACATATTTTTATATTCATTCTCTTAAAATTGCTTTTGGCCTTTTTATTAGCAGGCCACTGACCATAGCGTTATTTGAAAAAAAAAAACCATAAAGCTGCACTGAATTGAGAATATATATGATAATGAAACAGGAACTCATCATCTTATAAATTGTCTAAAGTAGTTACGTCACTTATGTGGGTAGTTCTATGATAATGTAGAAACGTTGCTGCTGATTTTGAATTGCATAATTTTTGTTTATAATTCTGTTTTTTTTTTTATAGCGTTGCTGGTGACCAATTGGACTGGTTATATTGTATATAAAAGAAACAGTCGCTTTTTAGCATTTTTGATGAAATTAATGTTTTTGAAAAATAACATTTTAAGGGCTGCAAAGAGACTGACAGGTTTACCGACACACTAAGAAAATACTATTTTACGGCAAAATGAATAATTTCAATTGAGCAATATTTATTTAAGGACTTTTTTTTTATACCATCCGATATTTTTTCGGTGTGATTCGATTTTCTTGGATGCTGTTTCATAAATTTTGACTTTCTCAAAGCTTCTCGATACCCTCAAACTTTTCGATAGATTAAAAAGAAGCCGAAAGCCGGAGAAAAATCGAGTGTACAGACAAAAAAGCTTGTAAAAATAAAAATTCTCAACTGATCGAGCAGTTTCTTGGCTCAAATTGTAGTTCCTAACAAGCTGGCGTGGAAGATTGACAGAGAAACCAAAATGGCGGATCCAATATGGCGGTCAAAAATTCAATATTTTGGAAAATCAACAGATTTGCACCAAATTAGGTACATAGTGGTCTTAGGGGTTACCGATCACGAATCCGAAAACAGATTATACAAAATCAAGATGGCGGACGAAATTTTCGAAAGTCAACCGATTTGCACCAAATTTAATATACGAATGTCTTTCGACCGATTTGTACCAAATTTGGTATACGAGGGTCTTGGTGTGATTCCCAAGACCGAAAACTCTATAACTCGAATTTTTTGGTGTCTCCCATGAAGTTCGACTTACAGAGATTCTACTGTATAAGCTTTAAAAAGGGGATTAAATCAATTAAAAAGTAATCATACAATTATTAATAAAAGATAAAAATTATATTTGAAATGGTTCTCTTTGGGCTGATTGGAAAAAGTCCACTTATAAAACTTAAAAAAAAAATTTTATTGTTCCTAGTGGCTCCAATTTTCAGGCACGCACATATATTTACAAACTTAATTTCTGGGGGTCATTTTATGTTACATCACATAAATAGCTTTCTAACTATCCTTTTAGCTACCTGTGCATTTTATTTTCCCAAAATCCTTACTGGGTCCATTGAAAATGTTGGTCATTTTACGCCGCTGGTGCTCCTGCTCATCGTACCTTGCAGCACGTGCAATCAATTTGCGACTTAATTTAATAAAATTGTACAGCATTTCGTAGCGCACACAAAGGTACTGTAGAATAATAAAAGCAGGGTAGTTAGTTAAAGCCAATAAATGTTAAGGTAGCTATTGCTAAAAGCTTTTGAACAACGGTCGTAGAGTAGGAGATAACAGCGGTATGAGTGAACATCTTGTATAATTGAAAATAGCCAGCTTCAGTAGCCGGTTAAATTGAAAATGATTAAAATTTATTGAGATTTATACTAATATTAGATAAAAGAGATTGGTAACTAATTTTGAAAGTAAATGACTTTTGAGAAAATATAATAGAAGGGATGATTACAAGGAAATAAATTTTTTTTTTTAGAGTTGAATTATAAAGCATAAAATTGAAGATTAAAAGAAGTAAAGTATTGATTAAAATTGCATAAAACGGCATATTTCATAAATAGCTAGGAGTTCTCACAAACAATGTACCTTGTACCGCGTATAGCATGCCAATGTTATAGAAAACGAAGAACGAACTCGTGCACCTATTCGCATACTTTAAAGCTTAGAATACCTAACTCAAGCTGAAACTTTCATGGAAATTCAATATGTGTTTCTTATAGAAAATTTATAAAAAAAGGCACTCTGATTAGTATGCAACGCACAAACACAAATGTACACAGCGCCATTTTCATATAAAATAAAAAAGTCATTTTAAAAGACGTTCAATGAAAATTCCATAAAAATGCGAAAGTTTAATAAGTGAATGCAAAGAAGCTGGCAAAAGTTAAGCTTGTGAAAAATTAAGCTTATTAATTAAAAATGAGAAATGAAAGAAATTTTATGTTATATTTCAATTATCCAAAGTAGCTGTTTGAGTTTCAATTAGCATAAGTACGTAGACAGGCTATTATGGCTGAATCAGAGAATATTTGAAAAAACGTGCCGAATATAGAATGAAGAAGAACAGAAATTTAAATTAAAATTTAAAATCAATTTAATATTTTGCACTGTAAAAAAACAACTTGACATTTATATGAAAAATACCGAGGGCAACGAAAAAGACCCATCCCACGGTCATCTCTACTCTAGAGCAACTATAGCTATCCAAAAAGCTAACGCATATCAAGAATGTTAAGTGTATCCCCGTAATAATTAAAATTTCGTATAAATAGATGCCGCATCGCACGGTTACTGCTTACTTAGTCAACATTCTATCAAAACGTTAAATCATATGAAATAGTTTCGAAAAAGTATCAAAAGACTCAATATCTCTAAAAATTTCGAGTAATTTCGATCAACTCGAAAAATATCGTTAAGTAAATGCAGCAAAATGTCGAATAGTATCGAAAAATTCGATAGAAGGTGCAAAAATATTGATCAACATATGATGCATTTCATGTCAAATGTCCTAAGCCCCTGATCAAACATAACCCATTGATCTCCAACTGGTTAAAGTGTGATCCAAGTGCTTTGGTTAGATTTTTTTAATGACCTTTCGAATTGTCGTAATTATTTTTTGAAAATTTAAACTTGGTTTTTTAAAATCAACAATAAATTTTTTTGGAGATGGATACTTTTGATTTTGATACATTTTGATTCCAGAAAGAATGGTGTGGTTTTTTCACTATAAATACGTTAAACTCCAGAGAACGTTTTTTTTTTACTTTTCGAGAAAATTTGATTTTGAATAATCAAGGTCAAATTTTAAAATTTTCAAAAATAATTACAATCATTCGAAAGGCCATTACAAATCCATCGAAAGCACTTGGACTAAAAATTTTATAATTAGTTCAGCAATGAAATTATCTACACGAAACAGTGGGTAACATATTTCTACTTAAGTCAAAAGTAAAAATAAAGCAAACTAATTCACTTCTAAAATAAGTTGCGATAAAAAAAAAACAAGTAAATTTTAGCCACATTTCTTTAACTTTTTTTTTCACGTGTAATCAAAATGAAAGCGTCAAGTGCCATAGGACTGGTGTGCACTTAATATTTTATTTGTTTTGTGCAGGTTTTTTAATTTCCGTTTCATACGTTTCGTTTTCCTTTCTCATTTTCTTTTTATTTTTTTTATTTTTTTGTAATTTAACATTTTCCCCCTAATTGAAATGAATAACTATGTATGTATGCAAATCAGATTTTTAATCACATAAATTGTTCAGGTGCGCACTATGGTGCTTCAGTGCTTTGATTTTGCTTTGCTTTCCTTATGACAGGCATTTGCAAGTCATCTGATGTTGTTGTTTTTGTTTTTAATAATTTGCTAGATTGATTGGGGAATTGTTGTTGTTGCTGTTTTATTTATTGGAATTCACTTAAATTTTTAATTTATTTCGGTCATCAAAATTTTATGCGCAAGTGACATATAGAACGTCACATGAGTCATATTAAATTTTTATTTGAAAATCTCTTTGAAGCGTTTTAAGCATAATACTTTTTTTTTTTTGTTTCGCCAATAACATTTCGTATTGTAATATACAATGACTTTTAAGTGTCCAAAATCATGGTGCTACGTATGCGAGGTACCTCACTTACAATTTTTTTAAAAAGAAAAAAACAAAAGTTCTTCAGCCACTTTTCTGGATTTTCTGGAGTTAATTTGTCTCAAATTCTTAAACAAATTACAAATCCCTACAAAAAATTTTAATAAATATTATGTACCTTTATATTTTGTTGGGCAAAATTTAACCATTTCAAATTAAATTTCAGCTCAAACCAATTTCTCCAGAAATCAAGGCTAAAGACACAAAAATTATATAAAATAAACGCCAGAAATTTATTAATTTTTTCGGGAAAATGGTCAGTTAGGTACCTAAGAATATGTATGGAAGAATTTTTGGAGAAATGCAACTTTAGGGCTTTGAACCTTTTGAAACCAACCGCGTACTCATCGACAAAACTGTCAGCACCTGTTTGAATTGGAATTTTAATGTTAACATGAAAACTTTCAGCGTTGTATATACCATAAAAATTAGCTCAAAGCATGTTTTCAGAAAAAAAAGTAGCAACGTATTTGTGTCCTTTATCTCACAGGACTTTTACAAATATCTACCAACTTTTCACGATCAGTAGTGAGTGTCTTCAGTTCTTGTCTACATGTATTCTTGCTCTAGCTCATGCTACCTACAAAAAAACGGCCGTGTTTTGTGCTACCCTGGATGTTCCACTTCAGTAATTACCGGCAGACAGAAGTTGGTGATTTCCGTAACGTTTGCTTAATCTATTTCCACTTTCGCCATTTGACTTGAATGAAGATCGGATCTTGACGCAATTGGTCAGCCATTTGAAATTGCATATGATCCAAGGCCATCAAATTTTTCGAATTCGGCAAGGACAATGCTATATAGCAGCGCGCTATTGGTTAGTCAGGTTTTACTGCCATACAAAAGAACTGACTCCACATTTGACTCAAAGATTTTGAGCTTCGTTGTCGTTGCAAAAACGTAGACACTACGAAACTGAGCCAATGTATCTTTTGCTTTAT
Source organism: Meiosimyza platycephala (assembly GCA_963662105.1). NCBI lineage: Eukaryota > Metazoa > Arthropoda > Insecta > Diptera > Lauxaniidae > Meiosimyza > Meiosimyza platycephala. The sequence goes on from OY759208.1 coordinate 27,807,797, forward strand.
TGAATCTAGCGTAGAAGTCCTTATTAGTTCCACCAACAGGTGCCCATGTAGCTAAAGTTACACATTTTTTTCATGCTGGATTCGCTATTCAATAAGCTCTTGCTGCTTCTTGTTTTGTTTTTATTGATTTTCCGATCAACCTACCACTTCCGAGAAAGATCTGACTGCAGTGTGAGTTGTTTGAAAATAAAAATTTTAAAATTGGCGATTTAAACATTCGCACTCGTGCTCCTCAAATGCAACTGCTCCCAATTGAAAGCTTGTGAATGTGCGCGTATTTCTTTTCAATTAAATTTAAATTGAAAAAGATTGTGACCAAATTTTATTTTATTTTTTTTTTAATTTTTAAACTTTTTTACCAATTCAATTCAATTATTATTGCAATAACAAATAAAATATTTAATTGATTGCAATAATATTGTGGTTTGATTTTGAGTTAACAATATTTATAATTAAAACTTACGCAATACGCAATTAATTAACGTTATTATTTATTTTATTCATATTATTAAAAATTTCTTATTTTTTTATCATTCACAAAAATTTAGCTGAAAAAGTTTTAATTGGAAATTTAACGTCAAAGTTAAAATCGTTGATGAATTTCATTTATAACCTATGCTTTTATGCATATAATTCAAAATAGAATTAAGAATAATTAAGACTGATATACATACATACATATGTAAAGGGTGGGACATCTGATCATTCTTCTTTTTTTTTTGCAATTGAACGCGGTTGGATTTTTTTGTTTTCAAACCAGTAACGATTGAGGCACTTAGGTCATTAGCGATGTTGTTTAGTTGCGTTTATAAAGAATTTATCTCGTTACTTCTTTATGGGCCGTCTTACAGCGTACTACGAAGTACAGCCAAATATATTTCTTTGTACTGCATTTTACTTATTTTTAATACTTTTGTAATTCTCTTTACTATTTAAGAGTACCCGTGGCTGCATCTTGTCTTTGATAACACTTAGTAGAATTTTTTGAAAAACGTTTTTCTAGCATATTTTAAGTCATGAGTTGTTGCTTTAGGGGAATTTTGATGCAAGTAATCGAAAAAAATTTGCACGCAGACTCACAAAAGGCAGAACTTATTCCTCGCAAAGTTTTGTAAGGGATTAAAAACACAATGTTTATCTTAAATTTGTATTTCTATATTGTTTTAACATGTCATTTCCTTTGATATTTAACAAAAAATATGAAAATTTTAAACTAAAAAAAAAACAAAAAAAAGAATTAATGTTAATTAAAAAGACGCCGAAACACGTATGTATGTATATTTAAGGACCTCTAAATCAATCTCAAAATCAAGTGCAAAAATTGTTTGAAAAACTTTTAAAGGTGCTTCTCTTAGAGCGATTAAAAAGAAATGCTGATGGCCCACCCTTTATGTATCGTATGCAAACACACGCAATTACAAAAATTCAATGTGAAAAATATTACAGCAATGTGTTGGATTGGTGCTCATAAAAATAATTAATTGCAATACTATCCGTGGGCCCAGATATAACATTAAAAATTATTCATTTCATATGTAATGATTTAAATTAAAATTTCCTGTAAAATTTTTGTTGATTTATTCTGATAAAAGTGAAATTCCCTACAGCCAAATACAAGTGTACATAACTACAATATTATGTACGACTTATTTCAACTTAACTTTGAACACATTTCCTTTCATGAAAATTTATATTTTTTTCTAATATTAATAAAAAATTATGCAAACTAATTAAATAAATTCAATATTTAATTTTATAAATCAATTCATCCCAACAATACCATAAATGCAATTTAAATTTATTGACACATAAAATAAATTATTTATAAATTCACTAGTTATCACTACAAATAAATACAAAATTTGTACTGAAAACTTTATATTATTTATTTGTATTAATTAGAATTTTATGTTGTTTTTGTTGTCAGCAGTGAACTGTAAATATAATAAATAATATTTACACAGAAAATACAATGACAACAGCTAAAGGCAATATTTTCTAAATTACCTATTTTAATGATATTTCACAAAATGTGCTTATCACTAACTAAACAGCATTCAAAAAATTATAATAAAACATCATATATTCTGAATGATGATTTAGTTATAAAAAAACCTTCTTTTTTAATTAATAATATATAAATTTTGTTGATATGTCCAATCTTTAAAATTGGTGAAGATTATGATATCGGGCTATGAATGTGCTACGAGAGTGAATTCCTTAAGTTAATAATACCAGCTTAGTGATATTTAGTATACGTTTTAGTTTAAATATATGTATGTATGACGTCAGAAGATCTTGTCAATTCTGAAATTTTCGGTACCCAAAAAATTTGCAATTTTATTTCATATTTGTTAAGTTTGATCTCTCGAGCTTTTTTTTTGGGACTAGTATGCGCTGGATATGCATATGTCTTTTATTAATTGGGAAACTGATTTCCATAATATAGGCAACTACGAGCTGTTAAGTGTTCTGAATGGATCTCTGATACAAAATCAATTGATTAAACAAACTGGAAAAATCTTGGAATCTAGTGAAATAGAAGCATGCGTTTGATCCGTCCTTTAGTCTTAATTCCAGCAAAGATGGTTGTAGATAAATGCCAACTAGTTTTGATTTTCTAAAACATTTTCATATCTCAAGCACAATTTCGATGCCAGTTGTAGTTGCAAAAGCTCTATTGTTATGTACTTTCAACTGCTATCATGACACATACAAATGATGGAGCTTTTAACAGTCAACTTGTCATATGTGATATGTACATGAAAGCACAAAACAAAGAACTTAAAATTGCATTTCAACAAAATTAAAAAACAAATTCAACAGAAAATATTTACGCTAAAATAAATAAAATCTAACTCGGCAATACAACCATATACTTAGGATTCAACCATACATACAAACGTATTATATTTATGTATTTTATGTTGCAGTTGTACGCTTTGAAATTATCCTACTTAGGAAAATTGCAAAAAAAAATCTGACACGTTGGTAAAAGCGTCAGCTAAAGCAAACACTCTACCGGAAGCCACAGTTGCAACATTTTCAACTACGTGTTTAACATTTCATAGGATAACGTCAACAGATTTCCGCATTTAATTTTGTCGCTATATCAGGCAAGCTGGAAGTTAAGCATTTCCGTTTCCGTTGACTGCAACTGAAATGCAAACGGACTTAAGCGAAAATTTTCGGTTAGCAACAAAAACATAAAAACTCATGATGCACAAACAAAGTTAAATAGAGTTAGAGTTAAAAAAATCTTTTATACAGTAATGTGAGTTCTTTTTGCAATGCAAAATACTTATGTAAAAAAATATATTAAAAAAAAATAGTTCTTGTGCGCAGTATGGCTCACAAAGACTATAATCTTGCTGCCGCAGCTGAAGCAGTATCGACAGCTAGCTAACTTTACCAACGTTGTCCTTGACATAACCATCCTCGCGTGCAGATCATCACATCAAAGTGCGCTTTTAGGCTTTAGTCGCCTCTCTAAATGTTTAACGTGAGATATAAATCAGTGCCATCACATTAGATGTCGTTTGGATTTTTCGGAATGTGCCGAATTTAAACTCTGAATATACATTTTGAATGGTAAATGAATTTCTATAGATATTTATAGTAATTTTGCTAAAAAAAAATAAAATAAAAAAAGTTTTTTATTTGCATTTTAAAAGTAATTAACTGATAAATAGTTCAAGTTTTCTGTAAGACTCGGAATGTAATACTAAACATGAATCTGTTGTAATTGCATATTTTTCACTGCACAAATGTACTGGAAAAAGTACAAATGCCATCACTGATGTAGATATGTGGGATTGCCAGATAATTGAAAGTGGAAAAAACAAACAAAAATTTTAATGATACCATGATACAGCATCAAAAAGTCGAGATGTAGCGAATAATACAGAAAAATATTCAGAAGTGAATCGTAATTAGTTTGTATCAGACAGTGTTGTCAATGAAAAGTCGATAGATATTGGTCGATTATGTGGTCAGTAATGATCAACAAAAGTTTAAACTTAGCCGAAAGTCAATAAATATGGAATGATACTTGTATCCAAAAGACGGTATAAGTAGAAAAATTAATCGAAAACTTGATTTAAGCCAAATCATCAAAATGTATCGAAAAGTACAGTTTAGACAAAAATCTATAAATAATCGTTAAAAATTGATTTATAGATTTTTCGTTAAAAAATAATCGCTATATCGGATTTTCATTTCGTTTTATAAGAAATAACTACAATTTTTGATTTGACATCTTTTGATGTCCCTTAGTACTTTTATCCTTCTTCTATCGATTTTAATGAATTTTCCCAATACTTTTCACCATTTACCGACTTTTTGATGATGCTTTCGATAAATATAGATCAACTCTTACGATGTTATTCGATAACTTACAGCTGCTCGATGTTTTTCACTTTTACATTTTGTGATGTTATTCGATAACTTACGATTTTCCTTCATGATTAAATTTTCCCATGTTTTCTTTATGCCACATATTTGACTCTTTCGATTTTGTTTTGTATTATTTACAACTTTAGTAAAAATTTTTGATGTTTTTTGATATATTCCACGTTCATAGATTTTATTGCAATTTTTTCGATACTCAAGAACTTTCTAGAACTTGATACTTTCGATAATTTTAAAGAATGCACGTTGATTTTATTTTTGACTTGCTCGATGTTTTCGTTTCTCCTTGACTTATAAATTTTTTCAATTTTTCAGGAAAAATAAAAATCTATTGTAAATTATGTCGGAAAACATCTGAAAATTCAAAGAGTATAAAGTAGTAAGTATCGAGAAACAACGTATAATCGAAAATTATTGAGATGCATTGAAAAAGGTGAAATATATCAAGTTTTATGAAAGGTACCGAAAATTTCCATAGAAGTCGGAGTGTCAAAAAACTTAGAAAAATATCGTAAAACTTGGAAAATTTATAAAGGAATCATAAAAAATTTTGTAAATTGAAAACATCGATAACTTGTTAAAAGTTGAAAATTTCCGTTTAATATCGTGAAACATTGCAAAAGTCGAAAAGTATCGAAAAATATGGAAAAAGTCGAAAAATATAGAATTGTATCGAAAAAGTCGATAAAAGTCAAACAAAATAATGAAAATTATCTGAATAAGTCAAAAGGTCAAATGGATCAAAATTGAGCAGAACAGAAACATGCAGCTTCAATCTTTTGAAAAAAAAAAAATATCAGGTTCCTAAACACCATACAGTAAAATTAATTCAAGAATGAAATTTTGAACTAATACTTAAGACTCCATCCCTCTAAAAGAGAGAGGAGAAATCTCAGAAAACATTTCATTCAAAAAAAAATTTAAATTAAATGCTGCTTGAAATGCGCACCTGTTAACCCTAAATATAATAGAACAGTAGGAAAAATAGAATCGCCTGCAATACAAAATGCAACTTCTTCTGTTGTCATATACTCAAACACATACACCCACACATACACTGAACTTTTAGAGGCATTAAGAAACAAAAAAGATTGAAATGAGTCTTACCATCTATGTTACTGGTTTCGCTTTACTCCACACTGTGCTTGTCATTGCTGCCACTACTTCCGCTTCCGATACCAACTCTCAACTCGTCATACACATACATATGTACATATACTGTACAATAATCTGCGTTCATGTATTTGTGCGTGCTCATCGCTTTACGCTCTCATGTTATGTAATTTCCGCTGTCAATTTATTTTATTCGCTATGAAAGTCGCTTGTTTTCCCATTCGGATTTAGCTTTGACTCCGCCAACTGTGGCGCCAGGATATTGATGGCAATAAAAATTGTGAAATGTGAATGAATCGCTTTGCAAGGATTTAAGTTAAGAACAAGGATTTTGAGGTCGAAAAGTTATGTGCTTTAGCAATGAAGTTGGACTGCTTGGAAATTAACTCAGTCAAGGAATTGAAAAAGTTAAGTTGCTGATTTTTGCTGAAGTTGCTTAAATTATGGAAAATGTTCACTTTACGTTTACTCTGCAGTAAAATTTTCTCTGGCTGGCCAAAAAAAAAAATGTTCGTAATTTGTTAAAAAAATAATTGAAAACTTATAGCGCAATAATGGTTTGATTTATAGCGAAATGATTTATGGAAAGTCATCAATTAATCAAATACTATACATAAAATCAGAGCTTTCAGTATTCAGCTACTTATGTCTTGGCAATTTATGTATCATATATATATGTGTTTCAATACTTTTGTATCAACTGTGACCGCATATCACTTGGCGTGACATAAATCTCTTAAAATTTGCAGTTTACAAGGATATTTCCACTCAACGCGCTTGTAGTAGCTAGCTGTAACAAATGTTGTGTCAATATCAAAACTTAAGAAGATAAAAAGGCAGGCATGCAAACGAATAGCAGGGCGGAATAACCACAACAACGTTGAAGACGACGATGACGGTGAAGAAGACAACTTGGAAGTTGTCATAAAAATACCACAAGACATTTAATGGTTATTACGCTACGCAACGCAACGCAATGCAGCGCACCATACGCTGGTAATTGCAAAATCCACTAACACACACTCACACAAGCCATTGGGCGCTTGCTGCTGGCTGCGTTTGACGAGAAACGGAAACAGTCAGCCTGTCAGTCAGTGGCGCGCGTAGTCATTAAAATGCTTGTCTAACATTTAATTTGATCTGGGATGTTTGCCTGAGAGCGACTTAATTGAATTTTATGACAATATGCGTGTGCATATGAGTATGAGTGTGTCATTTATACAACTATATATTATACATATGTACATACATACCTACATGAATACGCATGTGTGCGTGTGCATATGTTTTCTTCTTCGTTAGCTCACATTTTGTGTGTTTTTGCAGTAGATTATATGGATTTTATGGTGAAGTTGTTTAATTCTTGTAATTTATTTGTTAATATATGATAAGATTTCTGTATAGGCAAATAAAACCAACAGCACACACACACACACACACACAAACACACATACACGTACAAATACAGATGAAATTAACTTGATATCAAAATGTATGACTTCTGTGTGGTTATATTCTTATGGGCCTAAACGTTCGTTTGCGTGTTTGTGCTGCGCTAGTGTTGATAATCTGTAGTAAATTAAGCAGAATGTAAATGTGTGGTGCATGGCAGAGAGGATGTTATAAATCTTTAATTTTATCTATGAAATTTACAAAAGTAATGTTGTGGTTAAAATTCCGTAATAATAAACTTGCAAATATTGTGGGATAAGTATTGGTTTTTTTTAATTAGAATTGTGAAATATAATCTCTAAATTGCTAAAGTTTAACAAATAAGTATTTAATGCCCTACGGAAGTTTTATTTATATGACAATCGATACTAAACGAATTTAAGAAATTTTTTATTGTAGCAGGAAGCAAAATTATGTGCCAGGCTTTTCAATAGACTGAATAAAGTCAGTTGCATTTATGTTATTAAGAAATGAACCCTAAGAAAATTTCAAGTTTTCGGCATTTTAAAAGGTATGAATTTATTCCCGCCTGAAACTAAGTATTAGGAAGGTCGGTTTTTTGTACAAAATTTCGCTCAATATGACTGCTTTACCTTAAACGAACTCGGTTTTGTTTTATCAATTTTTGTCAGTTTACTTGAAATATACATATATATAATATGTATGTGTGATGAATAAATTTATAGGCGTTCACTTTTAAGTTAAGAAAAAATAGACTCATTTCTTATCATTTAAAAAATACCTTCGGAGATACAAAAATAAGTACTAGGACTGGCAATAATATTCCGGGACTGAAGCTATAGAAATTAAATGAAACATTTTTTTTCAAATATCTTTTTTTTTGCAAAATATTTCACTTTCCACAGCTACTTAATGGTGAGTTAAATGCCCCCTTTCATAGTATTGCTTCCAAGGTGCGTGTTGAAAGCTGATTGTGTGGTCACCGAAAACGGGTCCTTTAAAATTTTTTTTTCATTTTTAAGAATAGTGTGAAAATTAAATGAATACGGTGAATGGGTCAATACACAGATTTCATTTTGTGCCAAAAATTGATTAGCAATCAACGATAAGTGACTTAGTGCATCATCCTAACTTGCAGTGGGTTATCATATTGGTTTATGAGTGCAAAATCCTTTTAGCTTTATTGTGTGGTCTGTGATCAGCAGACAAGGTATTGACCGTTACGACGAATTTCTCAAGTTCTTAGTCACAAATAGGCTTCCCCAATTTGAGAAATGGTGACTTGTTGCTTATAGATAAATCTATCCTTGCCACAAATCTAAAAAAATCACGAAATATCTGAAATATAAATAAATTAAGGTAAGGGAACAATTCAGAGCTGAATTTTATAGTAAACCTTTGGGAACTGCTAAAGAGCGAAATTTCTACGAATCTCATGACCAAAATTCGGCAATTCATAAAGTGTTTAATAGAACTGTGGCACAAAAAATAAAAAATAAAAAAAAGTTGGTTGAAATGCATATAAAGTATGCCTAGAGAAGATTGCTGCAAACGGCGGTTCAACAAGGTTTTAGACATATTTGTTTTTAATTATTTTTAGTTCTATAAATACTAACAGGAATATCTAAATTGTATTTTTATTTGATCAATTAGAGCCCTTAGAAACAAGTAAATGAAGATATTTGGACATTTTATTTTTAGTTTCATGCTTTTATCATGGTATATCTATGTCGAAAAAATGGATTTTTTTACGTAGTGGCTCTAGTAATATGATCTCCCACTGTACACCAGTGATCAGAATTTTATCGAATTCAACGAACTGTTACCTTCAAACGGCTTAACACTTCCATACAGAAAACACTTTTCGGATTTTTTTTTTATCTTGTGCTGAAGATATCGATTTCCATTCAGTATTTTGACACTATAAAATCAGTAAGAAAATCAGTAGAATGGAGAAGAATAGCTGCAGCTTTTTGATGTTTTTTTTATATAAGTAAACGTACCTGTAATAAATTATTAATATTGGCTTATGAACTTTTCCATGTAAATGTGAAGCAGTGATAACAATTGCATAGTTTTTTATTTGTGTTTCTTTTTGCGCCATACTACATCTATTTGATTTTCAATACCCTAACAGCCTCACCCTCATCGGTGACATGTTACCATTTACTTCCTGCTTGCTGTGCACTACTCCAATTTTAGCCGACCTTAGCAAAAGTGAATAAGTTTCACTATCAGCAATACAACTACAACGAGAAGAATTTTCTTTCATTCTGTTCATGTCCTGCGGGAAAAATTCCTGTTGTTGTGTGACTAAATAAAGCTGCTTACTTTTGTTGCCTTCATCTAAGGTTCGACTGCGCGCCTGCTGACTGCGACAATGTCTTGGTTATGGTTTTATTTTGCTCTCCCATTCACCCACACTACTGCTAAGTATGCGCTCTTTCTTTTTGAGAATCCCCTAAGCAGCGGTTTTACACTTGAAGTTTATGGCAAATACCCGTCCGTGCTTTTGTAAACGTTCTCTATGTTATGTTGTTGTTTTTTGAGTTTGTTTTTTTTTTAATTCGGTACTACCACACAACTGCTCTAACATATGGTTACTTTGCCTTGTTGGTTGCTTGTAACATTTCAGTTTTGCTTTGTCACTCTATGTACTTCTGCACCGACGGATGATTATTATCCTTTATCTACTTTTTGCAACAATTTCAAATGACTGTTAGGCAAGTTGTTGCTGTGTTGCTATTACTGCTGCTGCTTCGGTAGTTGTAGCGCGTCACATTTAAATGATTGTGGCAATTCAACCACATTACAACAGCAATGACAACAACAACAACCATGAATTTGACATCCGCTCTGCGATAGTGTTGTTGCTTGATGTGCGGAAGTGTTTGTGGGAAAATGCGAGTGTAGGCAAAAAAACAAAAAAACAGTTGTTTAAAAGCATGACAGTGTAAATGTACAAGTAAATGCTGCATTAGTATGCATGTCTGTGTATGTATGTGTGGCTAGGTAACACATTCATATCATTTGCACTTCCTGTAAACGGAAAGTGACATTGTTGGATATGCTCGTTTCCCACACGGTACATCAATGATGTGACATAACGAAGCGCAGTATTGAGAATTCCGGTGTTTATACGAAATTTATGTGCGCATAACTTACCAAAGTGGTAAATGGGATTGGGTAAAAAACTACTACTACTACACACACAACCTGTCAATTTGTTAATTTATGTTTGTGTGGCTGGGTTATCAGGTAAAAAGTTTTTATTTCTTTTTTGAAAAATTTTTCCATTCTTTACACTGTTTTGAGCATTTTCATGACAAATTGCAGTTTCTATGAAAGCGTACTTCTTTATATTAGTGTAAAAAAAACTCTATCCAGTATCAAAAGGTATCGAATTGAATATAAAAAAAAGAACAAAGTCAAAACGTAGTAAATACATAGTTTTGAAAATCGTCCGATACTACTTAGGGAAGGAAAATAAAACTATGAAAGTTGTAAATTTTTTTTTTGGTTTAGTGGGCAGAAAGTTGAACTTTGACCACCAAAAACATTCTATGGAAATATTAATGTTCGGAACATTTGGATAAAACGCTGTAGATAACTTGTTTGCACCAATGTGCTCGTAGCATAACTTGAAAACAATTATTTACAATATTGGTCTTTGTTCAATAATGTTTAATTATAAATTGAAAACTATAAAATATATCGAACAATTTTTAACATTTTTGAAATTAGCATTGCCCACTCTCAAAATACATTTTCGATCTTTCCCCTTCGATTGGAGCAGAAAAAAAAATTTTCTGAAAATGGGTCAAAAACGGTTCTTTCTCCAAGTGCTGTTCCAAATCCATTTTCGACCTTTCTCCATCGATTGGAGCAAAAAAAAAAAAAATTCTGAAAATGGATCAAATTTCGACATTTCCCTATCGATTGAAGCAAAACAAAAGTTCCAAAAATGGGTCGCGGAGTGTCCTTCCAGAGTCCGGAGCCACTCCAAGTGATGTCCAAAGTCCATTTCGAACTTTCCCCATATTTTAAAAAAACATACACATATTTTTTTATATATATTTGTTTGTAATTAACATTTCAACAAATTTCGCTATACATTTCCGCCAGCCACTTTAATTTTACAAAAAAAAAAAAAAAAACATAAATAAAAACTTTGCACTTTTGCATCAATTTTCGCTGTGATGGGCAAAAATAGTGACACTTGTGCAAAGGACACAACGACACGTTTTATGCGTGTGTAATTGTGCACAAAAACATCAGCACACTTTGGGGATCATTTTTTTTTTTCCTTTCTGTTGAATGGCAAGACTTTTGTGTTACTTCACACCAAAAATAAATATGCATAAATTACACATATGAGTACGGATATTTATATGTACATATGTGTGTGCATATAACAGCATTACACCCAGTAGCTAAAAAGTTTTTATAAATAAATGTTTGTACAAAAAAATATATGCAGTATAAAATATACGCCCTTGCAAGGTCTTGGTTGGAATTTTTTTCGATATACAGAACTGCTGAAATACTAAAAAAGGCATTATGATTACACATGGCGACAAATTTTTTACCCAGTAATTCAAAACATATTTCTCCGAAGATTTTTGACACGCTAAGTTCGAATCCTAGGTCAGAAAATTTCTGATAATTCGAGGTATTTGAGTTATTCCAAATGATATATTAAATTAAAGTCAAATTTATTTTCCTACTAGGGGTCGATTTATACACCCAAATAAGCACATACGAGTACGCGTACAAACACAAATGTAAATGCATATAAATCTCATATATTATTCTCGACGCTACCTCTGCTGTTTTTTTATTTATTTAAATTTTTAATTTCCAGCAGAGTGATTTGCGGGCCTCAACAATTTCACGCATTGCTATGAAAAGCATAAAAAATAATAAAAAAAAAGTAGGAAAATTGTGACTAAGCCACAGTTAGTGCATACATGCGTACGTACACTACTGCCAGAAAGTTTGAACTTTATTAAAATTTAACTAATTGTGCGAGTGTATGTTAGTTTTTAAATATTTTTTTTTAAAAATAATTTAACAAACTTTTTTCTGTGGATAGAGAAAACATAGTGTAGATCCTAAACTTTAGACACTAGTATACCAATAATTCAAAGTTAAAAGGTTAAGATATGTACATTAGTAATAAAACTTTTTCGAAATAAATATTTTACTGATCTTTCTATTATTTGAATAATTAAAGCTAGGGCTAATATACTTATATAATATATAATAAAAAAAGAGAATCGCTTGGTTTTTTTTTTTTTTTTATTGAATGAACTTCTTAGAAAAAAAAGTAAAGAACATTTAACAAATCCTTCTAGTTAAGAATAATAATGTTTAAATTTAATATCAAATTGAAAAATCTTTAAGCCCAAATCCAAAACGAAAATTTTTATGTCTGCCGTGCAAAATTACAAACCTTAATTTTGTTGTAAAACTTATAATTCTATACCAGATATTTCAAGTGAAATACATTTTATAAATCACAAAAGAATGTAACTCTAAGAATGTTTTTTTTTTGTCAAAGATTTAACCTTTGAGGCCCATTTTTCATAATTTAAAACATCAGGTTTTTTTCCATTATTCTATGCAAAAATATTTTCTTAACAATATTCAGGGTAATCCAGTTCTTAGCAAGCATACTCTAGAATTCGATTCCCTAAATAATTGTAAGTAAATAATTGTATAGGAGGAGGTGGGGTGTTTAACAAAGTTAATTTTTTGAAATTTTGCTCATTAAAGTATCAGCTGAGTTGTCATTGAATATAATTTTCTTTAAAAAGTCGTCATTAAGTTGTGTTTGCATTTGTAAAGGTTTGGATTCATAAAATAAATAATTATCCATTGACCCACCCTTTATATGAATAAAGTCAACAGTAACCCATTTTTTTGATAGGGCGACAAACATTGAGTCCTGATCGTTGGAGACTTCAGCAAAACACTCAGAGATTATCGCCTCACAAGAACTGATAATGTGCCATCAATGTCGGGTGATGGTCGCTTTGAACTCAACATCAGGACCTTTTACGTAATACATAACTGGACAATAAACATATATATATTTCAATTAAAGTCTTATGATTTGAGCTAGTAAAAAAGTTGAAAAATGCAGATTTTAGCAAAAAATACAGGTTTTAATATCAAATTTCAAAACTGCTTTGCTCAGTCAAATGCAGGAATTGAATTATTTAACCCATTTCTACAAATTTGTATCCAATATATATTTCAATTTATTTTTCAACCTCTTTAAATATTGCCGTATTCATTTCGAATTAATTTCAAAAACAGTTTTATTCCTCAGGCTACATAAATATTACTAAATGCAATGCAAATGTTCAGTAAGTGAAGTGCAACTTTTTATCAGCACTGTTCACACACATGCATGTGCGCGCACGATACACAGTGTTTACGTGTGCATATGACATTAAAAGTGGCATACTTTTTTGCGCGTTGCTATAAAAATTGCATTTTAAGCAAGTAAATTATTGTAATTAATGAATATGCAATGTAAATGTCTATTTTTCCACTTTCATACTCCTTCGCTTTCTTTATTTGCTCACCAACATCCACTTTACAGAGCATTTTTTTGTTTTTGAATTTAACTCGCGCTATGGTAACACTCTTTTATTATAGCAATTTCATGAATAATTAACAGATGTTTGTCGAGTTTAAAGCTGCTGTTATACCGTGTACATGTGGAAATCACTTTATCTCGATTCTTTGTTGTTGTTGTTGCTCTCTATAATTTCTGCGTAATTTCTGCGCAGTTTTATTATAATTTTTTATTTTATTTTTTTTTAATTGTAGTAAGGCAATTTAAATTTTTTTTTATTAACTGTTGCTGCTGTTATTTTATCGGTCTGCAGAATTTTCAAGTGATTCATTGTTTATGTGCGTCTGCATTTTTTCGTATGTGTATGTAAAGTTTTAATTGGTAGGTACTTCATAATAACAAGAAATGAATTTATTTATTGTTAATCTGTTTATTTAGTTTAATTCATTTAAAAATCATTCAAAAATCACTACTTCACTTACAAGGTTATTGTACACTGGCAGTCTTTCACTTTCAGAAGAAGAGAGACAAGAAACTTTGGAGTAGAAGAGTTGACAGTAAAGCTATAAGCTTCAAAAAAATAAATGTGATCCTTCAAGTGAGCATGTTGGTATGTTCCATAACGAAATTATAAGAAAAACAATAAGTAAATGGTTGGCAATGATTAAAGAATTTTATTGTAAATATCATTCGTTACAATTTTAGGAAATTAGAATCTATGCTGTATTGCTTTAAAGATCCATCATTTTTACATAAACACGGATATGTTTCGCTCATCTCATTTTCTCCCCAGAAACTGCAATTATCACCCACTTTCTTACCAATTTGATACACTTGGATTTTTGCAGAAACCATGTCGTAGTTACAGGTAAACAGCCACTGATTTGTTCTGAACTTTTTCGCTTCATTATCGTTTTTACCATTAAAGCATAGGCTCATTCCGCAACCAATACGTGAGTTATAGTCTTGCGACATTTGTATGAAATGACCAATCAATTTTCTGGGACTGTAGATATATGAGAAGAGTACAGAAAAAGAAACCGATTTGAGCAATATTCAAGAAGAGGATAAAGAAAATCATAAATCGCTTTTTAAGGTATTCCAAAAGTAATCATTTATATTAAAAATCGCTCATTGGGCACTTGCGAAAAATGGTTGAAAAGATAGATAGATTTATTTTATTTTATTTAAAGAGTGTTTCTTTTTATGCATGATAATTTATTTGGTATTCTTTGATGGATACATATATTTGGTATAATCCGCAAAAAAGCAATTTATAAAATAAAAAACTTAATTTTAATAATTTTTTTTTCCTCTGTGAAAACTTTAAATAAATTTGTACTTACACAACTAACCCTGGACGAATATCATATTTTTTTATAATAGCAGTTCCATTATATACATTCATATGCTCTTGAAACCATAATTTCAAATTACTGGTAATCTCCTTTTCAATCCTCTGGTTTTCTGGTGTTTTATTGCTTTTTTTCAACGTATTAACACCAATATTTTGTCCACAATACCGATATTTCAAAGTGTTACGACAATTATCACGTTTAAAAATGCATTGCTTTGCATGAAACTCCGCTGTATATGCCAATTCCCAGTCCCACATCAATACACGTTGACGTGATGCTATGGGATATGAATTTCCTTTGTTATCCTTAACGTTGCCACAAGCAATTTCATTGCGATATTTACTGTGAAGATCAAGAATCATAGTTCTTAGATCTTTGGTCATATCAATCATTTTTATTAATGTTGGTTGATCGGGTTCAGCCTAGGTTTTTGAAATAAAATTAAGTTTTTAACTATTAATTTGAAAATTGGAAACATTAGCTCAAAAACTCGTATCAAGTCTAAGATTTCTCAGTTCCATTTCGCAAAATATCTACGGTTATAATTTGTACTCACATGCTTCTCTGGATGACAAACTATTTGATAGCTGTTTGCCGATTCAGGACAAATTTGTTTTTGTTTATCACCAGTACACCACAATTGCTTATAGTCATCCTGTGGTCTTTTATCTAACTCTTCTTCTTCTGGTCTGTCTGGTTTTCCTGGTTTTGCTGTGGTTCCTTCTGTGGGCTTTTCTGTGGTTCCTTCTGTGGGCTTTTCTGTGGTTTCTTTTGTAGGCTTTACTGTAATTTCTTCTGTGGGTTTTTCTGTGGTTTCTTTTGTAGGCTTTACTGTAATTTCTTCTGTGGGTTTTTCTGTGGTTTCTTTTGTAGGCTTTACTGTAATTCCTTCTGTTGGTTTTTCTGTGGTTTCTTTTGTAGGCTTTACTGTAATTTCTTCTGTGGGCTTTTCTGTGGTTTCTTTTGTAGGCTTTACTGTAATTCCTTCTGTGGGCTTTACTGTGGTTCCTTCTGTGGGCTTTACTGTAGTTCCTTCTGTGGGCTCTTGTGGGGCTCTTGCTGTGTGCTCCTTTGTGGTGTCTTCTGTAGGCTCTTTTGTGGGATTTGGTTTTTGTTCTACTTCTGGTGGCACAATCTTACCCGTCACTTGGCCTTTGAATTCATGCGATATATCATATTTCATATTTCCATTGTTTTCACATAAACAGGGATATGTATCGCTTTTTTTATTTTCCCAATAATCACAATAAATAGCGGATTCATCATCAGATTTATACATTGCAAAGTCCTTAGTATTTTGCATGTCGTAATTGCAGGTCAATAAAAAATGCCATGGTGTTTCAGTTCTTGGAGAGATGGAAAATATTGTTATTGTATCACTTCATAGATTATTCAAAAATGAGTTACAAAAACAAAGATAAGCAACGGGTTCTCAACAGATCTATGTAAAAAAGGAAATACATCAGGCTCACTCATCGGCTTAAAGTTCGCTGATGATTCCATTTAGCAATGAATGAAACTAGTATGATTACCTCAAACCCATTTTTTTTTAAAGATATCTTTGTTTTGTGTAAAAAGTTGATTTTTCTGACCTTATAGGATAAAATATTATTATGTACGGGATGTATCACGCCCATTTTTTATTAATTACTTGTCCGTATCACCAAAATTTTACACACTAAGTTTGGTAACTTTATTGGTATAGTTTTCTCATCCTATCCTCTTATCCAAAAAAATACAACAATGATAATAATTATACTCACCCAAAATGCTCACAGACGCTCATGGCACATCCGATTCGTGAAAGATAATCATTTGCAATAACAGTAAAATGTTCAAAAGGTGCACTATTTCTATAAATGAAGAACAAAGATTGCATCAATTTCAAATATAAACTATACTGCTACTAAGACCATTTATTACCGTTTGGAGCAAAAAAAAAAAAAAAAAAATTAGGGTGGTTCAATAAAAATTTTTTTTGCACCAGTTGATAGATTGAGTTTGGAAATGGCTATTTTCGATTTTTCCCTATTGATTGGTGCAAACAAAATTTTATTTTGAATCACCCTAAAATTTTTTTTTGCTCCAACCGATAAGAAATGGTCGGCAATGGCTTTTGGACATACCTTAGCCAGCTCCGGACCTTGGAAAGCACCGAAAGGGTCAAAAACGGCACTTTCCAAGGTCCGGAGCCAACCAAAGTGACGTCCAAAATTATTTTTCCAACTTTTAGCCTTGTGTGAGTATGTTGCTCAAAGTGGCTGCCAGTTCTTAGACTATAATTTGAGCACAGTTTCTGATATAAAACTTGAAAATTTTAGAAAATAAAACTTTTATTTTTTTGTTTAGAATGTTAGGCTCTGTATTTTGAATTTATCACAGACCCACTCCATAAAAAATGTTAATTGGCATAAAACCTTACTACAATATTCTTACTGGCTTAAATTTTTAGGCTGAGGGTGCCATCAAAATAGCTCAAAAAATTAGTCATACATACATACATGTATTGTACATTGTATTTTGTTTTTTTTTCTATTTTTATACTTACGCAGTTGACGGTGGATATAATTTTGCTGCACTTTTACCATCGATGATATTATGTGATTCATTAAACCACTTTGCAACCGCAGTCTTAATCATAGGAATTATCTCTGAAAATTCCTGTTTTGAAAAATAGGCAACATTTTGTCCAGAATACTTGAAGCGCAATGTATTTCGACACTCGTCGTCAGCAAATGTGCATAACTCTGCATGTTTTTTTGCTAAAAAGGCGAGCTCATCGTCCCATATAACTTCGCGCATGCGCGAAGCTTTGGGATAAAAATTTCCTGTGTTATCTCGAATTTTACCACATGCAAGTTCGTTGCGATAATAGTTATGCATTTCTCGTAAAAGACGTTTGAGTTTTTTTGTCATTGGAACGAAATCATAAAGTTTACCTTCAGGTGTTTTATCTGCCAATCTTTTTTTTTCCTAAAAAAAAAAAATTAAGAATTTCTTAGTAATTTTGAATAATAAAATATACACATATATTGTCTTGTTCTTGTATTACAATTTAAATTTCTCTGCATATACTGCATCTATTCCGAGATCGCTTAACAGAGCTTCGAATATGATAAGGAGGCCAGTGATGTCAGCTCATTACTTCCGAATCTTTCTTAAGAATCTTCAAGCTTAATTACCATTATTGCTATTACCAGCTATTTGTTTGTTCATAGAAGATTCATATCTTTACGGAAACGTTCTTGCCAGTGTAATATTCTAAACGCGATTTAATTCCAGTTTGTAGGATACATGTAGCATGCATTTATATGCTCGGATCCACAAATGTAAGGGATATATTCCAAACAAATACACTTGTGGGGAGTCATTTTCGAAACATTTTAAATTCAAATTTTATAAAAGTGAAAAATCAAATTGAAATTTTTTTGACTTAAAATTAAGGAAAATAAACTTTAAAAAATTTCAAAAATAATTAAATTTAAAGTAATTAAAATTAAGTGTATAATGTTGTATAACATTGGTTTTTAGCCTTCTTTACGATTTAATAAGAGTGGTATAAATTGCTTCCGATACGCTTTACTTGTTGTCTAAACAAATTTTTGTTGTTGCACACTCAATATTGCATTGATCATTAGACCCATAGCCTCTTCCGGACTTATTTTTGGTTCTGGTTTTGATTGTCTTGCGTGCTTCATAGCCGTGGCACAAATAGCGAAAGTAAGAGATAGTTCTTTCATCAAGTTGGCGGTATTCCTTTGACCAAAAGTCCTTAAACTTATTTACAAAACTTTTAATTTTCTTCTATTATTACTTTTGAATTGCAGTATTTAAATTGTATTTTTGATCGTACACGTTTCCAAATAGTGATTGTATGCTATTACTTGATACAGCTTGGTCTCAACACTCTGGTGGCAACACACAATGGACTCTTGTAACCAGGACTCAAGCTATTGTATAAATCTATGGAAATTTTTTAAAACTTTTCCCCTTTTACGCTTAAATTTTTTAACCGGACTGCTCGTGATCATCTCAAAGGCTCGAGAAGAAGTACATATTCCATTATTACCGGTTTTAAAGTCTTCCGATTCCTGTCTTGTTTTGAAACTTTTCGCTATATTTCAAAAACATCTCGTCGCTTCATCTAAAAATAAATTTTAAAAAATATAAAGCTGAGGCAAATATATTTGGGAATTTAGTCTTGTTCTTAGTCTTGATTGCTCTATATGAAATATTTGTTTGTTATATTCAAACAACTCGTTTTCTCAGAGTACTGATGATACCATGTAGCTGTGGTTGAAACTAGTATAGACAGCTAATTGCTCATTTTTTGTTCCTTGAACGCATTTTGCGCTTGTAATTTTTTTTATGGTTTTTACACTAAAAGTACTGAGCATAAAAGCTTAGCAAAAAAACATAATATTGAATTATTCTTATTTGAAAAAATGTTTGTGATTTGATTCTGGCTTATACATACATACATATACATACATATATTTACATACGTTAGTTTATATTTTGTTTAAAAAAATATTTTAAATTAAGTCTGAAATAAATACATACATATGTACATAAATCTCAAATTTTTAGCTGCGATTTATGCTCACCATTTGTTCAGGATGGCAATATATATGCCGTTTAGTACCACACAATTCTTTTTGCCGATCATCTTTACAATATTCATATGAATTAACAAATTGCCAAAAAATTACAAAAAATAATAAAAATATATACACTCGTAATGACATTATCCGAGACCGGGCACTAGTTTTCAATATAAAGTGCACAATGAAATGAAAACTTATAAAATTTGGTATACGAGAAAATTGTGATAAATTGCTGCGTAGAAAAAATATATTTATGTATATGAAAAAAAAAACCAAAAAAAAATTTAAATAGACAATTTTAAAAATGTTTGCTTTGAAAATTTGAAAAAAAAAAATAAAACTGTAACAACTGGCAAGTTGAGAAAGTGAAAGTTTTTAATGTCAGTTTCTGATTTTTTTTTTGATATTTAAAATAAAAAAAAAAAAAGATTCTCGGATTTTTTATTAATCGTATATTTATGAAAATGGTCATGGTAAGAGGTGTGAGTGACTAATTTTTTTTGATATGGCGACAAACATTGGGTCCCTTTAGCAATACACTCAGAGAAGTTGTGTTTGCATTTGTGAAGGTTTGGATTCATAAAATAAATAATTATCCATTGACCCACCCTTTATATGAATAAAGTCAACAGTAACCCATTTTTTTGATATGGCGACAAACATTGTGTCCTGATCGTTGTAGACTTCAGCAAAACACTCAGAGATTATTGCCTCACAAGAACTGATAATGTGCCATCAATGTCGGGTGATGGTCGCTTTGAACTCAACATCAGGACCTTTTTCATAATAACTGGACAATAAACATATATATTTTTCAATTAAAATCTTATGATTTGATCTAATGAAAAAGTTGAAAAATGCAGATTTTAGCAAAAAATGCAGGTTTTAATATGAAATTTCAAAACTGCTTTGCTCAGTCAAATGCTGAAATTGAATTATTTAACACATTTCTACAAATTTTTATTCAATATATATTTCTATTTATTTTTCGACCTCTTTAAATTGCCGTATTCATTTCGAATTAACTTCAAAAACAGTTTTATTCCTCAGGCTACATAAATATTACTAAATGAAATGCAAATGTTCAGTAAGTGAAGTGCAACTTTTTATCAGCACTGTTCACACACATGCATGTGCGCGCACGACACACAGTGTTTACGTGTGCATATGACATTAAAAGTGGCATACTTTTTTGCGCGTTGCTATAAAAATTGCATTTTAAGCAAGTAAATTATTGTAATTAATGAATATGCAATGTAAATGTCTATTTTTCCACTTTCATACTCCTTCGCTTTCTTTATTTGCTCACCAACATCCACTTTACAGAGCATTTTTTTGTTTTTGAATTTAACTCGCGCAATGGTAACACTCTTTTATTATAGCAATTTCATGAATAATTAACAGATGTTTGTCGAGTTTAAAGCTGCTGTTGTACCGTGTACATGTGGAAATCACTTTATCTCGATTCTTTGTTGTTGCTCTCTATAATTTCTGCGTAATTTCTGCGCAGTTTTATTATAATTTTTTATTTTATTTTTTTTTTTTTAACTGTAGTAAGGCAATTTAAATTGTTTTTATTAACTTTATCAGTCTGCAGGATTTTCAAGTGATTCATTGTTTATGTGCGTCTGCATTTTTCCATATGCGCATGTAAAGTTTTAATTGGTAGGTACTTCAAAATAACAAGTAAGGAATTTATTTATTTTCAAACTGTTTTTTTTTTTTTGTTTTAATTCATGAAAAAACAATTCAAAAATCAGACCAAAATCTTAGAAAAATATTACTTTTGAAGCAAACGTATAGTTTTTTTTTTTTTTTAAACTGCCAAATATCAGGAAACTCTTTTATACAAAGTCAAAAGTCAAGTTAGAGGTCAAAGTGACCCCTGAAGGTCATTTCAAGGTCGAATTCCCGCTTGGTGCAGAAAAGCTAGTAAACATTGGCTGTACCGCTGCACAATCTTGCCTTAACTGTCTGCAGCTTTTCTGTACCAAGCGGTAATTCGACCTTGAAATGACCTTCAGGGGTCGCTTTGACCTCTAACATGAATACTTATCTGAACGTAGAATTTTGTGCTCTTCCCGAGTCCGTGGTCAAAATAGGAGTTTTCATTAGAAAAACTAAAGCTGACCTTCATATAACCTTGAAAATGTAGGTCAAGGTCATGGTTAAGGTCATGGCGGGATCAGCCCTTTCATACCCACCAACTTTTATTTGAAACATTTTTTGAATGACTTGCAATTTTTTTACTTATTCAGCTGCGTAAGTTAAAATGGGACACCCTGTACAAAAACCATCAAAATTAAAATAAAAAAACTCAAAATAAAATAAATTTCTTATGTACTTGGGCTTTATTCAAAAATATTAATAAAATTTGAATTTTGGCTTTAAGAGTTAAAAAGGAAAATAAAAAATTCCAAATTAAAATGTCCGTAGGAGAGGGCTGTATGCAGAAGCACCCAAAGAATTAAAGCTTCAAATTAAAAATGGTGCTCTTATGTTGTACTCGTTCAGTAGCAAGTGTCTTCAATTCTTTTCAACATTTTCCCAATTCACGTACTTCTCTCTCTATCGATGATTTAGGACGACTGCGTTTTCTGCTACCGTTTTCTGATACCACTTCAATATTTGCCGGTAGACTTGAATTGGTGATTTCAGTAATGCATGGCCAATTAATTTTAATTTTTGCGGATTGATTTGAATTGAAATCGGATCTTGTAGGCAACTGGTTAGCTATACTATACAACCTTTTACGTAGAAGATAACAATCGTTAGTGAACACATGTAAATTGGGTGGCAGACCGCTGTTGGTAAGATAACTTCTACAGCCAGCTAATATGCATTGACATCCAGATCAAAAAACAAAATTTTTTTGTGGGGTCGTGTTTTTTTTTTAGAAAATTCTCTAGGCGATTTTGTCTAAAGTTCATTTTGCATAGTTACCATTTAACATTTAATTTTTTTTTTATATTTTTAAAATTTTATTTATTTTCGTTATGCCAAATTGTTTGACTTCAAGCGAACTTGAACAAAATTATAAATTATTTTTTGTCAAACAAGCTGAGAAACAAAAAAAAAAAAAAATAAAAAAAATTTTCTCTGAAACTTTTCGACATTTTATGGGCCGCAGAAAAAACCAAAAACCATTGCTGTACATTGATATGTCTGTTGTTTTAACTAACAACTTCATTACATCATTGTTTGTTTGTTAGCTTTGCTGGCCCGAAGCGTTCAATTACAGCAACAGCAGCAGTCAAATTCATAGCCATAGAAATAGCGGCAATAACAACAACATTTTGTCGTCTTTTGACTGACTGCTCCTCCGTTTCCGTCCTAATGCTATCACTTTAAAAGAAGTGTCCAATTAATTGCGCCCTTTAGACAAAAGCGCAAAAATTATGCTTATAGCCAAGTTTGTTGGACGCGTTCTGCTGCTGCTGCGGCCTTTACAGGACATTGACTTCTAATATGGGTGTGGTCGCTCCGCATTTGGGTGTGTGTGTGTGTATAGAAATTCTTGACATTTCTTTACTCCTGATGTTAGGCATATTTTTGTTAGTTACCACATTCATTCTGTGTATTATGTGGGTTTGTTGCTGCAGGTGCCTTCGTGGGGTAGCGTAAATTTCAGCTGGTTGGTTTGGCAAAAAGAGGTTGTTTTTTTTTTTCCAAAGCATTACGAGTGAGTGGCTGACTAAAATTACGCTAATTTGTTTCGTTGTGCTTTTGCCCGTCAGCAATTTGTTATGGTAACGAATTTTATTTGTGAGTTTCGCATAACAAATTAATGCCTTTGGCGGAAAGGGGAGGGGGTGGGGGGTGTAGACAATAGGTATACCAGCATAATATGGCTTGTGTTTATATAATAATAAGTAATTGTAAGGAGTATTCCAAGAAATGAATTGCTGCTGGATATTAAATTAGCAAACTTTGGATCTCGATTACTTTAAATGAATTTCGTTAAGCTTTGCACAATGAAATAATTAAGTTTTTTATGAAATAAAAATATTATTAAAGAAATCTTATATTCACTTTTAATCATCATGTAAGGCTGATAGTTTGTCTTTTATTTTGCTAAGCGCTCAATGCAATCGAAATAAAGTCAATCGAATTGAATATGTTAGGGTCTAAATTGACCATAAGTTTATTTTAAATGTATCTAATTCTT
Source organism: Meiosimyza platycephala (assembly GCA_963662105.1). Classification (NCBI taxonomy): domain Eukaryota; kingdom Metazoa; phylum Arthropoda; class Insecta; order Diptera; family Lauxaniidae; genus Meiosimyza; species Meiosimyza platycephala. The sequence goes on from OY759208.1 coordinate 27,831,455, forward strand.
TTATTTGAAAAGTAAATTAAATAACAAGGCCTGTTCTGATTCCGATTTATTTTGGAAGTGTAATTGAAGGCCGAAGTTGAATGTCAATAGCTCTTCCACTTACTTTTGAATTTCGAACTTTAGCTGTTATAGCTCCGACAATTTGACGGATGTTCCGTTTTTAGTATGTCCTGAAATAAACTTTGAATGTCAATGCCTGAATATTGCAATATTCTGTAAGGCAATAAATCTAATTGAACTTCTAAACACAGACAAATTATCAGTTTCATTTTGTAGCAAAGATACTAAAGCGCTGGGGTCTAACAAGTCTTGTGGATTTGCTGGAGTATATCCAACCATTTATTTTTAGGTGGCGTTCTTATCTGAACGATTATTGACGAAAACGCAGATATTTATTATATAATAAAGTTTCTTTTTGCCTACTTTTAGCCCAGTTATAGCCCAAAATGTGCACAAAACTGATCGAAAATTACCTTGAAAGAATTGAGTCCTTGTGATGAACAAAGCAAAGTCATAATGGCATCCAATAGCATCACTAACACAACATTATCTTAGCTTGATGAGAAGGAGCATATTGAACCTGCTTAGCTTAAAATACGCAATCGACTTCATTTGCAGTCCAGGATATGAAACAGAAGTGTAGTACAATACATATAAAATTGGCTTTCCTACAAAAGAAAACTATTCAGAGACTTAACCACAAACAAGAAATTATTCTACTAATTCGCTTTGACTCGCAAAGAAAGCTTGTAACGAAGCGCTTGCAATAAATTGTTATATCAAATGAGTTATAAAACAAAAATTTACAACCATAAAAAAAATTTTGGCATTGCCTTATTTCATTTTTCAATACGAATCTTAACAAATTTATGCAAAAAAAAAAGAAAGCATATTAGGCTTAGAAATGCTCACACATCAGCTCTAAGGTCACTGATGATTTCATTTAGCAATGAATGAAACTGGTATAACGTTTTGTTATATTTTTTTATTTTTTGTAGTTTTTTTGATTTTAAACACTGCACTGAACTGTAAAATAATTGGAAATTATAAAGTAAATATTCTAAAAAATTCTAGCTGCATACTCTATTAACATAGGGCTAATGATATATCCCTAGATATTAAGCAAAAACTGACTTCTAAATTGAATTGTTATTTTATTCAACATAACCAAAGCAATTAAAACAACATTATTCATTACTAAAAATTCAATTAAAATTCTAATTAAATCAAATTATGAATTTAATGCAGAAAACAAAAAAATCTAAACCAATTAAGGAAAGTTCTTAATTGATTTTGTTTCATTAAAAGCCACAAACAAATAAATTTGGAAAAGCAACGAACTGCTTTCATTTTCCATAATTAGAAAACATGAGTCAGCACGAACCTTTCTCATTATGCCCAAGAATTCCAAATATTGCACGAGTATGAATATAAAATAATGACACAGTTCGAAATCACCAAAAAAAAAAAAAAAACGAAAGTGAAAAAAGACGGACCATAGAAAGGGTACAATTGCCTATTCAGAAAAAAAAAAAGAAAAATTAGAAGAACACAAAAAAGGATCAAACCGAAAAGCCGTACCAAAACGAAGAATTCGTAATGGTAGCGGATGTTGTAAGTTTCTTGACCAGATGAAACAGTTGCAATTTTATAGCACAAAAAACAAAAACATCTCGGAAAACATACAAACACGCACACACACACACACAGAAATACTGACATAACACCCTTAAACATACATATATAAATAAATAAATAAATAAAACCATTGTTTGAGCATTCGCTCAGTTTGCTGATTTAATTCGGAAACAATGTTGAAGTCCTTTCAGTAACTCGGCAATAAATTCAACTTATTATTGCTGTTGTGCACAGTGGCGTATTGTTGGGTTTTCGAGGACAAAAATTTTGTTTTTAATTTTTGAATTTTAAAGATATTACGCGGAAATTATTTCCTTATTCAAGTAGGTTAAGCGCTCTCTACAGCTAATATCCCGCATTAGACACAGCATCTCGCCAGTTTTTGGCCAAAGCCGCCTCGGCAGACAAACGGAGAGTTTAAATGTTACGTCTTTTAAGCTCTGTAGAAGTGGAAGAAATGTGGAGAAGTAGGAGCATTTTTAACATTTTTTTTTTGTGGTGTATCAGAACAGAAAATAGCTTATAATTATTTTACTCAGCTTACAGCGTGAAAAACTACACATATAATACACTAAAAAAGCAGCTAAAGCCAGTCAAACTAGTTTCAACCATTGTTAAATGGAATCATCAGTGAACTTTAAGTCGATTAGTAAGAACTTCTAAGCCTTATATGTTTCCCTTTTCGCATTAGTTTGTTAAGAGTACTTACTTAATAATAAGCTTAAAGGTTTTACTTACGATTCCATTTAACATTTAATAGTAAGCTTAAAGGTCACTGATGCTTCCATTTAACAATGGATGAAACTTGTATGACAAGCTTTAGCTACTTTTTAGTGCATTGTTTGTGTAGTGTTTTCAGTGTTGACTCAAACTCTATGCATAGCCTTAGGAACTTATAACTTCTCTTAAATCTAAACAAAATATTATAGTATTATATACAGGGTGTCCCATTTTAACTGACGCAACTGAATAAGTCAAAAAATTGCAAGTCATTCAAAAAATGTTTCAAATAAAATTTGGTAGGTATCAAAGGGGTGATCCAGCCATGACCTTAACCATGAGGTTATTTGTAGGCCAACTTTAGTTTTTCAAATGGAAACCCCTATTTTTGAACTCGTATTCCGGAAGAGCACAAAATTTTACGTTCAGATAAGTTATTCATGTTAGAGGTCAAATTTACATCTGAAGGTCATTTCAAAGTCGAATTCCCGTTTGGTGCAGAAAAGTTGCAGCCAGTTAAGATATGATTACTAGCTTTTCTGCACCAAGCGGGAACTTGACCTTGAAATCACCTTCAGGGGTCATTTTGACTTCTAACTTGACTTTTGACTTATTCAGCTGTGTAAGTTAAAATGGCACACCCTGTATAATCGAATTTTATTTAAAAAGAAATTCTTAAAATTCTACACTGTACACAATCTGTTTGCTGTTTCTTTTGTTACCCGTAAAACATCCCGTTCATTTTACGGGAATTGAATTTTGGGCTTCCCATGATTTGGTTTTGGGTTCTGTTTGTATGGACACAGTTGTTGTTGTTGTTATTTTTATATGGGTGATATCCTTTGAACAAGAAAATGGTTTAAATGATATTTAACATTTCTTACAAAGTATACGCAAGTGGTGTAGTAGTGTTTACTAGGAGGCTGAGGCTGAGGCTGGGTAGGATGCGATGACTGAAAACACATTTTAAGGCGGAAATTGCTTATTCAGTTAACAAGTTGTAATGTCCTGTGAAATGATGAAATTTAAATTTTTGATAACAAGTGTCAAAAAGGTTTTCGTTGTTGTTGTTGTTTGCTTTCCTCTTGTTATAGTAATGGCTCTTGTTGTTGTTGTCATTATTATTTTAGTTGTTGCTCTGCTTTAGTCTCTTTATCAATTTTGTTAGCGAAATGTTTCTTACTTAGTTATTTAAAGTGGCTTAAGTATGAGAAATGAGCGTTGGTAAAGGACATTCTTTTGAATATTCATAAAGATTTGTTTTAATGCATGAACAGCAAGCAGACGTTGTTTTTAGTTTTCTATATACTACGATGAAGTATTTTTGCTTTTAAGTTTGAAGGAAATTAAATGGCCTGAAATGTACTGTTCGAAGCATATAAAAATATAATGTTCTACTTGAAACGGCTTTGGGTGAACCTCTCAAGAATTCATAGTTTTATAAAGGACGTTGTAGGTAGAACTAACAAATCCTTTCTTGGTCAACTTTAATGCCACTCTTTAAGATTTATTATGAAAATATCAGTAGAATTGTTTAGCTATGTAAAAAATATAGCATTGATAATAAATTAAATATACCTATGTGGCGAATAAAAGTCCAATAAAATTTAATAAAATAACGAATAAAAAAATATTTTAATTTTCAAGAATTTTATTAAATATTTCTTTGTATTTTTGTTACATGGACACTTGTGCATTGGTTTTTATTTTGTGGTTAACTACCGTTTTGACCAAAAAAAGAAACAACCATACAATTTGTGTTTGATTTTTTTTGTTTTTGTTTTTGGGGGTTCATTTTCAAATGTTACATGTATTTTTTTTATTTATTTCAAGTGTTTATTTATAATAAAATCAATTTTTGTATCCATTGTACTTAGTATAATTGTTGTTTTTTTTTTTTTAATAATATAATAAGTTTGTTTTTTTTAAGTTATTTTTTTTTTTTTCATATAAACAATAAATTACATTACAATATATACGTCAAATCAACGATTTTTACTATCGTTGAATTATTTGCTAAATTTAAACTTTGGGCTAAAATTGAAATCGTTTTTTGTTTTTTTTTTTGCCAATTTATTCTCACAGTAATAAAATGTTAATATCTCTTTCGTTTTATATATATGTATTATATATAAGATAACTGAAACAAAGTGCGTTATTATAAAATCAGTTATATAAATATCATTTAAAAACAATATTTTGGAAATTTTTTTTTTTTAAACAGAAAATTTTCGAAATTTTCATAAAATTGTTGAAAAAAAAAAAAAATTCTTCTAAACTTTTACTTAGGTTTATGTGAATTAATTTTTTTTTATACTTAAAAATTTAATTAGATTTTGTTTTTTTTTTTTTCATTTCATAAATTGTATTTGATTTTCTTTTAGTGTATAACTTTTTCACTAACAATAAGAAAGTTTTCATTTTTTGCTGTTATTTATTTCTTTATTCTTCAACTACTTAGGGTGTATAAATTTTGGCAATTTCCTTTCTCTTAATTTTTTGGGTGTAGGCAAAATTGCCCAAAAAAAAAACGCCGGCATACAAAGGTTTTGCTAATGGAAAATGACTAGGTATTTTTGATAAATTTTTATTTGCTGAATACGAATAGTCCACCACATATAGCTTTTAAGAAGATGTGGGTTGAAATCCCCAAAAATAGTCGTTTTTCGGAAAGCCGTCAGTACTACAATAAACTCGTAGTCTAAGAATCTTCTAAAATGTTTTGAATTTAAGCTTGGGACTTTTCCCTTAGACCCAAATAAACCAAAACTTAAACGCATATGAACTTGAAGCCCTGGAAAACAGTGCTGTGGCTGTATAGTTTTTCGCTTACGAATTTTGAGCGTTACAGCTTAAGGGTTGTTTGTATAGGGTGCAATGTTTGATTATTATTGGTCATAAAAACTATTTCCCACACAGTTTCCAACTAGGAGCTCTTCCAAGATTGTAACCATATAATGGTGAAAAAGTAATCAATAAAAGGTCGTTTTTAGAGGATGCACAATGGTGTATATTTCATCACGAAATATTCAAAATGAAATTCATTACTTGAAACGGTTAAATTTCTTGTTCTCTCTCACTCAGAATAATGGCCATTGATATGACTATACGCTCAAAGGCGTCCAGGGCTTCAAGGTCACGTATGATGAAATTTTAGTTTACTCAAATCGAATATAGAAAAAACAAGCTTTAATTTCAGATATTTCAAAAGTTCCGAGGATCCTGAATTTATTGCACAAGTTATTCAAAAATGGCCAAAAGCTCCTTTTTGGGGGGGGGGGTTTGAACCCCCATGACATGTTATTCAAAGTAATGGATAACTTGTGCGCCCAAATTCGTATTCAGCATGCAAAAATCCAACGACAAGATTTAGTCACTTTCCATTAGCAAAACCGAAAGTTTAAATTTGGCAGAGCAGTGTAATCGCCCACTGTTTCTTTTTTGTTTGCATAAAATTCGAATTTTCTTCCCCTTGACATTTATTTTTTTTTGTAACGATTACACTTTGAATGATTTTCCCCACACCCAGTATTTCTTCTTTCAACTTATGCCTAACGAATATTTCGCCAATTTTACACTTAGCGGAATTTGTACACTACAAAAAATATGAAAATTCAAAAAACTAAACTGTTACACAGCAATTTGACTTTTATTTGCTGTCCTTTAATTGCACTGCATTGCGTCTCTTGCTTTGCTTCTACGCGCCAACTGTCACCACCATTGTTTACATAAATTTATGTCCTTCCTCACTGACTGTTGTTATCCTTGAGTGTTCTAAGTGCTGTTGTTGACAATGCTAGCGCACTCAGTTTATCCTAAGATCTTTTTGAAGTAGCTCGCTGTTTCCGGTTTTGTTAGCGAACGTCTTCGATTTGGCTTAAATGGCGTTTCCGTTTCCTCTTTCAAAAAGTTATGCGTAGATGTTGCTGTTGCAGTTGTTGTTGTTGTTGGTGGCGGCATTGTTGTTGCTGTCACCGATTCATCTGCTGTAGTTGTTATTGCAGCAGCTGTTGTTGTTGTTGTTGCTGTTGCAACATTTGCAGTTGCATTAAGCACACCGGCTGTTGCTGTCGCTGTTGTTGTTGTTGTTACATCCGCTGCAAGCGTTGTTTTTGTTGGTGCATCAGTTGTTAATGTTTCCTGTTTCTCTTTGGTAACAACATCGGAAATTCCATGTTGAATATCCGAATTTATCGTTGTTGTTGCAGCTGCTGCTGCTGCTGCTGGCAAAATCTTATTAGAGTTTGTTGTTGTTTCAACAATTGTTGTTGCTGTTACTCTTTCTGCTGCTACTCCTTCTGTTGTTGCTGGCTTTTCATTTTCATTCTTTATTGTTTCCATAGCAACTTTTTCAGTTGTTGTTGTTTTTTCTTTTGTTGTCATTGGTGCATTAGTTGTTGTTGTTTTTGTTGTTGCTGCTATTTCAAGTGGTTGCTGTTGTTGCTCTACATTTTCTTTTATCTTTAAGTCAGCATCAATTTTCTGTATATCGCTTGTGGCAGCAACAATTTTCTCATTTGTTATCAAAATTTCAAAAGCAGCAACCTCTTTCCATGCTGATGCTGTTGTTGCTGCTGTGTCTGTTTTCATTGTTGTCAACAATGGCTGCGCTGTTGTTTGTGTATTTACTTCTACAGTAAAACTTATTGCTGTGGCAACCTCATCGCTGCTGCTATTGATGTTGCTGCTTGTCTCTTTAGCTGCGAGTGCTGTTGCTGCTGTGTCTATTGCTGTTGCCAGCATTGTTGGTTGATGATGCTGCTGCTGCTGTGTTTCCAACTGCTGCTGATGTTCATGCTCATGTTCGTGTTGCTGATGTTCATGTTGTTGCTCGTGTTTTGTTGGTGGCACATAATGCGATTTCACTAGCAACATTGGCGGTATGAAATGACTGCTGTCCGCTGTTTCTTTTATGTGCGGATGTTGCGTCTCTTCGGTGATGACATTGCTGCGTGGTTGTTGTGGATGCATTGGATGACCAATGGTTGCCGTTGGCAATTCATTTGCTGTATGCATAGGTGCAGCAGCTGTTGTAACAACGCCAACATCGGCATTGTTGCTAGTGTCATAAAATGTTGTTGTTGTTGTTTTTCTGGCGGAAATGTCAACATCTGTAGCAAAGGTTACTGGATTAATTGTTGTTGCTGCTGGCGTTTGCTTTGTGCTTTTTGGCGCTGGTGTTGTTGATACTACTGCAGCAGTTGTTGTTGTTGTCGTACCAGTCGTTGTTTCAATTGTTGTCTGTTGCTGTTTATCATGCTCCTTCTTCAATTTTTCTTCAGCCGCCGCATGTGACCTTTCGGTTATTGTCGCCATTGTCCTTAAGTCCTGTGGCAACACTTTCTTAATATGCGGCAATGGTTGTTCGATTTCATTCGACTGTTCATTATCCTCATGCGATATTTCTGACGGTTCATGTTCTGCTTGGCCTGAGTGTAATTCCGCAGAATACGCTACCGGCTGATCACCCATCATCATGTCTTCCAAAGGCAATCGCATCTGCTGCTTCTTCTCTTTTTGCTGCTGTTGGTATTGCTGCTGGGATTCCATTTGCATGACAGCATACTTTGACTTCATATTATAGTTGCTGCTCGTTGTCTTCTTAGCGGATTTTTTTACTGGTTTTGGTATTTCACCGGGTATTCTATAGCCTGTATTTGGTTCATTCCCTGCCTGATCAGCCTGCATTAACTCATCAACATTGAATTGTTCGATTAACTTTTGTACGGTATTCTTTTCTGTTTGTGCCTGTTCGCTAAAGTCGGAGTTGCCGCTTGCGTACGATTGTGTGCCAGCAGCATTGGTTGCTAGTGGTAGCAGCTCGATGTCGTTATTTTCGTTGTTATCCGTTGGTATGCTATTGATAATTTGCAGGGACTTGAAATGCGAGCTGGTGATATCATTGATGCGTTGAGCTTCGTAGCGTTCCTTGGGACAGATCAGCTCACGTACAACGCGTTCGCGATCCTGTTAGTTGAAAATGGGAAAAGAAAAATAGAAATTTTGTAAAGAAATTAACAGAGGTTTTATGGAAGCAAATATTGCTCTATGTAAGTCTTCTTCGTTCTTTACTTAAAAGTCTTTTGAATGAAGTAAACAGTCCACTGAGAGTTTGATGGAAAATGCTTGTCAGAATGTGTTAGTGTGTGGATTTGCTCCATCATAATTTCCGAAAACAAAAAAATACTATGCACTCAATTTAATTCTTTTGTACCTGTTGACTAAGTTTCTTTATTCTCACAAAATAAGTACGCTCTATTTACTATGCTACCAATTGGGTTAAAAAAATGCAGCATTACCTCTTTTTCTCGGCAAGACTGCCGTAATAAACCCTCCTCGCCACAGTTGCGTATCAACTCAATGCTGGCTGTATCCGCCATATACTGCATAGTCAGTGAAGGCATTTCCTTTATAATGCATGCATCCGCCCAAGATGGCACTAAATGTGTCGATAGAAATGAAGAAAGAGAAAAACGAAACAATCGATATTAAAATTTTAATTTTTATTAACATAAATATGTATATAACTAAATTAAATCTAAAATGTTATACCAACTTATTTTAAAACTGCCGCGAAAATAAAAATTTTACTATTTTATTTATATAAAATTACCTACATTGAAATGGTTTGTAACGCTTTGGCGCAAAATGTACTGAATCGATTTTAACAATTAATTTTTTGGAACAACATTTTTATGCTAAGGAAGGTTATTGCATACTCTTTTTTTCATTTTCTAAAATTAAATAGTTTTAAAATTGTCGGTGAAAGTATTGACCTTAAAAAACAAGTAAGAGATCAGGTACGATTTTGCGGATTATGTTTTTGGATTCTCCGGACACTAAATAATAATTGTGCATTATCAAATTCGGTTGGCCATTTTTTTTTCGATCTTGATATTGCTTGAAGCGAATCGTGTTTAAAAAGTTACACATATTTCTTACTTTAAATGCCATTTAAAATATAGCTATCTGAATTTTAATTATTCGACCTTGAATATTAATTCAAGACAGTCTTAGCTTTAAGATAAACCATGGCTGAAGGGTGTGCTCTAAAAAAAAAAAAAATCGAAAACGAGGCCAGCTAAAATGCCGATTCCTGTGGAAATGCACATATGTTGAGATATTGTTGTTTTTTTTTCTATTTCCACCGTTTGTATTTGGCTTCGATGCTCAAAGAACAAACTCTCTTCCAATTGTTTTTTTTTTTTACTTTGGAAGAGAGAAGATATAATGAGATATTAAGAAAGTAATTTTATATTAAAAAGAATAACGGCACGTGCGCTTGTTGAATACCTTGCAGGCCATGACAATAGCATTGTATTTGCATAAGCTCTGCTGTTTTACTTTTCTCGTACAATACCCTCTTTTAACAAATTAACAAAGGAATTTTATACGATATTTTGTTCACTCAGCGTTTAATCAGGCGTAAAAGTCCTTCAAAAATGTTCATTATTCAATGCAACCTACCTGGCATTTCGCATAGGAATGAAGCTGTCTCTGGACCACCGCAGCGCAATGCATGCCAACGATAGTCTCTAATTGGATCAATAACCGCACATAAAGGTGAATCCATTAAGGGTATTGACTCAGCCCAGTAACCAGTGTCGGCCGCTAATGCACGTGAATTACTGAAAAAAAAACAATAAAATAAAATAAAAAATTGTCAAAAATCTTAGTTGAAATTTTAAAGAAAGCAAAAAAAAAAAAGCTTCTTGCTAGTTAGGAAAATTTTAAAAGAATATTTTATATTTTATGAAGAATAAAATCTATAACAAAAACTGGCATGTACAGAAAAAATCAATTTATATAAATAAGTGATAGAGGTAAATGATGGAAACACATTAAGGACATTCGTACAAATAAAACGCACACATTACAATACCACAAAATCAACATTTGTTCAAATCGAGCAAATATAATAAACTTAAAATTGCAACCAAAAATATATAAAATGTTAAAACTAAAAAAAAAAAATGCTAAAAATTCTGAAATAAACATATTATGATTTATTTTTACACAATGACTTCCAAAAAATAAAATGCTATTTATTTTATCAGATTTTTCACAACTTCTCTAAATTTTATTGATAAATTTTCAAATGGAAACAAAGTGAAAACTAAATCAAACGAATTTATCACATGTCAAACATGCATACATACATCTGAGTATGTGCACTTGTATTTGCAATTGTGTGCATCAATTGAGTATCTGGCTGTGTGCTCTCATTGAATGCAAATAAAAAACTTCATCAAAATAAATGATTTCAAATAAAATTTAACGTACACAAAATTGAAAACAATAAAATATAGCTATCTCTATTATACATATATATTTATTTCATTTACTCTACTTACGACCACATGAAGCGTTCTGAGTTTTGCGGTCTCATAAGTCCAATCCAAACAATGTCATTGACATCCAATTCTCTTAAAAGGTCTCGTGTTGCATCAAATTGAAAACTGTTGTCGACTGTAATGAATGCAAAAGAACAAGAAAGAAACCAATAAAATAGAGCCAATGAAGTAACACGAGTAACAAAAGCCATTGCTTTAGAAGTGACCATCCATGGAGAAAAGAAAATTTATATGCCATTTTCTCAAAACTGAGTTATTGCGATATAATATTAAGGATTTTCAAACTATCTCGATTTTTCATCATGTTTGTTGCTTTATGTACAATTTCTTGCATTGCTATGAAAAGCTGTCAAACGGAATACATATGATATACTAAAATATGGGGCATTTCACGCCAAGACTGACACCATTTTGCTTTTGAATCGCTGATTTTTCGAATTTTAGTTTCTTTTTAGGTTTTAAGGCGAGCCTCAGAGATTTTTTTTTGAATTTCGAAAATGTAGCATACTCTTACATATTGCATTCAAACAGTGAAAGTAACGAAGCTTATCATAGTAAATCGTTCGTTCAAAACATTTGTGACTTACAAGAAAAAATATTAATATGCGAATTTATTTTAAAAATTGACATTAAATTTTAAATCTGTCCCAAAAGTGACAGATTGTGCAACATCCTCTACTCCCCAGGCGATCAAATATGGTCCTGCGGAGTATTCAGGAAATGCATATATGTACATATGTGAACTAATAGTTTGGTACAATATAGCCGATGCCGATATCCTGAACAGGCTCCACATCGCAATTGGAGAGCATGCTGCCACCACCGCCAAATACCATCGCAGCTGTATCCACCTCCAACTACTGATAGGATGATATAATTTTAATAACTACAATTCGATTGCAACGGCCTATGAAGGAGACTGCATAGGATAACAAGTTTTATAATAATGCCGTAGCTAATTGACTAATCCAATTGAAAAATAAACCATAGAAACTCTTATTCACTACGAAGTTAATCGCTCTCAAGCACTACAGCGCGCTAAGATTTCACAGTAATTTCATTCGAAAAGATTTCTTACGGTGACACCGAACAAGTGTAAGAATTACACTGTGTAGCAGTAATTTTGCACTAGAGTAACCACGTTCTAATTCTAAAGGAGTACATTGCTTTGATAAATTTTTTCAAACAAAGTTATAGTCCATATCGTCAAGCTTTTGAGATATACTAACCAAAAAAATAGAAATATAACACGTTTTTTGCTATAATTGGGAATATATTACACCGCAAATTAATTTTTCATATCAAAAATCAGTATGGCATGTAAAATCCTTCCTTTTAAAAACCCACTTTGAATTAATATTATATTGATATCTCTTTTTGCTACACACGTTTTTAAAAACGGAGGATTGAAAAGTTTTCAGTATAGACCCACATTACTGCATCCAGCAATACACTTCAGTCCTACAAATCTATTTTTCTAGCATCCTGCTCCTTCTCCTGCTGCGAAGATTTGATGAATGATTCTTCTTCCTATGCTTGCCAGACTCTTCAACTTATGTAGCTCATAACCAACACTTCCGAAGTATCACAAATGTTTTTCTCGCATGGATGCCGATTTTCAGTGATATTCATTTAGAAATATTTGCAAAAGTGGCAAAACGCGAAACCGTAATGCTTAAGATCAGAGAGCCCAGCAAATTTCTGTTCAAAAGGTTTTCGCTTGTCTGACTGGAGAGCGAACACCCGAATATTGACAATGTAGTATTAAAATAAAATAGACGGAATTACTGGCCAAAGTTTTCTCCATCAATGGGCTAACACTGATGCTCAAAAATAGCCCATAGCAGAAGTGTAAGTACAGTTGTCAAGGAACACAATTTGTACTCTTGCTTATTTAAGCTCGGACTAAAGTCTATTCCCAATTAACAAGGAGTTTTCAAATGAATGGCCGATCACATATTCGTAAATTGTTTTAACTGTTCAAGGCATTGGAGATAACCTCTATTTTTCCTGAGTTGATAGCTTAGAATGTCCTTATAAGAGTGCGTTGTGCTGTTTTTGAACTCGACACATTCGCAAAACCCTCGCAAACAGCAAATTGGGCAATTGTTACTCTCTTTTCCCATATGATTTTCTCAGCAAAAATTTATTGTTTATAAATTTTGTATTTATCACTCTCTTTTCCCATAACATTCTCTCACAAAAAAAATATTCAAATGGGCCGTTCATGAAACACATCGCGCAAAATTATCTATTTGCACATTTGTGCAAACTGTTTTAACAATCATGGCGCTTTATTTTCTGGTTTTATATCACATATTGACTAATCGTAACATTGACAGATGTCATAAATGAAATATTTAGGGCTGTCAATGTTAAAGAATGAAAAATAGCGTAAGATTTAAGTCCGGTGCTCTTATTGGGAGACGACATAAAATTTTTGACATACTGACAATGTTGCCGATTCATTTTTTGCTGCAACAATTATAACGTATGCTATGAGCCTTTAATTCTCAGACTGTCACTTTATTTAATAGCAAAAATGTGTAATATTTATTGGTAAAATTTAAGAGAAAAATATTTTTATTTACATCTTCGAGATTTTTTTTCCACATATGAGAAAAAAAATACAACTTTCTAACAACATTTTGCAATTTAACATACATTCGCTTCAGTTTACTTTTTAACAAGCCATTTGTACAATTGTATATCACACAATACTCTGCTGCTGAAACATATGCTGCCAAAGAATGGTGAAAACCTAAACAGTCGTCGAATTTGTTTTCTTTCTTTCTTGACAGCTTTTTAAAAAAATAATGCAAATTTGCTGCCTTTCAACGATTTCGATTTTATGCTGTAGCGTAGCAAACAAGCAGGTTGTTTGACGTTGCTGAAGTTGTTGCCCCTTTTGGGGGGGGGGGGGCGGCTGAAAAAATGCTGCTTAGTTGTCAGTTGAGAAAAAGCAAAATCTTTTGTTGTTGTACGAGCAAAATCATGTCGAACCAAATGTGACACAAGTGGGGAGTTTTTATGTTTTCTTTTTTCTCGCAAGTTCTGCTCACTCTTTTATTGTATATTATGCTATGATTTCTGAAGTTTTGGTTTTTTGCTTTGCTAACGTTGTCAATAGGTTTTTGGCAGTTTTTTTTCCCCCAGACGGCTGTTGCTGTCTGGCCATCAGTTAAGAGTCCCTTAAAGGCAGTTAACATTTGGACTCACTTTTTATTTGACCATTCAACTGTCGTGTGTTTTTTTTCTTTTCTACTTTCTGCCTGAGTGAATTCCTGTCCAATTTTTGTGTTCGCTTATTTGTGTTAAAGCCAACGGTGAAAATTTCTTTGACTTGTTTCGCTTTATTGCGATGGCTGGCAACTTTTCTGTGTCGAACTTTGTAAGTCCTGTTGACATTTTAAGTGATAACATTTCTTGAAGGCTTTTTGTTTTCACAGGCTGTGTTTCTTTGGTTTATTCATTGTGTCAGTGTTGCCAGACTTTGTTTGTTTTTGATTTTTTTTAGCAGTATGCTATACAAAGTGTTGCAGCAAAAAGGAAATCTTTTTGTAAATCAAGGGTTATTTTTGTTTTTAATAAAAAGAAAAAAATTTTACTAAAAATCTGGCAGCTCTGCTGCTTTTAAGTTCTTTCAAAAGGGCATAAAACTTTGAAAATTTTCCAAGACAGCTGTTTAAATATTCGTTGTAGACAGACGTTTTATTCTGTCTAAGCTGACAGTGTAAATATGTGGTATATGCTGTGTAAATAAGAAAAGTCAGTGTTTTCTTTTTGTTTTTTTTTTTGTTGTTGTAAGCAAACAACTGCTGGTCATGCAAACATTTTTTATTTTTTATAGAGCAACTTGTTCTTTATTTTTCTTGATGTAATTTACATCTTCTTAAGAAATCACTTTTTTAACATTTTCTTTTTTGTTATTGTAATTTGGCTTAGTTATGAAGTGAGTCAACATTTCATACAAAAATAAATTATTTTTGTCTTAATTGAAATAACCCTTTTACAGAGTCATTGAAAATGTGTGTTTTTGCCCAACTTTAACTTACCAGTTACTAAATTAGCATGATGGAATTGACAAACAGCATCAGCTTCAAACCAAGATATTCGATCACGAAAGAAGCGATAGAAAACATTGAGACCCTCTTGCGGCATTGTCCAGGTGTTGCTAACATTAACCTGTAAATACAAGAAAAAATTTTATATAAAAATTTTGCAAACAAGGATTCAGTTAAAATGTTGGTTCATTTAGTTACCATAAAAACCTTGAGATTTAATATTTTTTTCTTGAATTGATATAGCGACTTAATGCTTATTTTTAATTTTTTTTTTCATTTTTATTTTCCGAATGCACATGATAATGCCTTAGTTTGTAAGGAATACTCGTAGCTATTGTTTGTTCTTATTGATCTGATAAAATTGATAGAATTTATACCCAGACTTGATCGGAGCGAAAGATTTTTGTATGCTCAAAGAATTCATATTATCAGTTTATTTTATTACTACTTGGAATTATCATTTTTTTTTTATTAAGAGAACGAAAAACGCATATTTGAATCTGATTTCTGATTCTTACAGAAAGTTGTTCTGTTCATTTGTCTTTTGTGTCAAGGAAGTAATGATCTTTTTTTTTTTTGATCAATTATAATCAGACTTATTCTGATTTCAATTAAAAAACCTCCAGTCTTCACTGGCCGATTAGTCATCGTTCCCCATTGAAGCTTGAATATAAAATCCTTTTATGCAAAACAATTTTTAAGCCAATTTGGTTATATGGTGTCCATCTTTGGGGTAACGCCAGCTCATCTAACATAGAACCAATACAACGGGCTCAGTCCAAAATATTAAGAATAATTACAGGAGATCTATGCATCCCCTTGGTAAAAGATGAAATAAATAAAAATAAAAAAGTTACGCCATAAGATTGCTGCATCATCCGAACCCATTGGCTCGTAATTTAATAAAATCACTCCAGATTGAAAAGAAGAAGATTGGAAGTTGTTAATACTGCACAGCAGCGAAGCGAACTAAACAGTTCTAACGTTATGCAATCATCGTGAAGCAGATGAGGACTCTGTACCGGGACCTAGTTTGTCTCGGGCACAGTCCTCCAATACAATCCGACTTCGGCAACCTATCGCCGCCGCCAGCTCCTCTTCCGATGAGGAAGCGAGAACGGAACCAAGTTCGTCTCGGCCGCTTTTCGATGAATTGGAGAGTGGAGCAGCAAAAGAGTCGGAGCAGCCTACTTTTCGGCATCTTTTTTTGGTACTAGACCGGTACTTAGTTACTTTGTCTCGGCTACCATCCCAAGAATGCCCTGGAAGCAATTAGTACCCCTAACGTGGTCGACCGGGGCCAAGCTCGTCTTGGCGATCATTAATACATCGTTTTTGTGGTACTCGCAACCCCCATTCGGATAGACTGGGATCTAGTTCGTCTCAGCTAACATATTCACCAGTGGAGAGGGGCGGCAATTTGTGAACGGCCTAAGGGCAGCAAATTTATAAATTCGGGCCTGGCTGATACAGATCGATGATTATCAACTATTTATTGCAGCTGATCAAAAATCATTTTCAAAATTTGATGACCTTTTTTTCGAATTTTTTTTTTTCACAAAACCGATTTCACATAGTGTCTGTTCGTTTGAGAAAATCGTTTTTGTTGGTGCATTTCTCTCAAAGTCAATTTTACGTAGTGTCTATTCTTTTCAAAATCGTTTCTATATAGTGTCCGATATAAAATTTCGGGGGGAGGGTTCTATCCCCTTCAGTCCACCCCACCCTCCTAGATACGGCCCTGGCATGCTCTCTTTTCGAGATATCGCACATTAATTTTGATTTAAACATTTTTTGGGTTTGGGTTTGTTTTTTGTTTTTTTATCTCTTTATTTCAATGGACGAAAAAAAGACTACGCAATACACATACCATGTCATGTGAATATTTGAGTTTGATCATCGACTCATCAGACCAAAGTACTGAATATCAAAAACTTACGTGTTCTTCGTAAAACTCACACCTTTGTCTGTTTCATTTGTTCAGGTATGGAATTTTAAGTGCAACTCGCTTATGCTTTACTTTTTGGTGCAAAGATTTTCTATAAGTGCACACAACCTACTGCTAAGTCGGCTGAGAAGGGTCTAATGGTCTGGTGATGCTTATCATCAAGTAGAACTAAATGGTTTAAAAGTGGTACACTTGAGAAATTTTTACCCATATTGGTAGTGTCAATGTTGGAAAATTTTTATATTTTTCAAGTCTGTAAAGCTCTTTAGAAAAAGTTGTTATAAAGATTTATTATTACTTGCTGATTTATTATAAAGATTTTTTACTTTCAATTAAATTTTTGCAATGCCACATTGTAAAAAGCACCACAAGTAAAAGCGCTAAAGGAGTTCATCACTCTGTCTGGTTGTGCACATACCGTGAATTCCTTATGGGGTTAAGCTGACAGTTTATATTTGTTTGCACTTCTTTATTTTCTGTTTTGTTGTTTTTTCTTTTTTTAATTAGCAAAAAGGATAATTAGCAAAATTAACAAAAGGGAAAAATGTTTTTTTTTATGGCAGGCGAATTACATAATGCTGTGCGTAAAACTGAATTATTGAAATGAACTTAGTAAGAAATACTCAATTTTTATATACGATTTTGATAGAACTTTTAGAAACATAAAATAAAATTAAGGTGGTATTATAGAAAAAAAATGCCAAAACATGAAAATATTTAGAAAAATTATCAATGGAAACGTAACTAGTTTTGAGAAGACACATATTCTGGATTATAAGTTTTTTAAGTAGAATTCCGATCTCGAACTAATACCTATCCATTACTTGAAAGGCTATTAATATTGTGCATTAAGAACCAATTTTAGTATGCCATCGTTGTAATAAATATAACTCAATGAACATTTCCAGGCTCATAGACTTACTGAATGGTACTATATATTTGAGTAAAAACCATTGAAACTTACAACAAAAAATCATTGTAGTTTCGCATGTATATCGGAAATTTTTATATATAGGACGAATCAAAATAATATATTGATCAAAGTTTATTTTGTAGCTTTCAAAGTAGGCACCAACCACAACTTTCAATACAACTACGCTAGCGCTAGATTCCATCCTCTATGTATTTTTCTTAGACCCACGGAGGAATAACCTTCCTCGGAATGCAAATTTGAGCTTCGGAAACAGGGAAATGTCAGACGGCGCCATACCAGAACAATCCTATGCTTGGTCATTCATATATGGGACGTGTGGCCGTGTGGCCCGTTCAGAAATTCAAAATGGCAGATCCAATATGGTGGCCAAATTTTTAAAAGTCAATCGATTTGCACCAAATTTATTATACGGGGGACACTGATCACGAATCCGAGGTCAGATTTGACAAAATCAAGATGGCCAATCCAAGATGGCGGTCGTATTTTTTAAAAATCAACCGATTTGTACCAAATTAGTTATACGGAGGTCTTTGAGGTCGCCGATTACGAAACTGAAACTATATGTTAAAAACTTTCAAAATTAAATTGGTGGCTTCAATATGGCGGACGTATTGTTTAAAAATCAAGCGATTAGCACAATATTTGGTAAACGGGAGTTTCTGGGGTGGGAAATTTAAAATTCAAGACAGCGGAGCCAATAAGGTGGATTATGTTATTAAGTTTCCGCGAAATTGGGTCCGCTGTCTTGAATTTTAAATTTCTGACCTTGAATTCGTATTCAAAGACCCTAGAAACCCTCGTGTACCAAATTTTGTGCTAATCGGTTGATTTTTAAACAATACGTCCGCCATATTTGATTTTAAAAATTTTTAACATATAGTGTCAGATTCGTAATTGGCGACCTCAAAAACCCCTGTATAATTAATTTAGTATTAATCGGTTGATTTTTAAAAAAATACGGCCGTCATCTTGGATCGGTCATCTTGATTTTTTTAAATATGATCTCGGATTCGTGATCAATGACCCCCAAGAACCCCGTATACCAAATTTGTTGCAAATCGTTTTACTTTCCAAAATCTTTCTATTCTCTGCAACATTGTCCTTTAATTTTGTATATTAAATATCTCGTTGCCTGTCCCGGCAGCAGATCTTACTTTAAAAACCCATACTGTCGCACTCTATAAAACTATTGAAGCAAAGCTAGGTACCATAAAAGCAATAAAAATTTACTGTCAATACCGAAGAAAAATTATTTAGATATCCTTACTCAATCAAAAGTAACGATTTTTGAAACGAGAAAAGTCAAAATGAGCCACTGTACGTCGATTGCACTCATTACAGCAAATCTTCAATCTCAGTAAAGATTTTAAAGTAAGTAATATCACTGTGAGGCAGTGATGTTATCAACATCATCTGCAATACACAAGCTGCTGGACAGACTTCAAACGGATAAGGCTTTCTGTGTATACGCTTGCCAGATGTGTGGAATTTTATATGCAAAATGAGAAAATCTCAGAAAATTAAAACTCTGTGTAAAAGAATATCATATCTTCTTTGCAAATAAGCGAATAAAAATTTAAAAAAAAATCTTAGTAGCTGACCAAAATGTCTACCAGCGTGAAAAAAAATGTTGCAAGTATTAAAAAGTGAAACATTCCATCCACCATACACAAAAAGGAATGCAGTTAAATGGAAAAAATGCTAAAAATCTCCACTATCCTTAATTTAAAATTATGGCGCAAAATAATGCATTATTAAACATTATTTTTTTTTTTTTAAATGCAAATTGCAATGCTCTGTTGTCTCATTTGTGAATAAGAGATTGAAAATGCCAACAAAAAACGTAATATAAATAGCAACATTTTTTGTTTCAAAAAAACTTAAAAATAAAACACAACAAAAAATAAAAAATAAATTTTTATCACTCGAATATATAGTAGCACAAAAACAAAAATGTTAACAAAAGTAGCAACAGTGGAAATAACGCCAGCAAAAAAAGACTGGCGAAGGGTGTTTTCATGGGCTTCACCAAAAATTACATACACCCTACATTGCGTCAATAGTAAAAGTGCGCTTAAGAATCTTCTTTTGTTTTTGTTAAAAAAAGCATTTACTACACGGTTTCCTGAGAGCAATAAGGATTTCCAAGTGAAGCGTGGTTTTGTGGCAGAGGTGCTCTGCTATGTTAAAATGATAAATCTTGCTATATACCGTAATTTATTTAATATATTTAATAGCAAAGCGTATTTTATAGATTTTTATGTATACGAAAATGACGCACCCTCTTTTTTAATGCTACTTTATATCATCAAACGTTGTCAGAGTAAATTAGAAAGCATTTGTTTCAAAAGCCCTCTCAATGAAGTTATTTAATTTTATACCTCTCACTGTCGACAGATGTCGCTCATTTTCAATACAACAAGCTATATTTGAAGATGTAGTTAGTGCAACAAAATCGTTTTTCCGCAATCATAATTTCAACAGTCAAACAGGCTGGAACTTAAACACTTTTCTTTACCTAGCACGCTCCTTTCTGTGGCATGACAAAGTTTATATAGCCTGTATGTAAGGTATAGAAATGGTGTGCGTAATTGCGTCGCTGACGATTGCCAGTCCTATGCACAAATTCTTGCAGAATGTTATGCTACAAAAACATGCAAAATGCAATAGTGTTGCCAGATAGTAGGAGAAACAAAAAAATTGCGAGAAAAACTCGGAAATACAATATGCTACTAATGATTTTTTACACTGCATGTTGCAACGGAGTCATTTCATATCTTGGTGAGCTTTACGATTTTTATACCCTACACAGAGGGCATATTCACTTTGTCATTCCGTTTGTACTTACTTACTTATATTCTTGATTAGCGTCATCACGTATGAGTGGGCGTGTCATTTTTTAACAATTGAAAATGTTGATTCTATAAAACTCGAATTTGGCATCAATGAATTTCTTAAAAAGTTTTTGAGATGATATCACTGAAGCATTCATGAATACAAGCCACTAAGTCACTATACTGGCAAAACTCTTTGAAGGGCGTGGTATAGCCCACAACATTTGTAACGCTATAATAAGAGAACTAATGAGGTAATCGCTATGACGTTTAATCTGGTTGAGATACTAACTATAAGGTATCTTATTGCAAAAATTTGTAGGCGTGGCATCACCAATACAAGCAAAACACTTTTCATATTATAGAAAGTGAGCTTCATAAAATGAGATGAGAGAGATGAGAGTTACTCCATAAGCTTTGTAATTAAATGGAATTCGACGCGATTACATGAGTGGGAGTGGCACTTCCCATATTAACATAAAGTTGGAAGTGATATTTTAAGAGAACTATTGCAGCAATTGGCATGAAATTTGATGTAAGTGGTTTATTTGCTATAAGGTATGTCAGCATCCAAGGCGGGCGAAATACCACCACTGGGCGTGGCAACCCCTATACAAAAAAATACCTTAAGTGGCATATCTATCGAAATATATGAACAAACATACTGAGATTTGGTACAAAAGGTTTGTTTATGGAAAGCTATTTCTGGATTAAAATCAGTTCCGATTGTGTTAGTGGGTGTGTTACCGCCCTAAATTTTAAAGTTATATAATATGGTATATTATATATATACCAGCTATTGTGATAAAATTTGGTATGCGAATGCTGGTCACGAATACGATTTATTGAAGCAAAAGTAGGCGGAATTTGAAAATTGGGCGTGGCACACTCAAACTTTTGCATTTCTTTTCTAAATTTTTCAAAATTTTCCATCTTCTTTTAACTTTCTCAACATTTTTTACAATATATCCCTCATATTTGCTCGACTTTTCAAACTCTTTCACCTTTCTTCTTCGTTATTTTCGACTTTTTAAGCGATTTTGAATTATGTATTTCAATAGTTTTTAACCTCTTTAAATTTTTTTATGAATTTTTTGACCCATTTCAACTTTTTTCAATATTTTCCGTATATTTTCGACCTTATCCGTCTCTTCAACTGTTTCAACATTTTTCAACCTTTTTTACATTTTAAATTTTCTTCGAATTATTCAAACTCTTCAACGCCTTTTTAAAATTTATATAAAAGGTACTTTCAATGCTGTATAGGGTAAATGAGTTACGATCTGGAAAACAGAAAATTTCAAGAATTTCAATTTTTGTTTACATCCAAAGAAATCATATGCATCTTCACAGCAGAAGGCATGTTATAAAAAATGTTCATCATTGCCATAATTAATTTATGCTTTTAAAAAAATTTTCCTACAAAAAGTACGCTGTATGAAAACCCTCCCTTCCCCCCCCCAACCCACATACTCATTACGCACAAGCACATGCGCATGCAAAACTTTATAAAAAAAAAATAAATGTTCATTCATTCTACCGCTAAGTAGAAAGTTGAGCAATTTTAATGTTCTTTCGAAAATCTGTGTTTTTCTTTCTTTTTAATGTTTAAGTATAAAATAAAATATGAAAAGAAACAAAAAGCAAAAACAAAGAAAAAATGTTGGCAATTTATTAAGTTCTTAACAACGTAAGTTTATCCAAGTGAAGTTAAGCATGAAAAGCTAATGCTAATACCGACGCCAACTTATTTTCTGCTCCCGCTAAGCTGTGCTATTTCTCTTTATTTTTTTAATAATTTCATTAGGAACTTCATAAATTATGCCATCCATTTTTGCAAGGTACCATTCATGCGAGCGTATGGTGCTGTGCTGTGCTGTGCCATACCTACTAAAAAAGGTAACAATTGTATTGTAGTTCAGAAAGCGGCGCCACATTTTGCCTTTGCTCAACGACTTGCTTAATAACTAATAAAGCGCTATAAACAGAAATTAGGCGGTTATGCTGAAGAAAAAAAAAAAAGGATATACGGCAACGTCAGATTGCCGCTGGGGAAATGCGCTATTTTAACATTAAAAATAAACAGCCAGATATTAAGCTAAATTGTGGTATAAAAAATAGCTAAAGAAAAATTCTTACAAGAAAACTTAAGTTGCGTGAAAAGTATAAAAAAAATTATTTCTACAGATAAAAGAAGACAACACAAGCAAAGCAGCTTAATGTTTGCACTAATATCACAAAAGCTTAAGTATTTTTAAGACAGGCATTAAATTAAGTTTATGGTATATTTGGGTTTAATTGAGCCATATTGGGGCTTGTGTTTTGTTTTTTTTTTTTGGAAAATGATAAAGGTAAATTATTTTTTGCTTCATATTAGCTAGGAGTTATTTAATTGTAGCTCATTGTGTGCGTAATAATGAAATTGTTTCATTTGGAATCATTAAGCACTGAACACGTTTGTTTTGCATTTGGTATTTTCAATAGACAACTTTCGCAACTGAAAATTATTTGTTTAGTCTTAGAAGAATGAGCACGATATTGTTTTTTTATGTCTAAAAAAAGTCCACAAAACGCAAATAGTTCCAAATTGAAAATTCGTTTCTCTGGTCGTCATTGCTTAGTTTTGAAAATATAGACTAGAGAAGAGTGAACTAGAGTAGTGGTAGTAGTGGTTTGGTTTTAAGTAGGATTTATTCAGTCTCTTAAAAACTTTTTAGCGAATATTTCCAAGAATTCTGCTCTTAAAAAATAGTTATATAACTCTTGAAGAGCCTGATAAATGCAAAAATATTTAGTGGTTAAGGCTTTTTCTGGTGGCACTCCTACTAAGAAATGAACTATGATGTCAAGTTGCGTTTCTTTCTCAATCTTTTTATTATTATTTTTATAGTCAAACTAATGGTTTAATTTTCGGTATTCGGCGGAGAGCCCGCTGTAGAAAAGTCGAGCTTATAAGATTACAGAATAAGATTTACGGGAATGATAGCAAAGCATTTTGGTGAAATGAACGAACCGGGGTTACCTTGCCAAAGCAAGTCCCTATGCACAAAAATGCCCGAATTTTAGCCAAATTTGCTGTTTTCATTAAAACTGTTTTATATTACACCTCAAAATTTATGCCAAATGATAGAACTCGAACTCAAACTATCTACCAGGTGTAACTAAGTAATGTCGTTTTATTCTTAAAACAAACACGTTTATTTCAAAAGTTAAAGGAAGAATTGTTTAAGCAAAGTATGCTTCCTCGCTTTTCACACATTTTTCCCATCTTTCAGGCAATTTGTGAATTCCACGCCGATAGGATTCCTTGGGTTTTTCGGAAAACCAATTATCAAGCCAAATTTTCACATTTTCGTAGGAATCGAAGCGCTGCTCAGCGAGTGCGTATCCCATTGATGCGAACAAGTGGTAATGGGACGGGACCAGGTCTGGTGAGTAGGCCGCATGCGCGAGCACTTCCCAATTGAGTGCTTCCAACGTATCGCGTACCGGTCTTGCCGTATGTGTTGGAGCGTTGGCATGGAGGAAAATGACATTGTGTTGCCCTTTTCGATATTGCGGCCGTTCTCTCTACAGCGCATAGTTCAAATCGGTCAATTGTTATTAGTAGCGTGCCGTATTAACTGTTTCATTGGGTTTTAAAAGCTCATAATACACAACTCCCTCTTGGTCCCACCAAACACAGAGCATCGTCTTCCTGCCGAAGCGTTTCTCGCCGAGCAGTCGATGTTGACGGTTGTCCAGTGTTTACCCAGGATCTCTTGCGCTTGGGATTCTTGAAAAAGATTCATTTTTCGTCGCCAGTGACAATTCGATGCAAAAACGACTTTCTTTTGAACCGTGCGAGCAAAATTTCACATGTGTTTTGGCGCCTTTCCATCTGCCTCTCGTTCAAGTCATGTGGCACACATCTACCGACCTTTTGAATCTTTCCCATGTCTCATAAACGTTTGGAAACAGCAGACTGGCTCACATTCGACAGCTCTGCAAGTTCTTTTTGCATGTGTTCTAACAAGCATTAAACTCATGTCATTTCTCTCTTATATTGATACAAATTTACAATAAAATTTTAAGCGTAAAAAACATTGGGGTTTTTGAGAAAATCAGCCTTGTTCTTTTTTCATAAAAAGCGTTATAATTCTGCCAATTTTCAACAACTTTCAAAATTTCTTAAAGATTCTGACAGAGAATCAGAAGTTCCATTAGAATCGATAGACAAAAATTAATGATTTAGATTTTACTATTTTGAACCAATTTTCAGCGGTTTTCCAAACTCTGAGACTAAAACTTTAAATGGGCATAACTTCGTAAAAAATCAAATCGCGGGACGGTATATTCCCTTAATTACTTTGAAAAACAACATATTTAATCGGCAACCAATTCCGCAATTTGAAGTCACTCCGACTGCATGGTTTGAGATGGATTTGGTCAATTTAATATTGCATTTTTTTTTGTAAAAATATATTTGCTGTCATAGTAATAACAAAATATTAATTGAAATGCAGCAACATTTAATTAAATGTCACTCATACGTCCCGTATTACACGAATCAATGACATGTAAACAATAAATACATTAAATACTCAAACAATTATTTTTTTTTTTTTTTAATCAATCTACACCTCACCAATACTACATATCATTCATAAATGTCAGGTCCTACGCATTTATAAATAAAATAAAAAAGAGAAAGAAGTAAATTAATAAACCCAATGTTGTAATTAAATTATGAACAGAGCAAAACTTTTCGGATTTATTGACTTTGTGCGAATTGTTTTTCTTCTTCCATTTTTTTTTTTTTTTGCTGTTGTTGCTAACGTAGCAATATTTATTTTGCTGTAAGCAAAAATAACAAAAACAATTTTGTGGCTTATTATATAAGTGATTTATGGTTAACATTTGCTAGCAGCACAAATCCCTAACAAGCGTAAGCATAATAGCCCAAAAACTAAACCAAGCAAAAATGTAGTTAAAGCGAATTCTATATCTGATTTCAAAGTTAGTGTTTTATGTTGTTGTTGCTGTTGTTTTCTTGCTATATATTATTACTAATGTTATATGAATATTTCGCAACTACCATAGGAGTTCATAAAAATATTTTTATTTTGTTTTTATTATTTTTGCTGGTCAGTGCAAAACTTTATCGTAATTTGATTTTTCTCTTTTTTTTTATTTTTATTTTTTTCGTCTGCGGTAAAATTAAGATTCTCATCACTTGTGTGCTGTGATGCTGCTACTTTTATGGTTTTAGTGTTGCCATATTAACTTTCCAGTTTTGTTATGAACTATAAGGTGGGTAGAGAGTTTGTATGAAAAACTTTTATGATTTCTATTTTATTTTAGCTGCAGATTATTAATATAGAAATGTATTGAATAAAAATTAAATTTTTAATTTATTATTAACGAGTTGAATTCAAAGTGCTAAAGGCTTTATTTTAAAAGGATTTATTTTACTATTTTGTGTTTGTGAAATGCTAGTAACTAAATAATAATAAAATTTATTTTTAATTGGTAAAATTTCGCAAAGAGATGAAAACAAAAAAAACCAAACAACAGAAATTTAAACAAAACAAAACAATTTAATTTTACTATAAATTTCTACACTGCAAAACATTTTTTGTACAAAGAAAAAAATTCATTTTGTAAGGAGCAAAAAAAGTTTACAATATCAACATGAATTCAAAAGGACTTTCACATATGCAAAGATACAGCAATAAAAAACCAAATAAGCACATAGTACCTTCATTTAACTACAATGATTTTTTTTTTATTTGCTATTCATGAAAATCAACTCATATGACAAGTTTGCCAAAGGAAAACTTATAAACGCGCACTCGAGTGTGCACTTCAACAATGAGCAGCATCAATTTGCATATTAAAACTTTAACATAGGAAACAAAAAAGTGTCGCAAATAAAAGGATTCATAAAAAAATTCTCAGACAAAAAGTACAAATGTATACAAAAAAAATATACAAAAACTGAACGTTTTTGTAGCCAAACTGTTTCAAGTTTTGCTTAAGTTGATTTAAATTTTTGCATAGCAACAAAATGAAAAGGAAATAACAATTTTTCTTTCAAAGGACCACTAACTCAGCGGCGGCGCTTGTTCGGTGCTTACAATTCAAATGCAAATGCTTGCATTTTTTTAAGTGTGCAGTGTCCTTGTAGAACTTTTAAAAGAACCTGCATATAAAGTAGGAAAAAAACTCACAACCTATGCAAAAGTGGCAAGACAACAAGAATAACATTGAAACGCAAGAAATATCATCGAGCGAAGGAAATGGAAAAAAAATGAGAAGATTCTTGGCTATTGAAATTATAAAATGACTTTGAATTACAAATGCAGCATGCAGCAGTCAATGTAATTTTGTTAGAACGTTAGAGTGCAACTCATTTTAAAATGTTTCGAATTTTTTTTTTTGGAAAATATTTATCAATTGTGGTATAATTAGTGATATCTGCTCGATGTTGTGGACTTTGAGCTGTTGAACGGTATGAGGATTATCCACAAGAACTTTGATCTTTAACAAATCACATAAGATGAAATTCAATAGTGTTAAATCGCATGATCTTGGTGGACAATACACGTCTGTTCTTCGAGAAATTATTCGATTATTAAACTTCTCTTTCAAAAGATTAAGCAATGAAATGCTGTGGGACAAGTTGCACCGTCCTGTTGCAACCACATTTTCTGCACATTAATATCATTCAATTAACTTCACAAAAAGTTTTGGTTTGAATTGCTGTGAACGATGTTGAATTGATGTCCCTGGCTCTTGATAATTTTAGGTTTGTCGGAACGTTTTCTCTGCCCTATTTGAACGAAATTTTCTTGCAACTTCTGAGCAACTTTCACCATATTTAAAATAAGTTTTAATAATGAAAGCACACTGCTCAATCGTATAGCGATCAATTTTGACAAACCGGAATATATTAACTTTTTACCAAAAGAAAAACATCGATGTAATCTATTACCTCTAAAAAATGACTAGAAACTTAAAAATTGCTTTAAATTGGAACACCTTTTATAACTGATGATTTTTTTACCTGCAACTTACCGACACAGTTTCTTCTTTGTTCGTTTATCCACAAAAAAAATAATGTAATTTGCGATAAGTCACCGAGTATCTAACTATGCATTATGAGTAAAATCGTCAATGGCTGTAGATGACAGATGTCAATATGAAACAATTTTTTTTTGTTGAGATTTTGATTTTATTTGCCACTCTCATATTGAAATAGCCATTAGTCCAACCTTTATGTAAGCTTTTTTTGAAGTCTACTTTTCAGAAACACAAAAAAACAAATTGTTTTAAGTGCTTTTTATTTATGTCACATATAAATTTTTTTTTTTTTTTGATTGAATGAGCAGATGACATTAAGCTAAAAATACTTAGGTCACTGACGCACAATTATTTTTAAGAAAAAATTTAGAAATAAAATCCGGATGCAATTTTATAGAAAGAAAAAGTAGAGAAAATTAGGAATTTACTTGGAATTTTGAAAAAAATTTATTGCGTCATAATAATTGGATGAATAAAAAAATAAAACGACAAAAAAGTTGGATAGAAAAAATAGTTGGACAACACATAAGTTGGATAGCATAAATTTGAACAAGAAAACAGCTGGAAAGCAAAAAAAGATGGTTGACTAAAAGTTAAATTTTGTCCATTTAGTTTTTTGTGGCACAACTTTTTCGTGGCTCAACTTTTTTGTCAATAAACTTTCTTTATCATCTTTAGGGTATTTATGATTCCAGTCAGTTAAATAAGGCTCCAAATGACAAATCCGTTGAGAAACTATAAACACTTTTGAATTCAAAGGTAAGATATACCGATTTAATTTTACTACCCGTTATATACAGTGTCGGATTTCCGCCTAGGCCTACAAGGCCCCGGCCATGTCAATTTTGTAATCATTGAACAATTTTTTTTCGGCATCAAAACACAGATGGGAAATTGTGCTTTCAAAACTGATACCAAATTTAGCAGTCTTTAATAGTCTTTCTCAGACAAGACGATTTGCTCGAACTGACGCCTGATGCTCTTGCTGGGATGAGCTCATGGCAGCTCTTCAGAGAATTGCCAATGATTCAAATGAAAAACCATCTGCGCGCTCTGAAGCTTCATATCGTCTGAATTCATTACACTGGACCGAAATTTGTTTTTTGATACCTTCCTGGAAAGGTTCAACAAAGAGAACAAGTTTCTTCAATCTGTCATCATTGACTTGGGTACTATCGCTGAACTGTATCAATCTTTGGTAACGTATATAGAAGACTTAAGAGAACCCAGTACCTTTGATCTTTAGGAGTCGAAAGCTGTTGAAAAATCAGGTGAAAATAACTTAGCGTAAAGTCCAGTTCGATGAAGTCAAGGAAGAATAGACCAAAATGTCATTAGGCTTATTGCAGAACTACAGATACGCGGTTCTGCTTCTAAAGAGTAAATTAAAAAGTTTGAATTTCTGAAGATCTACCACAGAAGAGAACAGGCTAAATTCACTATCTGAAATAGTGCAGTCAATTGACTATGATGACGTCATTCGTTCTTTTGCTCAGAAGAAAGCTATCTGTATGATTCAATAAATTAGATTAACATAGTTATAGTAATATAGACTGCGTAATTCTGATGTTTATTAAAGCAAATAAGGGGCCGTTTAAGTATTACGTAACGCAATTTTTGAAGATATTTGACCCTCCCCCTCCCTCTCCTTAAATGTTACGGCATCACTTGAGTGACCATGTTTACCTAAAAGTCACAATTATGTTGCGCAATGTACCGGAAAGTCATTTTAGCGACTTTTATATTGTTTTATTCGCATTTGCGATAATAACAAATAAAATAAAAGATTTTTGACTCACAGCGTAACGCATTGTTCGAACCCCCTCCCCCTCTAATTGCGTTACATAATACTTGAACGACCCCTAAAGTTGATTGGAAATTATTTATTCTCTACTAGTGCCATTAATTTGCTAAACCAAAATGGAATGATTTTGAGATGAGAGAGGGGGTTCCAATTGCTAAGTGCCTAGAAGCCCTGCGCCTATAAGTCCGGGCCTGGTCATATAGTATTCATTTCGACAGTTGTCATTTCAAATTTATTTAGCTAATGCTATACAACGTTTTAAAAATTATTTCGAGAAAAAGTTTGTTGGTACACTGTTGCTATATTTTGGTAACTGGTTTCTGCTACTGCTCTTAATTGAGTTAGTAATTGAAAGACCATGAATTAATAATCTAAAAATACGCAAAGAAAACATTGACACCGTTAGTCATAGTAATTTATTAAAGGATTGAGAAGGGCTTATATTAGAAGAAAGAACCTACTTGTTTAAGATTTTTATAGGGCTTATAATAAGATGCCTTATATTTATATATAAATGCTGTAGCAACCTTTCATAAAGTCACATGAATAAGCCTTCTATATTTCCCAACACTTTTTTTATATTTAATATAAAACAAAATTCAATTACAATGTTAATAGTGATAATTTTATTTTTTTGAGGTAAAACCTTTTTATGACACTGTTGTACGCAATCATTTACTTTTTTCCCCCAACTCTACCCCACAGCTTTGACATTGACGTTGATTCATTTTGTTTTATCCCCAACTTACTGACTGTTTGCCTGTTGGCACTGTGTGCTGTTAATGTAAGTGTTGTTCATTTTGTGGTTTTTTAATGTAATTTACCACTGGGAATATATGTTTGTATATATTTATATCAAAGCGTTGTTGTTTGTATTATCGCCGCTGTTTTTGATTTATTATGGTTGTTCACATTTTTTACATTCAGTTACAAAGTGACAAATTTTGTACATTTTATTACCGTATGTACGAGTAATGTTTATTAGAGCAGTAATTTTATGCTTTTATCACCTCATGGCTCATGTCAGATTTACGCGCGAATTAATTGAACATAAATATATGTATTGTTTTATTAATAAACAGAGATAAAAATTGCTCTTAATTATGCATTAAAAAAAATATAAAAAGGGTTTTTAATTGTATGTACAAGTTGATCATTTTAAACATTTGAAGCTATGGCAAACTGTTAAAGCTCTATGGAGTTAGAAAGAACGTTTGTTAGGTAACTTATGGATTTTTTTTTTTATTTTTAACTAAGCATTTACTCGAATATGAATATATTTTCGAATGTCGAGTATTCTCGAAGTATTCTAGAACATGACTTTATTTTGAACATGCCTAATATTGATGTATGCAGCGTTCAACACCAAGTCGGACATCATTCTGCCTTTGTATTTCTGATCGTTCTGATTTTTCAGATGTTATGAAAAAAACTGATATTCATTTACCAAATTTTAATGTAATGTATTGTATATGCTCAAATTTTAAATACATATTCATGTTTTGAGTTATCCATGTTGAAAAATAACTGAATAATCATTTGAATTCACTAAACTTTAGTTTTAAATCAATTCCCATTCAAGGGTGGATTAGCATCGTTTTGAAAAGACTGGATGAATCATGCTTCATATGCTTGAAAACTTTAAACTCTTTGTTTTCAAATTCAATTTTGAACTTCGATCTTCAATATCCATTTTAATCTCTGAGAAGATAGATTCCCTTTATTCAGAACATATCAAATTTCACCAAGGATTAACGAAAGTATGTATACTTTTTAGCAGGGACCATAAAATGATAGTTATTTTCTATAATTAAATTCAAAAAAATCACAAGCGCTAATTTTTGATCGCAAAAAATAGAAATCCAAAATATCGATTATTTCTGATCGAAATGAAAGAAGTCCAAAATAACGATTACTTTTGATCAAAAAGAATTGAAATCTAATGTAACGATTATTTTCGATCGAAAAAAATAGAAATCTAAAATAACGATTATTTTTGATCGAAAATATAAAAATCCAATATAACGATTATTTTTGATCGAAAAAAATAGAAATCTAAAATAACGATTATTTTTGATCGAAAAAATAAAAATCCAATATAACGATTATTTTTGATCGAAAAAAATTTAAATCCAAAATAACTATTATTTTTGATCGGAAAAATAAAAATCCAATATAACGATAATTTTTGATCGAAAAAATTTGAAATCCAATATAACGATTATGCAGGGATTTCTATCATATAATTAACTATCGTTACGGTCCCTGCATTTTAGTATATTAGAGGGCTAAAAATTGAAGAAGCATGCAAATGTCTTCTCTAAAAGGTTTTATTGAACATTTTTCTAAAAGCTGAATATATTTTTTTGAATAAAAAATAAATTTTTTTCGAACTTTTAAAGGACTTAGGTGGGCTGAACCTAATGTGGAAGTCTAATCTTAAAACATTTTCAAATTTTCCAAAAACTATAGAAAATTACTGCATTTTGATCAGTTCAATTTTTATGCAGTTTTCTGTCTGGAACAATTACTAATGTTGGTGTTCTAAGTAGAATTCTAAATCAGTGCAGTCAGTGGATTGAAATAATAGAATTTCTAATATCAACATGAAAATCTGAAATGTTAAAATTATATCTTTTCCGGATACAGCATTGCACAATGTAGTATCTGCTACATTTAAAATAATATACAACAAAGAGTCTGTAAATAATTCAATATGCATTCATTCAAAATGCACT
Organism: Meiosimyza platycephala; assembly: GCA_963662105.1. Lineage (NCBI taxonomy): Eukaryota > Metazoa > Arthropoda > Insecta > Diptera > Lauxaniidae > Meiosimyza > Meiosimyza platycephala. The sequence goes on from OY759208.1 coordinate 27,863,554, forward strand.
GAGTAAAAACAACCAAACACCATTGTAGTGGTGCATAATTAATTTAGCCACGTTCTCTTTGTTGTCACTTACAATATTTGTGGCTAAGCCAGTGTGTAGTGTAGTGTAAATGTTACGCAATTATGTATATAGAACATATAAGTAGTATGTAAAGCAATAAAATAATGCTGCGCGCACTCGCCATTAATAATGGCAATGTTACAATTTTGCAACAATAACAATAGGCATTTATTGTGTAAATATTTGCTAATGTTTATTAATGGTTTTCAATGTATGAGTCTCCATTTGTTATTGTTGTTTTGGCTTTATGCTGTAGCTGACATTTATTAATTAACAGCAAAATAAATTACATATGCGTAATGCATTTTGTTTACAAAACAAAGCGAAGGTAAATATTAACTTGACTTTTGAAATTGTGAAATAAATTGAAATAAAAATACACGTTTAATTATTTACTTTTGAAAATTGTATGAAAATGAAATAAAATTCCATTGTGCATATAAATAAAATGTTAATCATACGACATGTTAACCTCTGTTACTACATATTAAATGTTAAGCATACGCCATGTTAATTAAATTTTTATAGAAATTCTTTTATGCAAAAAAAAAATCAGTCTTTCTTTGAATTTAAACGTTTTATTTAAAAAGTTAGTTGTGCAACATTTTCAATGGCTTCCACTAAATTAACTTCACAAGCTGAAAATTTTTCAGAAAAACAAAAAAATAAACTTTTCTTTATATGAGTCTTCTTAAAAACTTTGTTATTTACTGCGTAAGTGTGTAAGCATAGAAATTCATTTCAATGTAAATGAAGAGACTATAAGACAACATAGCTGTACAAATATAAATAAAAGCCGAGAAAACAAAACAAAAAAGAAAATAACAATAAAAAAAAACTTTTAACTTTTCAATCTCATATTTATTCATGAAAAAGCTTCAACATTGGTAAACTATGTGCCGTGGCAATTTACTTGTATTGATGGGAAAATCATTGTTTACAACTGTACAAAAGCTACGCATTAGTAATGAAAATTTATGCAACAACAACATCGGAATGAACTCTGTGCAAAGTTTTGAATATTATTATTTACTTTGAGTAGCATTATATTTATAAATGTATAATAAGTTGCTAAATGTAAAATATTTTTTAAGCCAAGACCAGCAGCGGTATGACAAAATTGTCAAAAAAAATTTTGCTAAAATAAGAACTACGCTATTCCTTTCAAAAAGCTTGCAAAATTATAGATCGAACGATGGGGGAAGGTCGAAACCTGAAAAATACCGTTTTTGACACATTTTTGGAAAATTTTCTTTTTCCCAATCGATTGGGTAAGTTCGAAAAAATAGTTTTGGACGTCACTTAGGGTGGTTCCGGACCTTGGAAAGTACCGTTTTTGATCCTTTTGGTGCTTTCCAAAATCCGGAGCCGCCCTAAGGTATGTCCAAAAGCCATTGTCAACCATTCCTCATCGATTGGGGCAAAAAAAAAATTTTAGGGTGGTTTAAAAATAATTTTTTTTTATCAGTTGATAGATTAAGCTCGGAAATGGCTACTTTCGACCTTTCCCTATCGAGTGGTGCAAAAAAAAAATTTATTTTGAACCACCCCAAAAATTATTTTTGCTCCAATCGATAAGGAATGGTCGATAATGGCTTTTGGACATACCTTAGGGTGGCTCCGGACCTTGTAAAGCACCAAAAGGGTCGAAAACGGTACTATCCAAGGTCCGGAGCCACCATAAGTGATGTTCTTGTGAACTTTTTCAAACAATTGGAATAAAAAAAATTTACCCGAAAATGGGTCAAAAATTCAAAATTCAAAAATTCATCACTACAAACAATTTTTTAATATCGTACGAGACTATCTTAATTTTATATTTTGTGCATAGACGGATTCGATTACCTTAAATGCATAAAAGTAAGAGGATTTTATTCCTGTAAGCAAATGATAAGTTTATTAGGCGATTTGTAACTTATCCTACGTGTAATATCACGTAACTACCTCTAACAATATCAAATATGTTCTATGAATAGCTAGGAACTTAAATAAATGCTCACGTAAACTTTGACTAACTTCAATAGATAAAAACAAATAGCCACCGATGAAATAGATATTCTACATAGCAAACGTACACCAGACAAACAAAAATGTCCTAAAGAGATAAGAATCCATTCATGCAAACTTTTCCACTTCATATGTTTTTCATGTCAGTGACATAGTGACACCTTTTATTTTAAATCGCTGACTTATGACAGCCACATATTAAAAAGAAGAGAGAGAGCGAGAGAGAGAGCCAGATAAAAAAGAAACTTCAAACTGAAAATGAATAAAAATAAAAATTGGAAAAATTACCATATTCTGCAGTTGAATAGCATGAATAGCTATTATGTGAATATATTTCCATATACTAGTATGTGTGTCTGTGCATCTGTGTGCGTGTGTGCGTTTATGTTACTGTGTAAACTAGACACGTGTTGTCAACTCGCAGTAGTTGAACACTAAACGCAGCACACACACAAACCAACACACGTACTGGCACAAATTTATTGTTGTATTGGGGCGAAGATAAGGCGATAATTTGAGAGCGAATATAAATTTGAAAATTTAATATTCTTTTGAATGCACATACCTACATAAGTGCATATCACATATATACAAATAAATTGTACCAAGTAGAAAATAATCTAGGCGGTCTTGAACAAAACAATGATATTCATAGAATTTTTTAATGTTTCGGAAATGTGCTACCGCTAGAATGGGCAAAATTGAAAATTTTTTGTTAGGGCTATTCATTAAAATTTGCGCTAAAAATCTGACAACACTCTAATAAAATATTTTTAGAAATTTTAGAGCCAATTTTTGATACAGAATTTGGTTGATTTTTTGCAACATTTCATTTTCACATGGTGACAATTTTTGAAGCAAATTTAATTTTATTTTGCATTAAAATGTCGAAGATTTCCTAGTGGGCTAACAAATACCTGCAACCGCTTACATACAATGTCATTCATTTTATTACAAGCACAAGCAAACACACAAACGCGCGAATATGTGTGTGTAACTAAAAATGTTGGAAATTCCCCTTGAAAAACATGACATGACAATTTGACACTTTCACAAAAGTTATTTTCAGTGTAGTTTGGAAAAGTTTCAATAGAAATACGTTATTTCCTTTAAAAGTTAACAAATCAGCTTCAATGTTGTCGCGATATAGCACACAATGACAGCGTCATTAAGTGTCTATTGTGTGTGTGAATGGATGTGAGTGTGGTCGCGTGAAGGCGTGAGTTTGCATAATAAATACTCATCAGTCTCATTAAAATATATAAAATGTATTACAGCTGCGGTAAATAAAATGACAGTGTTATAACAAAAGCTTTTACGACTATGGTTGCGTTTATTGTCAATAAAATTGTTATTGTTGTTGGTTAAATCACAATTTCTTTTTTTTTTAATTACAAGCGCACTTGGGAATAGAATCTAATTATAAGAATTACATTTGATTATACACATTCACTCAGAAAAAAAGTTTTGAGCAAAAACCTAGCGTTAAAAAAAGGTAAGTCCGAAATATTTCTCTCAGCCCAATTTCATTTTACATTTTTCTTATGTCGAAACATCTTTACTAAAGAGTTTAGAATGAAATCCTTAATAAGGTGAGTTGTTGAAAATTTTTTTTTTAGGAGTATTTCTTTTAGATTCAATTCTATAATATAAGTTAATTGCACTGGGAAAAAAAGCTCCCTTCGGAAGTATTTCGTTCGCATTTTCAGCTACACGAAAAATGTGGCCTTGGTTCAAGCAAGGTTTGGAATAGAAAAATTTTCAGCTCCAGACATATGTACGTCAAATTATAAAGGTGTTTACAAATCTTGACTGATGGTTCATTATGCAGATATTACTTCATAAAGGTGCGTAAAAAATGGGCTTAATTACGTTAAAATATAAAGGCTGAGATTGATATATTGTATTTAAACAGCAATTTTTTGACATCCAGACACCTCCAAAGGGTCTTACTTTCCACCAGATAAAATAAAAGTCATCTAGATCTTTACTCTAAGTCTGTAGGTTAATATCTCTTGACTAAAGTAAGATATTGAAAAATTTTTAGGCTAAATTTATAAGAATTCTTTGAGGACCAATAACTATGTCCTTCCCTTTCACTTTCAACCCAATATTCAAAGTAAATTTGAGTTCAACTCAGATTTTTTTATATGTCAGCCTATATTTTTTAATTGCAGATTTTTATTTTATGGCAAAAAAAAAATGTACATAAAAGATACGTGTTTTGTGTGAGAATGTTTAAAAGTGGGCGTGGCACTTTTTAAAAATTTAAAGTTTTGATTTCGTATAATTCAAAATTGGCTCTTACGATTTTCATAAAACTTTTAGGCATAATACCAATAAAAGCAGACATCAATAAAAGTTACGTCGGTATGCTGGAAAAACTCACGCAAGGGCGTGGCATAACCCACAATATTTATAAACGTTACAATGAAAGAACTGATAACGTAATCATTTTAAAATTTTATATGGCAGATATAATTGCTAGAAGATATCTTATTACAAAGATTTGGCACAATAGTATCGGTAGGCGTGGCACCTCCCATAGAAGTAAAAAGTGTTTAATATTATAGAAAATGTGCTAAGAGAGTAATCTTCATAAAATTTGGTCTAGAGTTGTCGGTAACAATAAGCTTTGAAATTAAGGGGAATTCGGCAGGATTGAATCAGTGGGCGTGGCACCTCCAATATTAACATAATATTGTAAGCGCTGTTTTAAGTGAACTATAGCAGCAATTAGTCTGAAATTTAATGTAGGTAGCTTATCTAGTATATCTGATCGAGTATATCTGAATCAAAAAGGGCCGAAATAGCACCAGTGGGCGTGGCACCATCCTTACAAGTAAAATACCTCAAATGGCATATCTAGCGAAACTTGTAAGCAATCATACTAAAATTTGGTGTTAGAGGTTGGTTGGTGTTAGTTGTTTAGGGACCGCCCATTAATTACGTGAGTTAAAGTAGTTGTGAAGGGTTCCGGCAAATTCTCACCAAATCTCATCAAATCTCACCAAGGGGGAGGAGGGGGTCAAGGAAAACCTCACGTTAACTTTTTAATGCATAGAATTTACAATAAAAATTATAATTTAAATGTCACGGGAAGGAGGAGAGGGGTCCTGACAGGTCTCACCAAATCTCACCAAGGGGAAGGGGGGGCGGCTCCAAATTTAAAAAAAAAAACACCTGACGTAATTAATGGACGACCACTTATGAAAGCTATTTCTGTATCAAAATCGGACTGGATTGCACAAGTGGGTGTGTCACCAGCCTAAATTCAACATAAAACGCGAACTATACAAGCTATTGCGCGCAAATTTGGTATGCGGATGTCAATCACGAATATAATTAATTGAACCGAAAGTAGGCAGAATTGGAGAAGTGGGCGTGGCATATTTCGACTTTTTTTTATTTCTATTAGATTTTTTCCAACATTTTCAAATTTTTGGCAAGCTAAAAGTTGATTAAGACCTTTATTTGACTGAAATTTGAAACGAGAATTTTACAGTTCAGCTCTTCTTTAGATGAATTTTTCTTGGAGCAGAACTTATATGCCAAAGTTTGTAGATTATAGCAGTGCTAAGTGCAATTCATGTTAATTTTAAATAAAAGCAAAAATGAGGAAGTCAACAGCAAGTATTTTCAAGTTTATTTCGTATAAAATTTGCAATACTCGTACCATACGGTGATGTACGATGATGGTGATTTTTCAATTTAAGTGCGGAATTCAGCGAGCATACGTAAAATAAAAAACTGTAGAAAATATAACAAAATCAAAGCAAAACAACCGCAAAATATTAAAATAAAATATGAAATTAATTTGATATAGCCAAAGGCAATAAAAGCAATTCATGTTATTTTAATCTTCATAGACTTGTGAATTTTGAAATAGAAGAAGAAAGGCAGAAAAGAAAGCAAGACAAATTGCTTGCTAGATTAAATGAAATTCGCTTTTAAAAGAATTTATGCTTCGCATTAATGTACGCATTTCAACACACACACACACACACATATGCATACAGGTCCTAATCACTTCAAGCTCAACAAACTAAAGAGTATTGGCGCTAATTATAAGCTTTTTCGTCTGAGTAGTGTAATGTCAAAAGCATCAAATTAATGCATGTCATTTATACAGAAAATGATACCCCAACGAGTGATAATGTTTCAACGCCATAATTATCATCATCAACATGTATATTATCATTAACAGCAGCAGCTGGAGCATTATCTTCAACATCGTCATCGTCAACAGCATCATTCATGATTGCACACGTATAGCAACACACAAAAATTTCTGCAGGATATACGAGAGAGAGAACAGCGTACCAAAAGTAAATACAGGATAGAAATTGCGGACAATGTCCGCAACCCCAAAATTACGTTTAATTAATTTTGTTGCTACTAATGAGATTATTTAAATAAAAATGACCACATTTAAGTAATTGCAGTGATGACTGTACCAAATACCAAAAAAAAAAAAACAAAAAAAAAGAGTGGCCACGACCAACACGAACTTAAGCTGTTGCTGGGGCATTTGGGACGTGAACGTTTGCTCGCTCGTTCGCTCGTTCGTTGGTTTGTTGGTCCGGAATTGAGGTTGAGCTTTTAATTTGCAAATTAAAATACAATTAATTTTGTGAAAATCACTTGGCAGTAGGTAAAATTTACAGCTTAAGAGATTTATGCAAGAAAATCACGAGTATATGTGAAGGTGTGTGTTTTTGTTTTTTTTTTTTTTTTAATTTGGCTCTAAAGCAAGTTTACGTGTTTTGTATTTAGCTTTGATATATATTACGTATTTAAGGACATTAGCATTTTATTATGGTTTGGGATGCCTTGGAAGTCTTACTTTTAAATTTTCTCTAAAAAAAGAACACACAAAATCAAATTTTGTAACTAAAGTTTTTGGAACACATCCCGAAAGGTCAGTGGCCTATTAAAATTTCTATAAAATAGGATATATCCTCGAATTGCTAAGTGACATCCAAATTAAAAATTGAAATCGAATTAAATTTTTATTTTTTTTAATGAAACGAAACTTTTTTGTCGAAGGAATTTTTCTTCTTTGTTAACTTTGCTGAACATTATTCTCGAAGGATTAAGTTGATTTCCAGCAGTGTTTCTTATATAGCAACTTTTCAGTAAAAACTACTCCGTCTGCTGCTCTCGACACTTTGCTCCATTTAGAGCCTCTTGACATTTTCAGTAAAGAGACTGCAGCAAAAAGTGCTATTAGACTGAGATAATCTGGTTTTTGGTAATCGAAACCCTACGGCCATGGTAGTATTCTAGCTTAATTTCCTGGCTGCGACATTCAAAGTGGGACTGATTATATCACCCCCACTCTTACGTTCTCAACTAACTTTCAAGTGAAAATACCTGAAAGGAAGGTTTGGACTTCTATTTCAATATATACTGACGGTTCAAAAATGGATTCTGGTACAGGGGTTGGAATTTTTTTCTGTGACTTAAGCATCAGTGAATCAGTGAATGCTTTACCCTGTTACTGTAGTGTATTTCAAGCGGAAATTTTTGCTGTCTGGAAGGCATGCCTAATTATTGAATTTAAAATTTTTGTGTGTAGTAACAGTTTTTTTTTTGTCGATAGCCAAGCAGCCATTAAGACCGTTGGCTCTAATATTATCAAATCTCGCTTTGTCCTAGATTGCAAGAAATCGCTATGTGAAATAGGCGGAAAATGCAACTTAACCGTGTGTTGGGTGTCTGCACATAGCGACTTCATTGGCAACGAAACTGCAGATGAGTTTGCTAGGAAAGGCTCTAAAATTGACAATATTTCTGAACCTAATATTATGATACTGCTAGCCTTTTTTAAGGCCAAAATTGATTCAAAATGTATAAATTGGTTCTTACATAACAACATGTTGTACGTCGAGGGCAATCTGGCCTTTTTATGAGGCTAAAACTTAGAACGCGAAAAGTGAACTCATTAGACAAACAAACCCAGAGAATCTATGTAGGTGTTATTACAGGACACTATTCTATAGGCAATCAAGCCTCAAGACTAGGACTTTCTGACGTAAGGGATCTTTGTAGAAGCTGTAAAGATCTTGACGTCGTAGAGTCTGTCTTTCATTATCTTTGTGAATGCCCAGCGCTGACAAATCGGTGCTATAAGGTATTTGGATTCCACTTCTTCGACTCTCTTGAAGACATTGCTCAAAAGTGTCCAAAATCTATTTCGAAATGGTTTGCATAAGTTGAAAACGAAGTTATAAACAGGCTATAAAATGGGCTCAACTGCGGCCTAAGTTATGATGACAATTGTCATCTCCCGTGCTAACCTAACCTAAGTTATTGATGCCGTATACATACGAATTTCATTTTGTTAAAAAAAGTAAATACATAAAAATTTATTTTAATTTTTGTAAAAAATAGCAAAATTTAGCGCAAGAATTCAGATACAGAAAAATTAAGCGATAGAGACCAATAACGATAAACGACAATAAAGCAAAAAAAAAAAATATTTTAAAAAACATTTTCTAAGCTTTTTCCCATGTGCAAATATACCAAATTTCATACTGCTATTTTTGCATTTGTCATATTTTCTCACAAACCTTGTCAGTTCAACCCATATCCTTTGTGAAGTCCTCAAATATGATTAATATGCATGCGACTATTTTTTACGGCAGTAACTAGGTACATAGTTGGCTATATTTATATTCTCTTGAATCACACAATATGTCATTCTCTAGCACACCCACATACAAAAAAATGAAAAAATGAAAAACCGTATGCCGCACTGTCAACTTGTAGTGGACTGACTGACAAACATCAGTTTTGTTGACATTTGGTTTTTCATTTACTACTCCATTTCAATGTATTTTGATTATCTCTGTTCAAATGTTTATATTTTGTCATATGATATTCCATTGTTCAATTGGATACTGCTGACAGAATTTGTATTTTTGAAATTTCCTACCTTTAAGGTACAGTGGTTCGGTAAGGAAAAATGCGTTGCACTAATTGATTTAATGGGTTAATTATTTATCTCAAGTTCTGTTGTCAAGAAAGTTTGATTTTTTGGCATTTTTGAATTTACTAGGTCAAATCTCCATTTCGTAGATCCTGTGTTATTGTTAAAAAACCAAAAATGATTTTTAAATTACTCTGTTGTATTTGCGTCCTATCTTACTATTGGCATGGTAAAGTAGAAAACTTAAACTAAAACTGACAAAACCCTAAAATGACAAAAATCACAAAGAGCAGACGCTGTTGTTAAAATTGTTGTTCCAAAGAAAAGCTGCTTTATTGGCATATAAGGGGCAGCAGCGGACAAGTCGGAGTCGTCGGCCTATTCAACTGTGTGCGCCTGTCTTTGTCTATCCGTCTATCAGTCTCGCTTTGTATACTAAGCACAAGTATAGAAATGACAAAATGACTGATGTACAGTTGAAATGTCCTTTGGGCAATTGCAACCGAAGATTTATGAACGATAAAAGCGCTAGGGTAGACACAAGGATAATTATTCACTCAATAGCATAGCATTTTAGTATAAATTTTCATGATGGATTTTCATAATTTTTGCTTTAGTGCTAAGGGAAAAGGATCAAGAAAAATGATGCATATCCAAACAAGAGAACTATTTATATACATATTAACAACGTTTAATTTTGTTGCAAGTAATAAATCCGATTATTTTCCACTTAATTTGTACAACTTTTATCCTTTTCAATTGAAAGCAACTTTAATCCTTTCAGCTTTAAGAGTTTTTTTCTTCTCAAAAATTTCTTATTACTGGCTTTATGCCAAAATTGCTTGAATTTTTAAAATAGTTGTATATATAACATGTCATACTTATATGAACATACTATAGGACAGACAAGAAGCTTTAGTAAGGAACAAAATTTTATATCCCTGATGTGCATCTATCAGACTTCAATGTTGCCAGCAAATAACGTAGTTATGTTATTGAAGTACATTAAAACAATTTGAAGTCTACCAACAAGCAGCAGGTACACATACACATGTACATATGTATGTATGTTATGTCCTTTCTAGCTGTTTTGTTTTTTAAGCTACTTGTACTATATAATATGTTTTGGCTCGGTGACGTTGTTACATAAACATCATGTCATGTTTGCTAGCACTAATAGTTGCCTTGAATTATGTATTGCAGCTAAAAAGATTAAAGTGCACGTAAGGATAATACATAGCTACTTGTACTTCGTGAAGATGTTAAGCACAATGTAAGGAGTAACATAAGAATGTAACACTTAATCCTGCTTGAAAAAAAGAAGAACCTTAGATGATTTAAGTATTAAATTTTAATTTGCTGTTCACTACTTAACACAAAAAAATGTTGTTGTCTTTGTTATATGAGAATACATTTGGGGATTAGTTAAGCAAAGTGTTTGAATAATTTATTAATACTTAATAGAACTTTTGTAGTAACTAGTTGAGCAGAGTGTTTAGATGAAAACGTACAAAGCAAATCCCTTAGTAGAGTGTTCTTTAAGCTTTTTCGACCGTAAAGCTTTTTTGGCATGCGAAGTCATGGAGCTCTTTTTAGAAGAAATTAACAACTGCAAAAAAATATTAGTAAATACAAATTTAGGACAATTTATTTTTAATAATATAGAAAAAATTTAGAGCTAAATCAATCCTTAGAAGCTGAAAAATATTGAAAAATCAAAAAAAAAAAACTAAAAAAAAAATTTTAAATGTTGAAAAAACTTGAAAGAGGTTGAAAACTCGAAAAAAAGTTGAATAAAGTTGAAGAAGGTTGAAAAAAGTTGAAACAGTTGAAAATCGCTGAAAAGTCGAATATACATATGTATATGGAAATTATAGAAGAAAATTGAGAGTGGTTGAAAAAATCGAAAATATATGAAAAAAGTTAAAACAATAAATTGGAGAAATTGAATAAGTCGAAAAATGTGGAAAATATTGAAAATGCTGAAAAAGTCAGAAAATATTGTAATTTATTGAGTAAGGTTGAAGAAGCCGGAAAAAGTTGAAAAAGGAGAGAAAAAAATAGAAAATGTTGAAAACCGATACGTTATGGAAAATATTGAAAAAGTTGAGAGAAGTTAAAAACTCGTAGAAAAATAAAAAGGGTCGATTATGTTGAAAGAGGTTGAAAGACAATATGGAAAATAAAAAATATAATTTAATGTCATCCTTCCTCTTTAAAGTAAGCTCTATGATAGTTTCTTGCCATTTTAAGGTGACATGAATTTGAAACAATAATCCCCATAATCTTCTCAAATGAAGTGATAAAAATTCAAAAAACGCATGCCACCTTGAAACGGCTCTAGCTTGTCAACGAAACAATATTGATGACTAATTATTCATCGCTCATTTTAAAGCAGAAGGATGTCACTTATTGATTATTTTTATTCAAATAAGCTGGAAACATTTTTGAATCCTAAACATAATCTCAAAAGTAGTCAAAAACGCCATTTATTAAGTATTCGTTCTAAAAATTAACAAAAAAAAGCTAAAATTGTTACTCTACAAGGAAAAGAATGCTTTGCATCACTTCATAAATTTGCAGAAAAAAAAGTGATAGATTTTCGAGAAAATTAATTTTTTGTAGATAATAATCATTTGAGATGTTATGAAATGCTTGGCACCCCAGTCTAAGTAGTAAATTAAGTTGATTGAGCTCGGAAATGGCTATTTTCGAACTTTCTCTATCGATTGGCGCAAAAAAAAATTATTTTGAACCACCCTAAAATTTATTTTTTTCACAAACCGATAAGGAATGGTCGGCAACGGATTTTGGACATACCTTAAGGCGGCTCCGGACCTTGGAAAGCAGCAAAAGGATGGAAAACGGTACTTTCCAAGGTCCGGAGACAACCTAAGTGAGGTCTAAAATTATTTTTCGAACTTTCCGAATCGATTGGTGCAAAAAAAAAGTTTCCGAAATTGGTCAAAAACGGTCCTTTGGAGTATCTACTCCAAATGGTGTTCAATGTGAACCTCTGTCCATCGATTAGATTTTTTTTTCTAAAATCGGGCATTTTTGGGACACGGAACCACCTCTGATGATGGTCAAAATCCATTTCCGACCTCTTTCTTTCGATTGGTGCAAAAAAAAAAAATTCCAAAATTCGACCAAAATCGGGCAATTTTGTTTTGGGACTCGGGACCATGAATCAACGTAAAAAGAATCCATTGAGAAATAATAGTTATGGACAATGGAAAAATAATTTCTTATGCATAATAGTTATGAATCAACGTAAAAAATATTTATTGAAAAATAATAACTATCGACAATTATATAATATAATATCTCTTATTAATAATAATTAAAAAACAATTTTTTTAACAAAAAACTTATAATAGTTATGTCCCTGAAATTAACCAATTTTTGTGAGTTTTTAGTGAGAGCCAACACAAAACGAACATTTTTAAAATTAAACTTTCTAATATATAGTGCTGAAAGAAGTCACTCATTAGAAAACGATTAGGATAAATATATTGAGAACAATGTTTTTAAAAGGAAGACAATATTTAAATTTTTAATCGACAACCAATGAGCACAAATCACATTCCAAATTTATTATTTTGTTGAGAAATTTAGTCTCGTGCAATACTTTTCATATTGAAGAAAAAGAAAAAACTACAAACTTTGCTCTAATTGAATTATTCAATGCAACACAAAAATTATGGCCGTAAAAAGTTTTGCATATTTTCGAAATTTCCGCTAGCACTAATAAAATTATTTATTGAACAATTTTAATGGCTTACAGCAAAAATTTTGCGTTTGAAATTTAACACAATGCTGCAGCACGAGATGAAAACCATCGTAAATAACTGTGCACTGACATATTTAATATCAAATATTCTTCTTTCTTACGACCATGAGCTGGGGATATAAAAATTAAGCATAAAAATTCCATAGAGAAAACAGATAAATTTTTTTTTGAAAATAATAAACAAAATTTATGTGCATGAGAGCTGAGCTGAAATTTAATTTAAATTTGTCCTTGAGATCATTGACTCTACGACAAAAAAAAACTGTCAGCAAATAATTGAAATTTCATTGGCAGCTGTACTATTGTAGCAAAACTGTGATTATCTGGGTATACAGTGTGATATATTGATTTTTTGCAATTTCGGCAAAACAGGTCGTATGATTAACATTGCAGCAAATTAATGAATATCATTTTATCATTTATATCGATTTTTTTTTTTAATGGAATAAAGTTGTATCAATCGAAAATTTTATAAAAAAACCTAATTTAAAAAATGTTTACGCTGTGTTTTTTTTTTTAATTTCTTATAAAACGAATTTTCTACACATTATTTTTTTAACATATTATTTTAACTTTTGTTGCATTCAAAAAAAAAAGTTTTAAATTTATTTTGTATAATTTTAATCAAGACTCTCTTGTTCATACCATGCTGCAATGCATATAATACAGCAAACAGCTGCATTTCCTTTTAAATTTTCTTATCCTTTATTCTGTCCAATTTATTTTTCTTATGCTGCACGTTCATGCAAATCTATTAAAAGCTACATCAATAGATCTCCAAAATAGTCCATGAAGAACTTGCGCAAAATAAGCGTAGAGAAAAACTTTTGCATAATCTTTCAACGTCATTAAATCCTTTTTTCTTTAAAGACAAACCAACACAGCTGTCACTGTGGCCAGCTGAGCTGCAACACAATAACGTCGTTTGTATATTTGAAAAATTCAACGCACACAAATTTATTTATGTTCGCATCAGCGCTGAACAATTAACCCAAATTTCAAATAGAATGGAATGTTTTAACTTGCGAAACCTGATTTTCTAATTGCAATTGTATGAAATATTTTACAACTCTGTCGTTCAGCTCCAATAGTGCAATTATTTCCATTGCATACAAACAAACAAACATTCCTTTAAAATAACTTTTATTTTTTGTCCATTTGTTTGTAGAAAACTTTGCCTTCATTGGTTTATCCGGCGCCACAAGTTTGCGCGCAAAGCAGAAAAATCTACGCTACGACACTACTGAAATTTTCATTTTCAATTAAGTTGCAAAACTTATGCTATTTAGTGCTACCAGCAAGACTTATTTTCCACTTTTATGCAAGCGGCGGCACGTCAACAGTTTGCCCAAAATAGTTAGTGAGAAAAAAAAAATTTCAAAATATTTAGAATTTCATTTCATTTCAACTACGAAAATTTTTACGTGTGATAAATTTTTGATTATGTTTAATTACGATTACTCGTTTTTGCCTTTATTGTTAATTATGAAGTACTTCATCAGATCTATAAGACGAGATACATTTTCACATTCCATTCAATTAGCCAGTTGCACTTTTGCAGTAGGAGTGGCGCAATAAGTGCACTTGTAATTGCAAAATTTTATAAATGACACTCATATCATCTGAAAAAGAACAAGTAGCCTCTGGAGTTTTACTGTATGATGTCATATTGGTATTTTTGATTTGATATGTTGAAACTTTTATCTCAATTGAAATCTATGGTACTAGCAAACTTACAGAAACAATGTATAAAATGTTTCTTTATATAATATCACAAGCTGTCCCACCAGACGTTGTCCTGCACTTTCCGGTAGGTGTTTCGGATGTTGTATGAGCTCATGCGTTGGAATGTATATTGGAATATATTTTTGCTCGTACTTTTTATATCATGTCGAGTATTTTATCGCATGGAAAGTGCACGCCCCATGGTCCATTCCCGTTAAAATTATGCTAGGTGCTTAGCATAGACGATATGAATCCTATCACAAAATTTAAAGGCTCTATCTATCATAGGTACGAAGATATAGCATTTTAAGTGTTTTTGTTGTATGGAAAGTGCCACGCCCCGTTGCCTCATCTTATCCATATTTCGTGAAGTGCTTAGCATAACCTATAAATATCCAAATACCAAATTTAAAAATTTTTGTTAACATATAGTGTTTTAAGCGTTTTTGTTGCATAGAAGTTGCCACGCCCCCTTATATAACTCCATTCATATTTTTCGAGGTGCTTGGCATAGATCACTTGAATCCTATTAACAAATTTTAAGACTCTACCTATCATAGGTACGAAGATATAGCGCTTTAAGTGTTTTTTTTTTTTCATTGGAGGTGCCACGCCCCGTTGTCTATTCCCATCCATATTTTGCAAGGTGCTTGGCATAGACCACTTCCATCCTATTACTAAATTTTAAAACTCTAGCTATCATAAGTACGAGGGTATAGTATTTCAAGTGTTTTTGTTGTATGGAAAGTGCCACGCCCCGTTGGGGCGAACTCTTCAATTAAAGACACTTTCGAAATAGCCATAGTTGCTGCAATGTTTATTTTTATTACACCAAGCCTTAATCTAAACGTGAGAGGCAAAAAACAGTCTTCATATTATCCAACAGTCAGGCTGCCTTAAATGTTCTGGGCTGGACGTTAATAAGGATTAGGGTTGTCTTGGCGATGATATCGAAAATATCTTAAAGAAACCAAGTTATTCTTTATTCCTGACCACAAGTGATATGAACGCAATGAAAAGGCAGACATTCTAGCCAAAGAGATTGTTTTCAGAACATTAGCTGGACTTGAAACCGTTTGTGAAGCTAGCAAGTCTCACTTCTAAGTCTTTCTACACGTAGAAACTAAAACTTTAACTAGAATAAATATATTTTGGCTATATGCTGTTGGACAAGAATGCACTAAATGCTGAAAATCAACTTAGATTTCTGAACACCTTCAGAGTGTTAGAATAGTTACTATGTTTCATGGAATAGTATTTCTATAACTTGATCAAATCACGTGAGGCACAATATAACGCTAACGAAATCTATCTAGCTATCTATCTAAGTTAGGCATTCAAAATTTTATAGAGAGAGATAGTTCCTTGAATGTAATAGCATTAAGACAACGCCATATTTTATTAATAAATTCATAGTTTGAAGATAAATATCTTGAATTAATGTCTTTTTTCAATGCATTTAATTCGTTAAAAGTTTTAAAGAACGATTTGACTAGTTTCATTTATTCAGTATTAATTAATTTTCGTTAAGAATGTTGATAAATGTTAAGCAGCGAATACATCTGGGGACCATTAAACCTTTCTAATATTTTCACTGAAACACTCAGTACTCTGAACGTCTTAGACTGAGAAACACATATCATCCAAGTTGTCAAAAAACTTTGCTCCAAAGCAGCGGAGTTGGCGTTCTCGAAGTCCTTGGCAATCCAGCAAAACTTAACGAAAGGTTATGGAATAGTGGCTTTTTATACTCAGCTATGTACTAAGATTTGTTAAGCGTATGTAGAATACAATTTCTTGATCGTTAGCTGAATGACGATATAGAAGGTTATGCTTGTTGAACGAAGACTCTCTCACATCTTGCAATCTTTAAGGTGCTTTATCTAGAAACGCAAACATGCTGGGGTATAAGTTTCTGTAGTATTCAGTATTTTAGTATTATCCCAAATTATTTTTAGCGCTTATAACATTGAAACTTTGTTTGAAGCATATTATTGAATGTTAATTTTGATAAATAAATTCTCTATTTATATTTAATGTCCTATATATACACCAAGATATATTTAAAGTTTTCCCGCTCAGTTACTTAAATTTATGTGTGTATTATGCATATTTTGAAGCATTAAAAAAAAACTTATTGAAAAAAGTCAAACAAAACTGTTAAAAAGTCAAATAAAGTTACTTAAGCTCTTTTGCAGCACTACTGCCAGAATAATGTAGCATAAAACATAAACAGCAATGTCGGCTTAGCTGTGAAAATTAAGTCGCGCAACTAAAACTTTGGCTGTGCGAACAGCATTTATTATATGCTATTGCTGACTTAAAAAGCACTAAAAAGATACACCGAAAATATGTTTAACATGAAATAAACGCTTGCTATTATGCCTCTAGACATAACGCAAGTGAGCGTAAGAATATTCTTAAAACTTCGTTTAGCAAAAGTTGCTGGAAGATAATGAAACAAGAAATAAATAAAAAAAAAACATTTAAGAACTTAAATTAAAATAAATATTTAAGTTTCAAATTAATTACACTAAGCTTTAAAATTAAAATTTAGTAACATTTAAACTCAGAAAATTGCATACAAGGACTTTGAAAAAGCGAAAAAAAAAATATCGGAATAAACTCTTCAGTTTTGCTAAATAGCTATATATGCGAAAATGAGAAAAATTTTCAAAGAAAATCATACTCACCGGCCCAAAGTCTATAAAAAAGCCTGACTGAGTGAAAGTAATCGTGACGTCATACGAGATGTTTCAAAAAGTTTATATAGTCAAAGTAAAAAAGTTAATAAGAGCAAAATATGTTCGAACTATCGAAGTTTTCGATCTTTTTTGATACGTATAGAAACTTCTAGATTCCTGTTGAATTTTCTATAATTTTCAGCACTTTTAGACTCTAATCGATTTTTGAGCTTTTTCGAAGCTACTTTACGACTTTTATCGATTCTTTCTAGTTACATTTTCACTTATGTATATGTACATATATGTGTATGTGTATGTATATGTTTCAAGGGCTCTTTGAATAAAGGATTTTAAGATTTTCAAATTCATATTAATTCTTTTTTACATTAAATTTATTCTTTGATTCTAAAGCACTCGTTTTATTTGCACTACCCGCAGGCTTAAGTAATTTAATTAACATAAAACAAAGCAAACAAACTCACGAAAAAAAGGGGTATCTCTCCAATAGCCATATTTAAAATGTCAACTGTTTGCTTTTCGCAAAGCATCCAATATCAAAGCTACTTTAATTTTTAAGCTCAGCGCACTTTTCATTATTCGACTTATTTACTAAGGATAATACAGCCAGCATTGAATTTCTATCATTTCTTTGTTTATTTTATCCTCTGTCCAATGAACTTAATTGGCGCGCGCTATAAGAAATAATAAAAAATCCTTTCTTATTCTATTTAACTTCCTTTCTTCGTGCACAAAACACTGAAGTATTGAATATCCGATTTGGAATTTTCCTATTTTTATGTTTCTTATTCTCCTTTTTTTCTCTTTTGTTTTGTTGGAGCGCACCTTTTGTTTTAATCTTTTGTTGACACTACTTGTGATAGTATCCTTAATATCCTTGCAGTGTTTACGTACCTATACAAACAATGTGACATATGCCAGACATTGATGTCTTCGTTGTCAGTGTTGTTTTTGTTTTGGCGTCCTTTTTTTGCTTAAACAATTTATTAATAACTTAAAGTTAGAAAACCTTCGTTTCTGCCTTCATAGTTACAGATAAACTGCCGCCTTCTTATTACTGTTAGCCAGTATATACACTGCACCGCAACGCACCGCCCACCGCTTTATTTATTCAATGCTATAATTTTGCAGCAAACCTATTGTTTCTTTTTTGTTGTGAAGGTCCTTTACGTTGCTTATGTAGTGTGTGTGTGTGTGCTTTTACTTGTAGATTTTGTGGTTGGCTGCAGCCTTAAAAGCTTTAAAAGGTTTATGTTACGCTATTTTTGTAAAATTTTTTATTGTTTGTTTTAATTTGCACGTTTCGTTAGGTTGTTTTTTTTTTAAATTTAATATATTTTAAATTTTAAGTTTTGTTTTTTTTCTTCTACTGTTTGTACAATTTGTTCAATGAGGCGTGTGTTTGTTTTCATTTTTCATTAATTTATTTCATTCTTTTGACATTTTGTCAATATATTCTTTATCATAATATTTGTTTTATATGTTGTCTTTGTTATAATTTTGATGAAATTCTTGGAAATTTTTAATTTTTAGACTCATGCGATATTTTATTCATACAAAAACATTCTTAATATTTTGTTATTGTTCCTTGATTTTTTGCTTCTAGAGAGAGTGTAGTCGACTGGAATATATGTAGTTATAATTACACTTCATTTTTGAAAGTTTATTACTTAGGGGCCGTTCAAGTATTACGTAACGCATTGAGGGGGGGAGTTCAGACAACGCGTTATGTTGCGAGTTAAAAATCTCTTGTTTTATTTATTATTATCGCAAACGCGACTAAAACATAACAAAAGTCACTAAAATGACTTTTCGGTATATTGCGCAATATAATTTTGACTTTTAGGTAAACATGGTCACTTGGGTGATACCGTAACGTTTAAGGAGAGGGGGGGGGGGGTCAAAAATCTTCAAAAATTGCGTTACTTAATACTTGAACGGCCCCTTAACTAAAGAATTTTAAAACGATTTTTACTCGTTAGATTAGGTTAGAGTGGTGGCTTAGCAAACAAGCTTGAAGCCTTAAATAGCACTGATTGCCCCACCCACCGTATTCTCTAGACTTGGCGCTTTCACTCGAATGAACGAACGGAACGGACTCGACGGACGCCTATTTTAAGGAACTTGATGGCGACTACTACAAAAAAATGCTCGAGGCTCGCTATACTCGTTGTATTGAGCTAAAAGGAGTTTATATTGAAGAAAAAAAATATATGGCGAAATAATGGTGTGGTGGAGTGGTGTGACCTAAATCTTTACCACTTTGTTAATAAGACGAAGAAATCGATGTGAGCAACATGACTGCCCAATCTCGACCGCTTCGATGCTAAATTTAAATGTTTGTTAATACCGGCAGATCGGCAATGCAGTAGACGTTACTGTTCAGCTGGTCGTGGTTACTTTTTTCCTATTCTTCTCATTTATATTTTTTTCTTAAGCATATATATGTTACCTCCCAAACTAGTTTTTAAAATAAACTAGTTTATCCTAGGCCAAACTAGTTGATTTGTATACCTAAAAGAATGCAATTTAATTTTAATACAAAAGCCATAATGGATACCGACATATTATAGACTGAACCGCGGCCGCCGCCAAGTCAGTATTGAACATAATGGAGGATGTAAATCCTGAGCCGCGGCCGAGGACCGCCAACTTACCCTCACTTAAAAATTTGCGAAAACTTAAAAAGAAATTGTCTCAGTCTTCACTAACCACAGCGCTTTTGCATTAAAGTTTCATTGCATATCTTAAGGCTTAACGGTGACTAGTTTGGCCGGTAGCATATATAAAAATAATTAAAATAACGATTTGTATGTGGGGTGATTTTTATATAAAAATCTTCGTCACAACATTAGCCATTTTTTTATTTACCCAAGATTTCTAAACGTCTCTTTGTGTATGACGATTCGTCTCCTTTCTAATTTTCATGCCTGAAAATATGCAATTGTATTTTACATAGATGAAAACAAAAAATCTAGCCCGAGCTTAATTAAGTTAATTGCAAATGTAAAAATTAATATAATAATTGTACTAACATACTTTTAGGCTTGGAAATTAGAGACGAAACCAAACGAATTGTGATACATAAAGAGGCCCTTAGTATTTTCTGATAATTCAAACCAAAAATTCGCCAAAAATATCCAACAAAATTAGCAGAAAGTTAAGAAAAATTATAAATCCTTCAATTCATATTGATTTAGTTATTAAAATTCTTGATTATTAATTTCAACAATACATCACAAATGAATGCCATAATCTTGCACTTAAAGTGCAATTTTCAATGATCCACTAAAAACCTACTTTACGCAAATATCTGCACATTAGATATGAGCACCAATTAAATTCGTATCCATAACAATAAACTCTGGTATTAGAACATGCACACAGCTATCAACTATTGCGTGACTTGCGTTGAGTTGGATAATTTTCATACTAAAAACTAAGCAGAGTTGCCAACGTAAATTGAAAGGAGCAGGAACAGGAAAACATGTTGTTAAAATGCATTGCAATTTAAGTAGAATAGTGGAATTTTTAATAAACAAAAAAAAAACACACAACGTTAGAACATGCAACGAGGCAACAAAGTAATAGGTATGTAAACTACTAGAGCGCAACCTTTAGAAGAAGGTTAAATTAAATTGGCGAAAGGTAAAATACTCGTATACAGTTGAAGGCTTTTCCAATGCAGTGAAGAGTTAGGGAAAACTTTATTTAAAAAATTATTTAATTTTTACCGCAATTCACATATGAAAGTATCTTCTACTTATTACGTTTTTAATTTAAAATGTAACATTTAAATATGAAAGTATCTCATGAAATATTAGATAAAAAGATAAAATCGTTACCTCCATTTTTGTTTTTTTTTTCATTTTTCTTGGCAATAAAAGTCACTCTCTTTAGAATTTATTATTATTATTATTTATGCAACACAAATCTAATTTATCACACACATTTCTAGATCACGTCTCCAATGACATCAAAATAGGCCACATTTTTCTAACCACCACATTGGCAGAGCGCACATAAATTAGACATCGCCAACGCTATACGGCACACAAACACACCGAAATGGATAACTAAGCCAAGGTAGAGTAACGAAAGACAAGAAAACAGCGCGCAAGGCTAATGAACAAACAACACACAGCTAAATGAGAAAACAACTGAAATGATAGAACAATGTGGAAAGGGCGTGGAGGATGGAATGCAAGACGGTGGTACAAAAAATAATGTGAGTAAAAATGAAGCATATTATTTATGATCTCTGTCGCTATCTGCACATAGCTCCCACATAATTATCGCTATGATTTATGAAAGCAATTCGCGAGCAGTAACGTTGGCGCCACTGATTTTGTTGCTCGAAATGATGCTCTACAATTGCAACTGGTTAGAAGGTCTAACGCATGCAGCACAGCACTTAGTTGACAGTGCTGCACGAAAAGACAATTTATGAAGAGTTAATAATGAGTTTCTTTTGCCACGAAAATTAGGTAAAATATGTTTACTTGCTCTTTGAAATATTTGGTGAGAATTATTTAAGATAACTTTGGTAGGACAGTTGAGTATTTTTTTTTCGCTTTTTGGCAAGCGCTATATCGTACGAAAAGTTTATGTAAGAAAATACACTTTATTTAAACTAAGTTACTTTGGGCCAGAATGTAACTAAATTCGTTAACCTTTATTAAAATGTTGAATTTTTTCGAAATTGTATCGAATATTTATGCAACAAATATTGAAATTTCAAATAATTTTTAATATCATTTCTGAAATGCATGTAAATCCTTTTTTCTATTAAAATGCGTTACGCATTCAGAACAAAACTTTAGGCAATAAATCATATAACTTAAATTTATGTGCTTTTAATATGCTGTTAATATAGACAACAAATTCCATTTGTCAACCAAAAACCGAAAGGCTATCAAACTTTTTCAACACAAAAATTAACCAACTGAAAAATCAAAAAAAAAAAAATTACAAAGTTACATGACTTTTGAAACTTTTCACACAAAATAACAACAAAAACAAATAAAATTTATTGTGAAATATCAACATTCATTATGCTTGCCATAGATCAAAAAACTGAAACTTCTTCACATTGTTGTCGTTGTTGTTGTTGTTGCTGCAGTTAAAAGAAAAATGTTTCATTTTGATTTGCGCCTGAAAGCACACACTTAAGGACTACGCACTTTTGCCCCAAAAGTAGATAAAAGTCAATTTATTTTATGTATTTGGCTTATATAATTGGTGAGACAAAAGTCATATGTGTGTGTGTGTGTGTGTGTGTGTTTGTGCGCTGGCTTAAGACAAATTTATTGAATTACATTATGTTTGCTGTTTTTATGTTGTTGCACTAAGCCATAATAAATCCATATAAATGTTGCACAAAATAATACACGGGAACTTTATTAATTAAAAAACCTTGCATACTTTTGAGCTGCATTTTGCAATACAATATGTTTTCTGTCTTGAAAACCTACAAATCAATCGAAAAAAATTACAAAAACACAATCATAAAAATCATTAACATATACAACAACAAATTGCCATAGCTCACGCACATTTAACTAACAACAAAATGTTTTTTTTTTTATAAATTGTAATAATCTACTTGAAGTATCAAGCAAAACACTAAATATTCTCGAGCGTACCGCAAAAGGCAAACTTGAGCCACGAACAAAAAGAACATTATAAGAGCAATAACAACAAGGACGGTATTAAGGAAATCTCAGCTCTGCTGCAAAAAAAAAAATGATTTATTCCTTAGGAAATTGTCAAAAAAGTTATCATTTCGTCTCCTTATTTGCCGGTGCTTGTCGTCGTTGTTGTTGTTGTTGTGCTCTACATTAAGGATATTCAAATTCATAACACGCACACACTGTGAAACGCACACATATACTGCGCGCCGAGCATAAAGGAACTATGTGCTTTGATTTCTGTCAGACAGGCAAGCAAATGAATAATACCTGTTAGTATGCGTGCCCCTATTTCACTTGTGTATGCGTATGTCTGTATGTGTTCAAAGGTAAAACTTCATTTTTTATGTTTCAGTGCTACCTTTTTATTTTTTCCTCAACCCACACACAAATCAGTTTTTGAAACTCAATTTTTCATTTTGAAAGAATTCGTATAATGTCCTTATGTTAATATAATACATATTTACTTATACATTTAAATATAAATAGACAATATACTTATGTTGAACATATTATGAATATACACTGAGAGTTGCTTAAATGTTTGCTCTTTTTTCGAAAAAGCATGACTTTAAAAACTAAGCGAAAACTTTGTTCAGCATTGAGGTCATTGCGTTCATTGGTGCTAACATACAGAAAATGTTATATGAGACAAGCTTACTACTGCGCCGATGTCACTGTATATAGGCAGGACTTTAACGTGTCCTACGAATTCGTAATAAACGGTGTAGTAAGTGTTCTAAGTAATTAAGAAATCGTATCAGAAATAATCCTAATTTTGCTCTTTCAACTTTTTTTTTTTGCAATCAAAAATAATCGTTATTTTGGATTTGTATTTTTTTCGATTCATAGTAATTGTTATTTTGGATTTTTATTTGTTTTGATCCAAAAATAATTGTTACTTTGGATCTCTTTTTTTCGATCAAAAATAATTATAATAACATATAGACTTTTATATACATATGTATGTACATTAGAGCGGTCCAAAATAAAAACTTTTTGATTTTTTCACGATGTGTCAGTGGATTGCAATAGCCCTATATGTCTGGACAAAACAACCCATAAGGATTTTCATCAATTTTGAAAACTGTATTGCCGCCGCCTGTTTTAAGTTGCCTAGCCATTTCCGAAAATATTGATTTAAAAAATGGTGCAAGCTAAAGAGGTTATCAAATTTTGCAACTAAATGGGTATGCTTTTCGAACTATTATCGATCGAGAAATTCGAATCCGTGATCAGTTTTTCATCTTCTTCTTTTTTTCTTATAAAAAAATTGAAAATTGCCCGGACAAAATTAAAAAATGCCGATTTTCTACTTTCAAGTTGCAAAATCTTGATATAATATTTTACCGCCGATCTAGTGGTACATTATTTTTAATGTACCTTTATTTGCTTAAGAGAAAACCGTAAACCGCATATCAATATCTTCTTTCAAAACCAAGATATCTGCATTTTTCTAAATTAATAGACCTAAAACTTTTCGATTCGGCGTTGACATATATACATATTAAGCTGATTCATAATTTTTTTTTTGTTCTAAACAGCTATTATCGATCGTTGAGCTTGAATCCGTGATTAGTTTTTCTTCTTCTTCTTTTTTTCTTATAAAAAAAATTAAAATTGACCGGAAAAAAAACAAAAAGTACCGATTTTCTGCTTTCAAGTTGCAAAATCGGTCCATATTATTTTACCACCGATCCCGTTATACAATTTTTTTTAATGCAATTTTATTTGCTTAAAAGAATGCCGTAAACCGCAAATCATTATCTTATTTCAAAACCAAGATATCTACATTTTTCTAAATAAACATATCTGGCATAATTTGAGATTTTTGAAAATCCTAGAAAAATCTATAGAATAGTTGAATCTGTTAATTTTTCTATAATATTGTTTTTGGTTTGTTTTTTTTAACAAAATAAATTGGAAAAATATCGAAGGTAAACGATAAAAGAATGTAAGTCCAAACCTATGGAAAAAGTCGATAAAACAAGTGAGTCGAAACTTATCGAAAATCAACAAAAAAAAAACAAATCATATCAGACCATAGAAAGGGGACGTCCATTAATTACGTGCGGTTTTTTTTTTGAAAATTTTGACCCCCCGACCTCCCCTTGGTGAGATTTGCTGGGTCCTCTCCCCTCCCTCCCGTGAGATTTAAATTATAATTTTTAATGTAAATTCTATGCATTAAGAAGTTGAGTTGAGTGAGGTTTTCCTTGACTCGCTCCTACCCCTTGGTGAGATTTGGTGAGATTTTGCAGTGCTACCTCCCCCGCCCCCTATTTTGACTCACGTAATTAATGGACATCCCCTAAGAAAAAGTTGATAATAGTCGGAAGTTTAAATATGTTAGCGAATTACTCCAAAAATACCAAAATGTATTAAACAACATCGAGAACACTGAAAAAGTCATAGAATATCGCAGTATTTTAGGACTTTGCACCGAAGCCGAAGATCAGCTAAGAGTGATCCGCAAACAAATTACACTTGCGAGTTTCATAAATCGGTGAAAAAAAAAATAAAAATAACAGGCTCAAAACGCTTCGCTCTGATAAAAGTAAATGATGATGATGAATATATTTCATGGAAAACTCTTCAGAAAACTCTTTAGAAATTTATAGTGGGATGGTAAGAAATTCGTAAATGATAAGCAAGAAAATAAAGAATATTTTAATTTGAGAATGCATTTGAACTCATCACGCTTCCTAACATTCGTCACACTTTGTGTATACTTGCGTGGGCCGAGTACCAATGGAAGTTGCTTCTAAACAATATTCTATCCGTTATATCTATATCAAATTTTTGCATTAATTGACAGAACAACGACGGTCGGGTCAGCTAGTTTCCAGTAAAAATAAATTAAGATTTCACACAATTTATGGCTTTTATTTAGAATTTAAAACGATGCGCCAAATTTCAACACCCTTTTTTTTCTTAAATACTTGCAAATACCACAAATTTAAGAAAAAGAGAGATATCGGCAAAAAATCGTTTCTGAGCAGCCTTCTTTGAACCTTTGGGCACCGACACCATCGTTACTTGATCGCTATAATTTAAGGGCTTGCCAGTGAGGTACGAATTAATTATTTAAAAAAAAAATGTATTGTGATTTAATCCCTCTTAAAAAAACGTGGCCTCTCTATTTTATTTTTTTTTTAATTGGACAATTCTTCAGCTATTTGCATGCAGATGTACAAAAAAACTCTGCAATGCAAAACTTTCAGTTCCAATTTCAAAGAACCAAATAATTCCCAGTGCAACATAAATATTACTAACGTCAGGATAAGCCTACGTAAATATGATTTAGCAAAGGACTCCATGATCTTTTGACATTCTGCTGCTGAACTTAATGGAGCATGACTGATTGTGTATTTTTTCATTTTTTTTGAAAGAAAATGCTTCATTTTTATTTTTCTTTTTCATACGGAATCCTTATTGAAATAAAATTACAACAACAACAACAACAAAAGAAATAAACATAAAAAGAAGGGAATACTCCAACGAGTGAATTTTGATTTGTTTTGTCTTGCTGCCTCCTGCCGTCAGTTGCTTAAACTGATGTGCAGCTACATACATGCATACATATGTACATTGTATGTTAGTGTGTGCTTGTTTTTGTTTTTTTTTTATGTGTGCGTAAATTATATTGTTAAAATTTGTATACGCATATATATTTTATATTGCATACTTTTAAGGGTTGTTAGCATACAAATTTATTATATTTGTTTTCCGCAATCAACGATAGAATGTGTTGAAATATGAAAATATAAAACAGGATAATGAAAATTTATTACTTTATTTACATTTCTTTTAAGGAGTACAAATTCAAGGGATAGGGTAAGTGAAGCGGCGTTACATTTTTTATACAGCATAAACAAAGTAATGCGAAGGTAGCAATAAATGTCAGCCCACTTATGATAGAGAGGATTCGTTGTTCTTTTACATATGGGATATTATTTACAACTTAAAAGCACTTTTTAATGAAAATAAATTGGAAAACTAAAAAAGTTTTGCTTAGAAATTTTATGGAGCAATAGTTTCTGATTATATTAAATAATGAATTATATTTACAAAAATATAAAATGAGAAAAATATGAAATTTATAGTAATTAGTGTGATGTTACTTTGTTGTCTTAACGAAAAACCTCGTTGCATTAATTTTTGTCAACTCTAGGATTTTATCATATTTTGGAGACCGCATTACGCTGCACGCAACACACACACACACACACAAAGTGGCTGTACGTGTTGAAAAATGTAAATTCTTGTCGAAAAATAAACTGTTTCCGCCGAAAGTAGAAAACCACCCAAGAAATGTTGCTACATACGGCGGGGTGGGGAAGCGAATGTAAGCGAATAAACTTTATGAACGTGCCAGCAATTTTAATGGTTTCCTCCGATTTTCATATTTTGACTATACAATATATATAAAATGTTGCTTTCATTGCTGCTGCTGCTGCTGTTGTCTACGTTGTTGTTCTAAGCTTCTTGAAGCGTCGCAAAATTTTTGTGGCAACAATGTTGAAAGCAAAAAAAAAAAAAAAACACCATGATATTGTATGTAGCAACAACAAAGTTTTAATACAGTAGAACAAAAAAATATTTTACTAAGTTGAACATAAAACAACAAGAGTTTTTAGCGCCTGACCCAGAAATAAATTTAAGCGAAATATGTTGCATGTTGTAACTGTGGTGGTGGTGGGGGGGGGGGGGGGGGGGTTGGAATGGGTTTATCAAAAGGTTGAGAAATTTAGGTTTTATTAGGACTTAAGGCAAAAAACGTGTAGATACTGTGTTATTATTAAAGAGTAATTTTTAATACGCATGAAGGCAGCTGTCTGAGTTGTAGCAGTTGGTGATGGGGTCCTCAACAAACAAAAACAACATTAAATGTGTGGAGTGAGTGATGTTGAAAATATTCAATATAAAATTACATGCTATTTACATTAAAAATATAATTTTTGTAAATTCAAAGGAAATAAAGTTTGTATACAGATATTTGTAGTGTAGGTATTTAATACTAATTTAAATGGATTTATGATTTTTTAAGTATTTTGAACAACATGGCTTATTTTGTATATTTATTTAGAAAAAAATTAATATTTTCCAAATAGAAATTGTAAACCATAATTTTATCTATGACCAACGAATACAGGAAATTTTATAGTTTTGTGCATCGTGAATATTTTGCACTGTGGTTTAGAACTGTTTCATATTTTCGTTAGACGTTGTTGTCTCCTTTTTTGAAGAAATATTGAATCCTAAGATTTTTTTATTTATAATTCACTGGCCGATTTTAGATAGTTGAAAGAATATCATAAGATTTAACTAAGTCAACTTACCAGAACTTATACGCAAAGAAAAATGTTGTGCCGTAAGTAGCCCCATTTTTATCCTATATTAATTAGGTATTAAGAAACGAAACATATGTATATATTCCAGAGTTGCTGATCCCTGCCAACTGACTGTAAGTTCAATCTTATAGTAGCACAAAAATTTACATTTCATCAGCTCAGAGTGTAAGTGACCTAACTCGATTTTTGGTATAATTTTTAATATGCCACTACACTAAAAGAAGATTCCAAAGTAACTCAATCAGCTTTCAAAATAAAATTTCAATGTGTCAGTGTCCTAACTGCATTTTTGCCTTGGAGGTCACATTGAACTTTAAACAAGCGCATTCAGATCAAAGTTCAAAATAAACTTAAAAAAAGAGGGGGGGGGGGGGAAGGTAGACTCAGAGATGATTTGGCCTCACTTAAAGATGAAAAATTTCTGGTATTGCAAAAAAGACCGAAAACAGATTTTGAGTAGTATGTATCTCCTACCATTCCACTTTTGTGGAAAAATAATTATTGCACCAATTGATGCAAAGAGTTTGAACTTAGAATTTGGCCATATTTGAACAAAAAAAATATTATGTATTGAAACAATGTTTTTGTACCCATTTTTGTAGTTTTCTATTTATTAAGGGGACAGGGGCAGTCAGAGGTGTAAAAAATAGAGCATTTTCAATAATTTTTTTTTTTTGGTATTAATTTAATTTATTTAATAATAGTGATAATATGGCATCATTACATTATGTTTCAACTTGACTTGACGAAAGTTAAAAAAAAAAAATTAAAATAAAAGAAGTTATAGCTGGCTGTGTTGGACCTTGTCCCATACAGAGTGCCTTGCGGTGACCATTACAAATCCTTAGAAAATCATCTATAATCAATCGGATAACAGAAATTAGTTATTTAAATAAATAATTAAGTGCCTGATCGATGGTTTACTATTTTATAAATCAACAAAATGGCGGCCTCAGGAAATTTGCCTCCAGATTTTCGCGAAAATACCAACAATTAATTGTTCATAAAAAAACGGTATTTAGAAAAAAATCCTTCAATCAGAGACAAACTTTTTATGTTTTTCAAAAACTGTGTATATTGCATTGAAATCTATCGAGCGGTTTTCAAGTTACAGTGGTCACCAGTTCCGAAAACATAGTCTTGAGAAAAACAACGAGAAACACATAAATATCCGTATTCTTACTACAGAGAGCTCTTTGGTTATTGCCGATTAACTCCAAAACTAATAGTCGGATTGACTTCGAATTCCCAGGATATATTTTTAAGATATTATACTTTAAGAAAATGCAAAAAAAACTGATTTCTTTAAAATTCTGACCTTCTCGCCTTCATTTTGCGCAAAAATATTTATTAAAATTCAAGCTACAGACAATTATTTGTGTGGGTTTTATCTAAAAGCTAATTCAAACTTATTTACTCTAACAAGTTTTTAGTTTTTCGATCTTATGCCTACTCATAAGGTTTCTAGCCCCAGTTTGAGTCACATCTTAATTTTATAAAATGCAACATAAAGAAAAATAAATCAAAACACAGTTTATGTTCCCTGCTGTTTATAAAGAAAAAATGTAGATATGCCGTTTTGAACGCACTTACACATCATATTTAGCCAGCGAGAGATATGACCACAAACTAAGAGTTAAATAAAAATCAATTGACTTTAAAATTTGGTAAAAATTTTAATTTTTTTACATTTTTTGCTAGAAGCATTTTTCAAAGCTACGAAATATTCCCTTCCGATACGCTGTCTGAATCAAATGACGAATAAGAAAATTACAATAATCATGATTTGACATTGAAATTGCCATTATAAAACTAATTGAACTTTGTTGTCATCTATCATTGTATAACATGACAAGGTACGAAATAAAAGCATTATCACATCATCTTCATCTCAAACGCTGTATCAGCTCTCATTGGCACTTATCCATTAAAAGTATGGAGATTTTAACTTACCGCACGTGCATCACACTCAATGCTGATATAAAGTAATCCAAGGACGAAAATTGTCCAAAATCCCAATGATTTTTGCAAAGCCATTTCTATTAAAATCTCGCACAATAGCAATTTACACTAATTCTTTTGGCACAGAAAAACAAAAACAATAAACTTTGTTCTATTTGTACGTCACTTAAAATCGCTTTCTATTTCAAAAATTGATTTATATATGAAAGAACATCCTTTAAGTACAATATTTACTTGTCTCAAAATCAGTGTTTCTGTGCTACTGAAAACACTCACAATACTCTAAGGAAAACACTAAGTCGTTAAACGTTTTTAATTTATTCTTTAATAAAGTTTTTTCCAAGTTTTTTCTAAAATTTTAAGCACCGAACGCGCACGCTATTCGTTTACATCTGACAGGATTCACTGACAGCATTATCCTTATAAACAAATAGCATAAGGAGTTAGTGAAAGCTTTGCTATTCGCCATACGAGAAAAACTTGCGGCGAATTGTGTGTTTTTTTTTTCTCGAAAAGTTTGCGCTCTCGTTGCACTTTTTCGCGCTCTTTTACCAATTTCTTTTTTTGTTATCATTTTTAGTTTGTTTTGCTCTCAAGGACAAATCAGCTGCCAAAATAAAATATTTGTAATATTTTTTCTTTGCTCTATTTACTCACATATTTATACGTTTATTGTTGTTTGTTCGTTGCTGTTATCTTTATAGCATTTTTCGTGATTGTTTTTAGATTTCTTTCTTGATTTGTTTTTCTTTTTTTTTTGTTTGTTTTATTTTCTCTACTTTCTGTTATTGTTTTGCTTGTCATGCTGTCATTTTGCTTATTGTTTTTTTTTCCAAGAACACAAAAAGGACTCGTTTTAATTTTTATTTGTCTTTTATTTTCATTTTAAGTTTTTCGCTTGACGCTGTACGTTCGTTTCGTTTACATTTTCTATGTCATTTTCACATGTCCTTTTTATGCTTCTGTCTGCTAGCCTGAGTGTCACCAGCAGCAGCAGTGTTTTTGTTAGCATTACAAGGATTCTTTTGCTTTCTATATTTAATGGTTTTATTTTTCTTTTTATGGTTCTTTTATGTTTAGAGCTTAGATTTTTTCTTAAGTTATTTTTCATTCAGTAGCCATTAACCGCTTTGTTCATTTGAAGATTAAACTCAAAGATTTTAGTGTTTCTTTCTATCTTTGGTATTGTTTATTTGATCGTCAATGCTTTAATTTTCATTGCTTTAGTAATTTCTTTTATTGAATTGGAATAGTTTTTCGTTGGAAAGAAGACGCCAAAAAAGTCTTAATATTAGGAATTTAAATAAGAGCCTTAAACTATATTTTTAGAAACAGTTGTGGATTGCACAGATATTTAAAGAGAAATCATGCAAAAATGAGCTAACGAATAACATATTGAAATGTTCAAAAAAATAGTATCTACTGCGAATCACTTCGAAGCAAGGAAGAAAAAACGAGGCAACTCTGAAAAGCTCGGCCAATTTCCTATTTTGCGATGAGAAATCCTTTTACCGTAGAAACCACAAAGTTTTTTTCAGGACTGCACTCCTTAAAAAAACTTTCAAAAAATAGAGAGTAATGGAGTTTCATGAAAATACAAGAAATGTGGTGCATGGGTGACCTCTCTGCTCATGAAACGCTGGAAAATAGAACTGAAATTGCCAGCACAAGAACCTCTATGAGTATTATACAGAAGATAGACTGTTTCAAATACACTCTTAGACAGTGTCTTAAGCCAAAACATGAAAATGGATGGGATATGTAGACATATCTCCATATCGGTCATTTACTTCAAGACTGGCATAACTCAAAAAACGCAATTTTTCAGAGAACATATTTAAAGTTTTCAATAATTTATATGAAAACTAGCTGTCCCGGCAGACGTTGTCCTGTCCTTTCCGGTAGGTATTCCGGATGTTGTATGAACTCATGCGATGAAATGTATAAGCGAAAGAGCCCATTTTTTCAGTTTACCCGTACTTTTTATATCAAGTCTCATTCATGATATGTTTACTTTGATTTTGGAGGGCGTGCTACTGCTCATTTTTCTAAACCGATCTTTGCAAAAACATTCCATAGACAATTAGAAATATTTAGAAAACCATTATGAAATCTTCGCGAAAATTCCATTTAAAAAATACTTATGTATAAGGGCCACCCTAAGTATGTGCCTCTAAATATAACAGCCACGTGGTGTAAATTCCATGGGAATCGATTAGCGGTCTCCGATAAAATGATATTTTAAATATATGTTTGTATGAGGGCCACCCTAAATATATGTACATCTTAAATAAAAGTTTTATAACCTAAGCCATGACTCTTAATATAAAAGACACGTGGTGTAAATTCCATGTAAACCAATTAGTGAGCCTTGTGAAAATGTTATCTTTAAAATATTTTTGTATGAGAGCCCCACCCTGCATTGCCCATATAGGGGTATGAAAAATATCCTCAGACCTACTGAATATGTACACAAAATTTTATACGAATCGGTCAAGACGTTTAGGAGGAGTTTTGTTACACACACTATGACACGAGAAATTTATATATTAGATTCAAAAAAACTATGTTTACATAGACTCTTCTAACAAAGCAAGGTATCTACTGACCTTTTTGATTTTTTCACACAAAATAAAACATAAAATGGCGGATAGTTCTGCTTCATTTACTCAAAAATAGAGTTTTTTGAGTTTTGCCAGTCTTGAAGTAAGTGAGCGACATGTATCGTTTAGCAATGCTAATGCCAACTAAATGACCGTTCCGTAATAACATTCGAGACAAAATACCAGCTGTACCCAACCACTAGAAAATGAGGTTAAGCACACTGACATCATTACCCACAAGATATATGTATACATTCAAAACGTGGCAAGGTTTTGGTCAAATAAGTCATTAGAACAAGTATTCGAAACAACTGTTCTCATTCGGATCCTTATGCAGAAGGTCCTTTGAAGGTCATATTCAATTCTGTATCATTTCAAACTAAAACACATCTATGAAATTTTGCATAAAACTTAATTTTTCTGATGTTTTTTTTTAATGTTGCCAAAATTCATAAATATTCAACTATATAAAACTGAAAAATTCCACTTTATTTCAGCAGATATTAAATTGAAATCAAATTAAAATACTTTATTAAATAAATCATTAGATAAACTCAGAGTTCAAAATGTTGTTCACTATATAAACGTGACCATTGACCTGCTGCTACAAACCATGGGAGAACTACATATCAAAAGGATTCAACAATTTACGGAGCAGCTTAAGCCATATCAGTAATTTGTGTCCCCTATCGGGTATATCAAAGCAAAGACGCTCATTATAAAAAGCTGCAACAAAAACAAACAACAAAAATTAGAGAAATAACAACAAAATAAAAAGGGTATTTGCACTGCAACAACATAAACAGCAATATTCTGCTTAACCTCACTAAATACCAAAATACCAAAAGATTTTATACGCTACAACCGTTCCCTATGTTAACTTGTGTGTTTTGCTCGCTAGTAATCAGTAGCATGAAGAAGAAGAAGAAGTAGAAAATTGGCAGCAGAAAAAAAGGAGAAGGGCAAATGCGATTTAAAAGGGTATTAAAAGGACTTACTTACATTTAAGTTACGTCTTTCCACTGATATCTTATTTTTTTCTCTACCACATCTCATTGTTTCACTTATTTTGTATTGTTATTTTTGCATCCTCTTTCTTCTTCTTTTCATTTATTTATATGACCAAGTGGTCAAAAATTAAATAAAAACCGAATACCACAAAATGAACATTTTTTTGTCGTATGTGTTTGTCGCATCTGTGTGTTTGGAGAGTTGAAGTAACTGTTTGAAATAGATGTGTGTGTGTGTGTGACTGACTTTTTATGTTACCAACAAAATAAGCCGAGTAGCTACCACCAATGAGATTAATGTTCTGTGGTTTGGTCGGCACTCAGTTTAAATGATTTCGGTTTGTTCATTCTTCTGAGCACTGACTGTATATTCAGTGTTACAGTAAGAGCACAATTGTGTGAACTGTTACCAAAAGTAGTATTTGTAAGGACTTCTTGCCATAGACATAAACCGTATACAAATCATACATATCTTGAATTACATATGTCGAAAGTAGGCCAAAGTGAAAATGTGGGTGTGGCACTTTTTTCAACAAATTGTGATTGTGTATAATTCGAAATTTATATAATAATAAAAATTTTAGAGATGATACCACTGAAAGCTGTCATCAATATAAGCTTTTAGTGAGCATACTGGCAGAACTCATTAGAGGGCGTGACAGCCCACAATGTTTAAAAACTTTATAATAGGAGAACTAAGAATGTACTCGTTATGAAATTTAATATGGCAGATATAATTGCTGTAAGGTATCTCGTTACAAAAATTTGAAGCAATTGTACCTGTGGGCGTGGCATCTCCCATTTAAGCAAAAACGTTTAATGTTATAGTGTGCTATGAGAGTAATCTTTATAAAATTTTAGCGTGTAGGTGTTGGTAACTATAAGAATAGAAATTCAATGAAACTCAACAGGATTGCATCAGTGGGCGTGGCAGCTCCTATATTAACAAAAACGTTGTAAGCGCTATTTTAAGTGAACTATTGCAGCTATGAAATTCAATGTAGGTGGTTTACTTGCTATAAGGTATATCTGAATCAAATAGCACCAGTGGGCGTGGCACATCCCATACAAGAAAAATATCGATATATGTGAGCATTCAAACTAAAGTTTTGTGTAAGAAAGTTGTTTATGAAAAGCTATTTCTGGATCAAAATTGGATTGGATTGTACCAGAGGGCGTGCCACAGCCCTAAATTTTAAAACTAATTATGGCATAAGTCGCAAACTATACAAGCTATTGTCATAAAATTTTGTATACGGATGCCGATCACGAATTGATTTATTGAACCAAAAAATCTTGAAACATTTTCTTTAACGAGACTCTACTGTTTGTATACAAGCTGTAATAGTATGTTGTTTATTTAGTAGTATAGGTGATGATTTTTCAATTTTTTCCAACTTCCAACACCACATTCCGCATTAGTGCTTTTATTATTTGTCATTTTTCTTTTCTGTTGTTGTTGTCTGTTATACTTAAGGGGTTTCCTACGCGTCAGATAACAAATTGCAGCCTATAAAGCGGAAACATTTCAAATACTCTGCTGAAACATTTATTATCCTTTGAGTATTGTAAATAATTAAATAGTTTTCTTTCAACAACTATTGATTGCAAGTCTGAACTATCTTAAAAACAAAAAAACATTTTTTACAATTTAAAAATTCAGATTTATTAGGAAATCTGTACAGCACTCAATTCAAGTTGGAACTTGAGGTAGATAGAGCATTCAATACAATCATATATATAAGCAAATTATTTTATGTCAAAGAAACTCCAGAATTCCATTTACTATGAATTTAATTTCATTTGAATTTGCAACAAACTGAGATAAAATACACTGTTCTTCATAGTGATATCTTAATTATTTTATTCTTTTTGCTCATATACTAATTTAATGGAATACTTGATATGCTTGAAGAAAGTTTTCCAAAATATTTGTTGCTACTCATTTGCGTCATTTACTAAGGTTTTTTTTCCGAGTTTCGTTTGAAACTTACGTTTTTTGTGATGATGTACGCTCATTTTAAACAAAATTTGCGCTTGATACGAAAACTTTTCAAATTAAGCAAAACAAAGAAGCAACAAGACAAGGCAAAAACACGATAAAGATGGAGGAATGAACGTAAGTAGTATGGGCTAAATGAGGAACATCAACAATACATACATAAGTTCAAAAGTTGTACAAACAACGACGAGTGTTCAGAGCAGCTTCTTACTTAGCTACCTTTTAAAAGTGAAACTTCAAAGTCTACTTTACACCACCATTCTCATCATCATCATTATCGTCGTCGTCGTCGTCGTCGTCATCTTCAACAGTTCTTGCAGTGTTTTCATCTCATCAAGGACGACGTCCACTACTCTATAGCAGTAACAGCAGCAGCAGCAGCTGGAGCAACAAAGAAGGATAATAGCATCAGCAAAAGAGAAACACACTCAGCATGAGTTAAGTCATCAATGTGCAGGTCACGTGGCTCGTTAAGCGCATCAAAATTCTAACAACGCACTGAACAGCAACGGAGAAAGAGAGTGTGTGAGAATATTAAAAAAAAAAAAAGACTATGAGCGACTATTCGTCAAGTTCTGTGTCAATGTGTGTTTTCTGTTTGTATGCGTTAACAGTCAAGTGCAATAAAATGCATATGCAAGGAAATGAAGAGGTGGAAAAGTTTTAAGGACACTCAAAGTCGAAAAAAAAAATGCTAAAAAGTGATTTTTTTTTTTTAAAAAACATAAATTTCATCAGTGAGAGAAATTGAATCGTTTAAAAAGATTGAAAATTAATTTTAAAAGTTAACAAAAGGCGTCCCTGATAATTTTTAAGGAGTATGTCGTTCGCTTTTTTTTAATTTGTTTTTTTCTTTAAGCAATTGATGAACAAAAGTATATCTCAAATGCATCGATGATCGCCGAAGAAAATTTCTATAGCATTCCAAACATAAAAGTTTTCAATCAACAATTGCGTTCAACTTCACTGTAAATGTTTGCCGCCGCATTGCTTTCAATCATTTCAACTGTTCATCGTTCATCTTTCTCTGGTCGTCGTCATCATCATCATCATGATTCTGACTGGCTGCAACTTCGACTTTGACAGCTACAGTGATAACTTTAATGTCCTGCAATCAGGTTACGCTGGCGCTCATAATGCCAAGTGAGAATTCTTAACGACTTCTTGTCAGGATAAGTAAACAAACAGCAAAACTTTTGTTTTTCGTTTCTTTTTTTCTTTATTTTTATTTAATTTCTACTTTCTTTGCATTTTCGCAATAAAAGGACATAGCTACTAAGGCACACTTGCTAAGTAACATTAAAAGGATACAACGAACGTGCCACATTGTCTGACGTGACTAAACTTTGTTCTTTGTTTTAACTTTATGCTGGTTGGCAACACTGTCGGTTTTGATTAGGCTTAAAGTATTTGAACATTTCTTATGTCGACAGGACATCATTGAATTGCTATTAATTAGCACGTCAATAAAGCTCGCTGTTTTTTTTTTTTGTATTTTTGATATTAAAGAAAAAGAATGCTGAAATTAAATTAAATAAAACGGTTAAGTTTAATTTAGCCTTTTCCAATCAAACTACACTCAATTCGTAACAGGATAATGATAAACGCATAAGCATTTCATATCAGAACTATTATCCAAATTCTTCTATATTAAATGCATAAAAGTCGAAAGAAGTCTGTGGAAACAATGTCCTTTTGATTATAATATTTGTAGTACGTAACGCTTCGTAAATCTTATACACGAAATCTTACAAAGTTTCAGTTACGTTTCAGAAATCTTTCATTTCTATTTCAGAAAGCTTTCTGTAATCTTTCATTTCCATTTCAGAAAGCTTTCTGTAATGTGTGAATGTTCGATTTTTGATTAAATTTCAAATGTTGCTGAAACATTGTAGAAACTTTGTAAGATAATTAGAAAATCAGAGATAATTAGAGCATAGATTTTAATTGGGTTTTTTTTTTTACTTTGGAAACAATTAACAAGTTTGTTGTCATTTCTTTGGATACAATATCTTAATTTCAATCTATCTAAAACTTTCCCCGAAAATTCAATCAATGAGTTCTCAACGAAGAAAAATCCTCTGATAAATTGCTTTAAGTTGAGACTTACAAATTTCTGTGCTCCTTTGCGAACAACTCATAAAATTGCAATAAAGCAAAACCTCAGAAGTTAACTTTTTCTAAACTTTTTTCTCTTGCTTTCAAAGGTTCAATAACATTTTTTTTAACAACACAACTTTGCTTAGCTTTTTCTCTACACGACAATGAAAAAACCACAACAAAGTAAAGCATTTCTAAATTTGCCTCATCCTTCGCCAAAAAAAAAAAAGGATGCTGTAACTTTATTTAATGTTTAGGTTTAAAAAAACATTATTTCAACTTTTTCTTCGACTTCATCTACACTGACAAGACAATCAAAAGTTGCTTTATACATCATGAAACGTTAAGGTAAGGTAGCTGCGCCACCGCTACTGCTGTCGCAATCAAGAATATGATATGTTTACCAAAAGTGAAAAAAAAAATCCCTTTTGCCTGCAGTGAACAATAAAAGGGAATTAATCAAAAATTGATTAAAAAGTAGGTAGCCTGCAAGAAAAATAAAATTAGAGGGGTCAGAAAAAGGACTACGACTGTCAACGAGTTTCATCACACCACGCTCTTTCTTTTTCTACATTTTCTGCAATAACTGGCGAAAAAGGAAAAAACACTTTGTGCTCTTTGTTGTATCCTGATCAATCACTTAATGTTTGCTCCCCTTTTTTTTTCTTTGATTTTTTTTTTTGTTGCTCTTCCTTTGAAATTTTGCTTTTCAATTTCAAATTGCCAATTGACCTAAAATTATTTTAAGTTTTTATCGCTTTTCAACGCATTTCTTTTTTTTTTTTTTTTTTTTGGTGTGTTTTACTTCTTGTTCTACCTTAGATTTTCCTTATTATTTGCTATTTTGTTGTTGTTGCTTTTTATCTGCTGCATTATAAAAGACTTGACCGCTGTTTGTTGGTGTTGTTGTTGTTGTTACTTTTTGTTGCTACTTGATACCCATGTCAACGTTAATTTAATTTGACACTACTGCACAACTCGTTCATCATCATGTCCTTTTTTCGTATGATGACGGATGAAAGTGTGGGAGAGCAAGAAGTAAGAAAAAAGAAATCACGATGTCGATTGGGAATTCCGATACAAATAGCAAAAAACACGAGTTAGTGACTCTTTCAAAATCAAAACTTTTTAAATGATTCTTATTTACTATATAGGATAGTGACTGGAAATGGTTTCTTAAAATGTAAACTCTGCAATCTTTTGCAGAGCTACTTTAAAATAGCGACATATACTTGATATTGTTATGACTGTAGGATGTAATATAAAGTTATTTGCAAACTACTTTTGTCACATATAGTCATTCAACTCTAGACACGAAGTTTATATATGTGCTCGAGGTTAGGTAATTTTTAGTTTAAGCCAATGCCAAAAACCGTAAATATTTTCATACATCTTAAATTACAAAAACAATACGGAATTAGCTAATTTTCTTCCAATTTTTCAGCTTAGAAATATTCTGACACATGACCGCTCTTGCTCAAGAACTCAACTCTAAAAAATGCTCGTATGCTTACAAATGACCTACACTTAAAAATGTAATGTTGTACATTTCTCACTGTTATTTCTAACACTCACACAGACACAGACTGAAATATAACAAAATCACTAACAAAAAAAAAAAGGACACATAGGACTACCATCCTGCTTACTTATGCTGGATGGCAAACATAAACAATGCAAAGACAAACAACAACAATAAGAGATGGAAAACAAAAAGTTTATTTGTTTTACAGAACGATTTTAAAATTGCTTGCAAGTCCTTTAAAGCTTGCAACAGGAAACGGAAGCAACAAAAAAAAACAACAACAGCAGCATTAAGGCAAACCATAGTAATTTTTCTCAGAAACAACAACAACACAAAATAGGAGATACTTTAACAAATAAACAATGTACTTTTGTTTTGTTGTTGTTGTTGCTTTGTACTTGTTAACAAAGTTCAACAAACGAATTTGGCAAAAAACAAAAAAAAAAAAAGAAAGTGAAACGGAATTCACAACAAAAACAAAATAAATAAATAAATTTTTAAACGGAAACTGTGCGACAATTTTTTGGAGGCAATTTGTGCAACGCTGATGTCCTTTCAATTCCCGAATGGCTATGAAAAACAAAAAAAAATTACTCGCAAAAAAAATACAACAATTGCACAGTGTGAAGGAAGAAAATGCTTGAACGCAGGATATGTACATAGTTACATTGTTGTTGTTGTTTTTATTGTTGTTGTATTTTTATTTTTTTGAATTTTCAATGTTTACAACACCAGAGACACTCGTAAATAAACGCACACAGAGAGAGACACACTACAAACAGTTAGAGTGTTGCAAAAAAAAATGTTTATAACTTCTTTGATTAAGTTTTTATTTGCCACGCCTTTTGAGTGCGCTGTGAAGAAGATTTCTTATCTTCAACTTTTGTTATCTCAGTAACATCTCTATCCATCATTTTATGCTGGCATCCATTGTGTCGTCATTCTGTGTTTTCAACATTCTATCAAACAGTTTGGAAAGACTATCGTTAGGATTCATGACAGTCAAAAGTGCCTAAATTTTTCATAGACCTATGTTTTCAGAAACTTGAGGAATATTTTTTATTGCTGTTTTCTCAAGGATATTCCTATGTTTTAATAATCAGAATGTTTTTTTTAAGTTCGACTTCATTATTAAAACGTTGGTAATCGTTTGATAAATTTCTCGCTCAGAGATTCAAGTTAATAGCTACGATATATATTTTTACGCTGAAGTTATTCATAGACTTTGAACTTAACGTCGCTCCAAAGGAAAAATCGATCGGTGTAATATTACCTGATCTAGGCGGCTGAGAATGCGATGATTCCTTCCTTCAAAATATCGAAACTATTTTTTTATACCACCCTAACATACAAGCAAATAAAATATATTTTTTAAAAATACACCCTCCTATACAATCACATATTTATACCAATACACATACGAAGTCTGGTAGCATTTTACGACCATCTCGATGACATAAATTCATTTTCGAAAATGCGGACAAAAATGGCTTTGTGTGTTTTTGGAAGAGTAAGTGCTTTATTGTTGGAATATCTTTGTTGTTGTTGTTGTATTATTTTATTGTTATTTGCGTTCTTTTAGCGGTCATAAATATAAAATTGAATTGTGAAATTTTTTTCCCCCCGCCAAACATTGCACTTGTAATAGATTCAGTGCAAAGTTGTTTTTATTTTTGTGCCAAACCATTTTAAGCCGCAATAAAAAAGAATCCAATGAATAATTACTCTGAGAGGATTAAGAATTTATGGAAGAAAATATACGATGTATCATTAGTATGATATTGTCAATGTTCTACAGTGATTTTTTTTTACTTTAGAAATATTAATTTGAAATATAAATTCTTCAATTCTACTTCTCTTCTAATGTTTTTTGAATGTCCCCTTTTATTTTTTTTTTAAGTCACACTTAAATTCCACTAAAGACGCATTAAAGTTAAAAACCTTAAAATCATTTATTCGCATAAGTAGCTAAGTTTTGAGTGCGTAGTTAGGCAACGGCTTTAGACAAAACTTTTACTTGAAATTTGTATTGTAGTAAATTAAAATATAAACTTCAAGAATCTTTGTTACTTTTATGTTGTATTTTTGGTTTTCTGCAAGAAAAGAATCTGCTTTTGTTCAACTGCCAGAAAATAGTTAGGCAAAGAGCTTGGCATTTCAACAAAAGGAGCATAAAATTTTTGCTT
This sequence comes from Meiosimyza platycephala, assembly GCA_963662105.1. Lineage (NCBI taxonomy): Eukaryota > Metazoa > Arthropoda > Insecta > Diptera > Lauxaniidae > Meiosimyza > Meiosimyza platycephala. Next base: position 27,905,207 of record OY759208.1, read on the forward strand.
CTCAAAAGCTTAACCACTGCTGCAAAAGTTACCAAAAATTCAGCTTGCACAACAATTTGCAGCGAATAAAAGTAAGTTTTGTACTTAAAAATTTTATTCTATGACAGTGGATTTTAATTAGGGTGGCAAGAAAAAATTTTTTTTTTCACTTACATTAAATTTTTACGACAGAGTTAAGCTAAATAGTTTTTTAGTTAAAAATAATTGAAACCTTATGAGTGGTTCTGGATCTTTTTTCCGGAAAAATAATAAATTTGTTACTTTATTGTTTATTGGAACAGAAAATAATTTATATTTATTTTAAAGAGCTAACTACTGTTCAGTAGAGAGTGTATCAACTCCAAAAAAAGTTACACTTAACAGAGATGATTTAAGAAAAAAGAGCTAAAGATAGTCATACTAATTTCATCCATTCCTAAGCTAAATCATCAGTGACCCTTAAGCGGATTATGAAGAATTTCTAGGCCTGTTATTTTTCTCTTTTAACATAGATCAGTTGAGAGCCCAAGCAAAAAGTGAAACAAAACAAAGCAAACATTCTTTTTTCTGTTGTTTATCTTTGTTTTTGTAAATCATTTAATATCAAATGAAACTTTTCTTGCAGGCGCTTCGTTGCAAGCTTTCTTATCCTGTAGGTAAATTTTTTCACAAAATTTGAATAAAATGCTCAATAAGGGGGCTAAGGAGTGATGTTGGTGAGGAAAAGGATATACAAAACATTTTTTCATTTTATGAGAAAAAATTTTGATTCAGACAGCAAATCTCTCACAGACTTCAAACAAAATAGTCGTAGAAGTGCTTTTGTGACTATGCGAATTAATTGACCGTTATCTAAAACGCTGACAATTTGTTGACAGCTTCAAGTTCAACAACCCCAAATTACTATGATTTGACATAAGTTGATTTTCCTTCAATTTCACTGCACACATTCTCATCAGTCGATAAAAAATTAGAGAAAAAAAAACTACATAGTTTTAAGCTTTTATATAGCATACTTACGGTTTTTGTCTTTGCGGCCTTTCAAATAGCACAAATTTTATTCAAACTAGAAGTTTTCTTAGCTAGTTTCATACTTTATATTTAGACTTTTTCTAGCTACCTTCTGAACTACAAGGACAACGTGTATGATAAAACTACGTGGTATAAAACCTGTATGAACTCTTTATTTTTTTGCGTTTTTATCAACCACAATTTAATTAACCTGACACGTCATATAAATTAAATTTTCTCTATTTCAATTGAATTCTTTTTTTTTACCAAAATACATGATTACCCATAGCACCTGTACGTTTCATTGACATCGGCAAGTCAGCAATAACAAAAACAACATAACACATGTTTTTTTTTTTTTCTTCAGTTGACACATCACGCAATTTGTACTCAAACCAAAATAATAAAGAAAAAAATAAAAATTCATGAATAAATTGAAATAAATTATAAAAAGAGTGGCAACAATACATGAAACAACAACAGCAACAACAACAAATTGATTAAAATTCATGAAATGATTACAGAATGCAACATTGGTTGGTCGCATGTCAACTCTATCTCGCATGTCTGAGGGGCGCTTTAAGCTCATTTCCTGTCATTTGAATTTGTTTCTTTGTCGCTGTGTGTTTGTTTTGGTGTCTGTGCATATAATATGTGTAGTATGTAGGTACATATGTAATTGTAAATTCAGGTGACTCAAAATATTTAATTTTCATATGTATTTTCTTTGATTTTCTTCGAAATTTGGTACACAGATGCAGATTATAAATATCTTAAATTTTGCCAAAAGTGGGCGGAATTGAAAAAATGGGCTTGAACCTTTTCAATAATTGAAAATTTTGATTCAATATTACTCGAAAACGGCACTGACGATTTTCATAAAAATTTTATAGATTAGATCTACCACTGAAAGCATGTCATCATAACATGCTATGTCACTATACTGGCAAAATTCGTTGAGGGGCGTGGCACAGCCCACAATATTTATTAACGCTATAATAGGAGAACTAACAATGCAGTCGATATGAAATTTAGTATGGTAGATATACTTGCTATAAGGTATTTTATAACAAAAAAAGAGCGCAATAGTACATGTGGGCGTGGCACCTACCATGCAAGCAAAAAACATTTGGTGAACTTAAAGAGTAATCCTAATAAAGTTTGGTACAGAGATGACGCTTACTATAAGCTTTAAAATTAATTGAACTTCGATGGGATTGCAGCAGTAGGCGTGGCACCTCCCATAAAAGCAAAAAACATTTTTCAACATTTTCCTTTCGACTTTTTCTACCTCTTTCAACTTAATTGAATTTACTAAGATGTTCAAATTTTTTTTCGATATTTTTCACTTTCAACTTTTTTCGAATCTTTCAACCTCTTTCACCCTTTTTTGATTTATTCGACTTTTTCAACCTCATTCAACTTTTTTATATAGATATTCTACTTTTTTCGAGATTTTCCACTTCTTTCAATTTTTTTCGAATCTTTCAAGCTCTTTCTAATTTTTTCCACCCTTTTTCAATTTATTCGACTTTTTCAACCTTATTAAATTTTTTTTTTGACTTTTTCAACCAAATTCAACTTTTTTCGAGTTATTCAACTTCTTTCAACTGTTTCAACATTTTTTGATCTCTTTCAACTGTTTTCAACATTTTTTTCGACTTTGTCAAACTCATTCAACTTTTTCGACGTTTTCAAAATCGTAAAATTTTTTTAGAGACATTCAACTCTTTTGGAGTTTTTGAACCTCTTTCAATTATTTCGACCTTTTCAACCTCATTAATTTTTTTTTCAGTTATTCAGTTTCTTTCAACTGTTTTAAAATTTTTCAACCTTTTTCAATTTTTTCAACATTTTCCATATTTTTCCGACTTTTTCAACCCCATTCAACTTTTTTTCGATTTATTCAATCTCATTCAACTTTTTTAGAAATATTCAACTTCTTTCAACTGTTTCAACATTTTTCAACCTCTTTCAATTTCCTTAAAAATTTCAATATTTTTATATTTATTAGTTAATTTATAAAAATCGTATTTTGTTATACTCGTAGCATGCGATATGGAGCCTACTTTACATAGCTCATCCTTGTATTGTATGTGTGTATGTATATGTCACACTGTCTGTTAGTCTCTTCGTTAAGGTTAATGAGATTGAGCCAACTTATACAACAACACAAATTCAATGCATAACATTGCTGTACTATGGTTTGCTGTTGTTGTTGTTGATAAAGCGTATTTAAATATGCAAGCACACACATACATATACACTTACACGAACATGTATTGCTATCTACCCTTTTTTGCATATTTTAATGCCTTTGTACACAAAGCCAACCACAATACCGCAGACATGTTGAAATAAAAAAGTGCTCAACTCATCCCATTAAAATAAAAGGATATTTTTTATAAAGCAAATGAATAAGAAAAATTAAAAATACAAAAATTATAGTACAAGTTATGTAAAGTTTAATTAATGTTAATATTTCGAACATCATTAAAATTAAATTAGTAAGTTATGCGTTATCTGTGAAACTTTTTTTTTAAAAGTTAAAACTTGCGTATTAAAATTTTTCCAACTAACGTTCTTTTCGGGTTTAAGCTATGCAATGTACATGGGACAACATAGATACTCATTCTGAGTACTCGCATTTCTTAGGATGGCATTTATTTTAGTACAGCCACAAGACTAGCAGTACGAATTGAAATTCCCACGCACACATATCAGAATTTTTTAAACAAAAGCGTTGTAACAAAAACTGCATGTTCCTTGAACCAAAAGCTCTATAAATTAAACTGGAATTGAATGACTAACCAAATGAATAGAAACGGAATGACTGAATAAATAAATGAACGATAAAGTGTCAGCATCACATTACTAAATCCTTTATAGGGATAACGAACCCAAATACACAAAAATTTAATTGATTAAGCAGCGCATTGTATTTGTTAGCAAACCACGGTGGTCAAATGGAGAACTTAAAAGAAAAGAGAGGAAATTTAATTATTTTTTACTTGGAAGATTAGGAATAATGCTCAAATAAAAAGTCAGTAAAATTTTAAATCTCAGCATTGGCACTTTAAAAATAAGACATTTTAGGATTTTGCTTGAATCATCATTTTTTATTTTTACACTAAAAATTTTATTTCCATTATTTTTCTGTAATTCATTAATAGGGTGGTTTATGTTTTAGCTATACGCAAAAAATATATTTTCCATCTGCATCTACAAACTTTTCCAAATTTTTTAGGTTACGAGTAATGAGATGGCATACTCCACTTTTGTTAACAATTTTATTTCATTCAAATTTATTTTCAGCCCACCGTCATTGTTGCAGTTCACTGCGGGTTACATTGAATATTAAAAGGATTTTGTGGTTCAACCTAATTGAATGTGCATTATATGAGCGTCAATTAGTTGCAATTGTGGTGAAAATTGATTGCTGCGGATAACTTAAACAAACTAAAGCTGATTTTCAAAAGTAAATTTAAGAGAAAAAAATGCTAAAGCTAACTTTTTTTTATTTTAATATATTAAAATATACTGGCGGAGGGAAGAATGTAAAGATGTGTCGTATATTACAATAAATGATGGAATTTTCAAAATATATAGTATTATATACAACAACATTAAGTAGCAAGCAGCGCTTTTCCATCCAAAGTCAAAGGGCACAAAAAAAAACACTTTTCGCCATTATTCGAAACTCAATTTGAGCAAAGACTAAGTGTTAGAAGTAATTTATCTAATTTGGCATTAAGCATTTTATTTTCGGATATTGATTACGTAAGGCAAAAGTTGAAGAACCCTTCCCACTTAATTTTGACATATCTTTTTTGAAAATATCTATCTCAAATCATATGCACAGCTGCCTCTTGGACTACTACATGATATGCTTTAATTTTTTCCATCACATGTCTGACATTTTTTAATATTACCTTTATCAACATTAACATTTGCATACGTGCAATAACGGCTGCTGCAACATGTTGCTACATTCGTCACAGATATTGCTTTCACCGTGCCGCTGCACAGCACAGCTGTTGTTTGTTGAACGTGAGAGCAATTTCGTTTGGAGTTTTTTTTCGTTTACACCCCCCACCACTTCATATGAATTTTTTTGTTCATTAAATGTTACTCATACGACGTGTTGACTATGTTGGCACTTTAAGTTATACAATAAAAGTTATATTGGATAATTTTGTGCATCTAAATCTACTGTGTGTTGCTTTAATTTGCAAAAAACTTTTATTAAAAATTGTAAAGCTTGCAAAGACTTTGTTCCCTTACATTAAAAAATATATAAATTTATTCGGTGAAATTATGTGAGGAGCCAGTTGCTTCTTCACGATATTAAAATGTTTGCTTGCTTGCAAACTTATCGTATATGTATATAGTACAAGGATACTGAAGTGTCAAAGTTCTGTTGAACTGGGAAGGGTTATTAACGTGAAGATAATTAAAACACTGAATTGAAATATTTTTTCAAAGAGGTTGCTGCAGGCAATAACATATAATCATTATTTGATCAATTTATCTAAGATCAATAGATTTTTGTATTCACACCGAGCCGAAAATGCTCTTTTTTTGTTGTTCTTTTGTTTTAGATAATTCTGTCACAATTGGGGAAAACAGCTATAGCATTCAGACTAAGTGACCGCAATAATATATGATATATAACGTTCACATATTGTGGCACATGTAGGTAAACATAAAAGTTTTTGGTTATGTGTTCAGCACATTTTATTTTTTTTTTTTGATCCAAATAAATACTTTATGTTTCTATGTTAAAATGTAACATAAATATATATCCCAATTAGTTACATTGTATTTGTTTTATTAAATTGCATTGCACACTGCTTACATTTGCAGTAAACACAAATCCTTAACTTGCACTGGTTCTTGCACTTAATCCGTATTATGAAACAAACTAAATTGACCACATTCTGTTGTTTCAACTGCTCTTTTGAATTAAACAGCTCAATCTATACGAACAACCCCACCACCAGCATAACAGTCAAACGCTGATGCAATCAACCAAGCATACCCAGCTGTTACCAGCTGCTGTTACCAACGATTGTGGTAAAACTTTTTCTTCAAACTCTGTAAAACTGAGAGAATTTTTTTTATGTTTTTTTTTTTTGTTTACGTGCACAATTGCGCTTGAATTGCAATTTCCCAAACAAAATCAAAGTTGGTATTAACAAGAGAAACAGTAGTGTGGGAGTGGCGGAGATTGCTCCACTATTGCAAACTCGAATTACTTTAACATAACAACAACAACAGCAACAGCAACAACACTACATCACTCGTTGCAACAGCAAAAGTTTTAACTGAATTTTACATAGAATTTGTTAAAAAAAAAGAAGAAAATTAAAAAATAAAAACAATTAAAAACTCGCTAACAATGAAGCGATAGAAATATTCATAATTGGCAAAAAAAAAAATTGCACTACTTTTGTTACTCTACACGTGTGCAAATGAAGTCCTTTGTCTGCATCCTGCATGCTATTCGCTTAAATTGAACAGCACTAATTATACAGGCACACAAAAAGAAATCAACTTTTGGTTAAGCCCAGACAGGTTGGTTTTTTTAAATTATCAACAAGCGACCCGGATACTCTAATTTGCCTTCCTTAATTTGTAGTTTATTTCATATGATTCAGTATGTTAGATTGGAAAATTCGAAAGTTAATTTCAATACTCTCGTTGATATCTATTGATAAAAGCAGAAAGATTTAGTGCCTCAATTTTATTTATGATCTTATTTCCGAAAAAATTGACTATGCTTACACATATTACAGTTTGTTGAATTCGGTGTTCCTGCAAGGACTTATTATGGGCACTTAAATAGCCCATTGTTATTTGTTTTCTCATTGTAAAATTAAGTGTATGCTATCAAGAGTTCCAATTTTTTGTTATGGAAAGTATCGTTTAAGAAATTGTTAAATAGTCTACATAAGTTTAAATTAAAATTTTGTTTAATCAAGTTTTTTTTTTGCTTTTCTGTAAGGAGTTTCCTTTTAAGGAAAAAAATCATTTATAAACTATTTTCTGAAAGTATTATCATCCCGGATTTTACATAGAAATATTGAAATTCAATGAGCATAGAGCTCAACATGCTGGTTTCAGTCAAGCTAGACAACTGCTTATTTTATATTTGGCCACCATAATTTTATCCTTATTTCATTTCCAATGCGAACTTTATCAATTTGTCTTGTGATTACGGTGGGAAATACAATTAAGCCAAACAAACAAAAAAAAAAACATTAAAATCACAATAAAAAAAAAACAAAAATGTAAATTTATAGCAGCGTCCAGTGTCGAATCTCCTATGCTCGGTGTGCGCTTTGTTCGTTGTCTACATCTTTCTCTCTCTCTAATTAATTTTTCCAATTTAAATGAGATTTGTGTAGCAAGAAAACAGATGCAGCTGCGGCTGAGACTGCGGTTGCTGGCTGCTGGTTGCTTGGCTTCCAAAAGAATGCAACTCACTGACTGGCTCTGTGGCCAGGTCAGCGCAGTTCAACACAGCTGGTGTTAAAATATAATCCATTTGTAATGAAAAAATATTATATTTTTTGATAAGCCAAACAGAGATAAAAGAAAAGTGATATTAAAAAGAACGCGACTTTTTTTTGCCGCAATAACTTTTGAACTTAGATAATTAGTTTTAGATATCAAGAAAATAATGTAAGAAAAAAATAAACTTTTTATTAATTAAGCAACTGTGGCATGATGTTTGCGGATAATAAAGTAATTTAGGTTTTTGTAGTAAATTTTTTTAAACTATTTAATTGGCTTAAAATATATTTACTTACTATAAAATATTATTTACAATATTCTAAGATAAACTCTCACGTAATTAAATCAAAATTTTCAATTTACGCAACAAATATTAAATTGCAACTGCATTGGATTGAATTCAAAACAACGTATATTTATTTCCAATTAAAATTTAAATTGAAAAAGTTTTCGAGTTAAAGTAATAAAAAAATTATTAAGCTTTTTGTAGCAAAGTTTTCATACACTGCAAAAAAAGAAAAAAGTTTCCCCTTTTTTGCTCAACAAACGCAAGCATAAAGAGCGCGATAGTATGATACTGAGATTAAAAAATAATTTGATTACAATGTTATTTCAGGCCGCATGCCACACACACAGTAAAAAAAAAAAAAAAAAAGTGACGAAACAAAAGGAAGGAAACAGACAACACTGGCTCAAAAGACACATGACAACAACAGCAGTAAAACATATTGTCGTCAACACAAATTGAGTGAAAAAAAAACAAAACAAAAAGTTGCGCCTTTTTCAAAACTTTTCGATTTATTTAAAATGAAGCCAGTAAATGACAATGCACACACATACACACTTGAACACGTTGACACATACAAAAGACACATACAATATTTCTGTTGATATCACTTGCATATCCTTGGCATGGATATCCATACACAAGTAAGCATACAATGTGTTTGTATTAAAGCATTTCCGGAATATAGCCAATTTAAAAAAATATATATAATAAATCTCAATGAAGTCGGTCAACAAGTTGTAAGAAATTTAAAAAAAAAAAGGATAAGTCAAAAACAATGTGTAATTATTTGAGCAATAGACTTAGAAATCCTTAATTTATCATTATACAGGAAGATCGAGCACCACAAAATGGTTGAAGAAAGCGGCTGAAGATCGTTTTTTCACTAATTTTTTTTAAGCCACGAATTATCCAAACAGCTTTTATTACTTTTAGCAGTTTCCTATTAGAGGTCTGCACAAGTGCACTTGCAGAGTCAACAGATTATTATACTCGCTGTCGAGTGAATGTCTATTGATATTCTGCGATTCATCAAAAGACTCGCACAAACGGAACAATCACACGACATGACTTGACATCATTTGTACTCTGACTCGTATTTCGCCATCAACATTTTTCAAGCCGAACAAAACATTGACAACACCGAGCATGCGAAAAAGCAATGAAAACAGCGAGTCAACTCTAATAGCAATGCGTCGCCAAAAGAGCGACGGTAGAGTTTTAAAAGATTGAAAATATGTTATGATTGATTTTATGATAGCAAGTCTGAGCAAGCGCATTAAGAGACAACAAGCCACTCAGTGCCAAATGCAATAAGCTACTCTTTTGCTTTGTGTTTCGATTTGTATTGATTTGATTTGTGGTTTTCGTGCACAAGGACTCGATGAACTCACAATCGGGGCTTTTTTTTGTTTGCGTTGCCTTCTTCCACATATTTATTCATTGCAAGAATAGGAATAAAAAAACTCCTTGGTAATAAAAATCATTTAATATCTGACCAAATCCATTTCAAACCATGCAGTCGGAGTGATTTCAAATTTCGGAATTGGTTGCCGATTAAATATGTTGTTTTTCAAAGTAATTAAGAGAACATATCATCCTCCGATTTGATTGAAAATCATTTTTTACGAAGTTATGCCCATTTAAAATTTTAATTTCAGAGCTTGAAAAACCGCAGAAAATTGGTTCAAAATAGTCGCATTTTCATCCAAATTAAAATAATTAATTTTTATCTTTTGATTCTAATAGAACTTTTGATTCTCTGTCAGAATCTTTATGAAATTTTAAAAATTGTTCAGAATTGGCGGAGTTATAGCGCTTTTTATGAAAAAAAACAAGGCTGATTTTCTTAAAAACCCCAATTTTTTTTCGCTTAAAATTTTACTGTGGATTTGCATTAATATGAGAGAGAAATGAGATGAGTTTAATGCTTGTTAAAATATATTTGAGGTTAGGAGATTTTTTCCCCAAAACTAAAATTTCAATTTTTTTTTTCATCATTGTCAAGCCACTCTACGGTGCTATTTTCAAAGCAAATAATAAAAGCAACATTCCAAATTACTTTCTGCTTGCATTCTGCTTACTTTTTTTACCGTTATTTTCGTAATAACATTTTATCATAGGAAATATATGAAAACATTGTACGCACATATAGCTTTTTCCTCATTTTGTAGAAAATTTTCAATACCTCCATGTCACACTTTTCCATCTATACTGTTAAAAAATCCCTGAATGCTTTTAATTGAAATATTTTCTAATCAAAAGAGTATTACAGAGGGTTCGTTGAAAAACTGTATACTCGTCCTTCAATCACTTATTTGAATAAAATGTGTAATAAGACTCGCACATTTTTTGAATGAAAATAAATTTATTCAATTGAAAAAACTTCAAAGTATTACAGCGTAATTTGAAAGAAATATTTTTTTTGCACATTAATAAGACGAAATAATAAAGTTTTATTGCAACTGTTTGATAATTTGTATTTCCCACCTAAAATTCTTTGCAACACCATTGAACTGTGACAACCGCAGCTGTAGCAGCAGCAGCAGCAGCTACCAAACCTATGAATTCACAGGAAGTAATAAAGTATAACATGATCCCTGCTTCACCCTTGGCAAAGGCGACAAATTGAAACGCTTGTTCAGTTCAGAAGCAATTTGAAGATTTATAGTCAGTCATTCAAAATGATTTAATAACGTGCACGCACCCATACCGCCCCTATCATTGACTCTGGCTACTACTGACTACTCCCACCGACCAAAAATAAATAGCGGTCGGCGTTGGCTAAAAGCAGCAGCAGAAGCCAGAACCATCCAAAGAATCGCCACACAGCACCCAATGTAGGATGAAAGATAGACAGACAGACAGACAGAATAACCGACTATGTAATGTGACAATTGTGCGCAGCGTCCTCTGCACTTATCTTCAGTGATTTTTCGTATTTTTCCCTTGTTTCTTGATGTAGCTATAGGGAGAAATGTGACCCAACTGACTGGTGACCAATCCATCCGCTTACTCACCACTATAATACCTTCATAGCATTGAGTAATTGCTTCATAAATGTTGCTTATAAATCTTGTCAATGATGAAATTCATGCCGCAGTCTCTGACTGACAAAAACTTTCTGTTCATCTCCAAATTGCGCATAGTGGGGCAACTGAACGATTTTGCTAAATAAAATTGAGGGGAATTCCATTAATTACGTGTGTCAAAATAGGGAGTGAGAGGGTCCGGCAAAATCTCACCAAATCTCACCAAGGAGGAGGAGGGGTCAAAGAAGACCTCACGTCAATTTCTTAATACATAGAATTTAAATTAGAATTTTCAAAAAAATACCTCACGTAATTAATGGACGTCCCCTAACCAATATGATGGATCTATTTCCATAATGGGTTTTTTGGGGGGGATGGGAGGTGGGTCATAAAAACGGACAAAAGCAGACAAGCTAGGGGGAGCGTGGGGAAATCTTTACAGACTTACATTTTTTTTTCGGGGGGAAGGGAGGGGGGTCATAAAAACGGACAAAAGCAGACAAGCTAGGGGGAACGTGAAGAAATCTTTTCAGACCTGCATTTTTTTAAATATCACTGTTGCATATTTTCCTTTGGTGGATGTCCTTCAGATGGTGAGGGGAGGGGAGCATGAGGTAGCAAAATCGGATGGGGCTAAAATTTCGGAATTTTTGCAGACAACCCTTAATGGCCAAAGTAACAACTTAAAAAATCATCTTTATTGGGTCAGATATAAAAATAATAGGAAGTTCCTTTGAATGAAATGCGGACACAATTTTTGAGCAATTTGAGCAAAAGAAAATAATAAAACATTAAGGACTATAGTGATATCTGCCTGGAATTTTCTAAATTTTAAAAATCAACTCAATAACTTCAATACAAAAACTTATCATTTTAATTTTGCTTAAGATTTTCACAATTTTTTCCCACAGTGCAGCATTGACATAACGAACGTCGCATCGTCATCATACTTTTGCTGAAGGCAAATTTCTGACCGTTTATTTTAAATTGGCTTGTCAAGTTTTTATTTTTCTGTCATGACACCGCCTCTCTACTCGCTTCGTCTCTATCTCCTCAGTCCAAAGATTGCGGCAGTAGAGTTGCCAACGTGTCACAATGAAAATAAATGCGGAAAATCAAAATGGAAAATGGAAAATGAATCGTTTTTGGTCGCTATGACGAGATGTGAAAATTGAAAGTGATGAAAATTAAATAAACGACAGACATTCAGTCAGTCGAGCAGGCAAATTCAGTGGTTGTCATAAAATAAACCTGAGGCATGAAGCAGTGAAGTGTCAGCCAGCAGTCGTCGTCAAGCGGCTTTGTTGTCTTAATGCGCCGCAACAAACGTAAGGATATCAATGGCAGATGCTTTTGTCTTGCTGCTGGTGTTAAATGTCTTGCTACTGATGACTTAATATGGAAATTATTGCTTTGTTTTTTTGTTTTTGTATTTGAATTTCATTAGACACTTAAATATCGCTTTGCATAAATTTCATTTCTACGGTTGTGGTATTAAGTTGAGCGGCTTTTTATTATTTTGAAAAGAATTTATGAGTTGGATTTAAGCAAAGCGATTATTTTTGATGTAAAGTATTAACCAAATTAATTAAAATTTCTAAATTTAATGGCTTTCCTTGACATTAAAAAATAGCTGAGTTTGACCAATGCTGCTTAAAAACTTGCAAATATTTCGATTTCCGCTGATTAGAAAAACTTATCATAATAAAGTTTTTTTTTTTCATTTAGCAACTTAATCTCTATAATACCTGCACGTACGGTATTATAGAGATTAAGGCTACTCTCATTTATATACGAATAATTAAGTAGTAGCAAGAGTTATCCGATGCTGCTAATTATTTTTGATGAAAAATAAAGGGATAAAACTACAAAGTTTTTAAACACCTAATCCATCGCAGTGACAACTTAAATTCCAGCCAAAAAAAAAAAACAAAATAACTCACGTATATACTCAACATCCTTAACTGAAAGTTACAAAACCAGCTTCCTGCAAGCGCATATCCGCTTCCATGCCATGGCAAGGATATTCCATTTTTCACAGCAACGAATTGCATTCTGTTTTTTTTCACTTTTTTTTAAAAAAAAAGTTTCTTCGCATTTCTTTTAGTATTTTTCTGTTTTTCATTTCGTCTTTTCGTAAGTCTTCGTGTAGAATTTTAATTTTTTCAAAACGAACCACGTGACTTGTTGACGAAATGAGTTTCATCGTCTTTGCGGGAAGTGTTGCTTTTACTGAATGTACTGCACGCAGTCTGCAAAATGTAATCCTTGGTCCAAAAAGCTTAACAATTTCTTATTGAATGCGCTGCTTTGTTGTTGAAAAGTTTTTTTTTTCAAATTTTAAATTGCAACAAGAATTTGGCGCCTTAAAAAAACAAATTCTGTTTCATTTAATGCAAAAATCGCCTTTGTGTTTATTTTGAAAAAATATTTTTTTTTTGTCAAATGTCTCCTGAATTAATTGCATTTTTCATGTATAAGGTTATTCACTTTTCCTTATCGTGGTTAAATTTATTTAAGGTATTCACACGTAGTCTTATTTTTATTTTTGTTAAAATTTTAGATTGCTAAGATTTTTGACAACACCTTTTTAGTCTTTTTGCACTTCAGCAATTACCTCAGCTCTAATTTTTGCTACACACTTCTTAAAATAATAATCTAAGGAGCTGTTACAATAAACGGCGGCTCCCAGTTTGAATAGGCTGTTCTGCATAATACGGCTTTTAGGCTTTTTATGACAAGTAAGCACTCACGTGATGGTAATTTATTCGGCTCTATTTTTTGTTTTTTGTAATTCTGCAAGGATTTTATGATACTTATTTAAAATGTTATTGATATCGAAGTTCTTATAAAAAATGTTAGTAAATAATCAAAAACTGCAAAAGGAGCATTATTTTTCGCACATTTTCACGCAGATGCATTTTACATATGTATGTATGTAGTGTACAAATTCATACACAAATAAATAAGCCGTTTCTTTATATTTTATTCTAAGCTCATTTTCACTCACATTTTCCACAACATTTTTCTTTAAATACATATTCTTTTGATATTACGCTCTTCTTTTACCTTCTCCGAGTTTGTTTTTTTTTTTTTTTTTTTTTTTCTTCTATTTAGTTTGGTACAGATTGCATTTACTGCATGAGAATTAAGACACTGAAAAAACCTTTCCCGACTAATAGTTTTTAATAGTTTAATGAAAAAAATATATGTGCTCTCCTAAGATAATGTGCGATCCTAAAATTACTTTACGAATTTTCGCAAACTTTTATTATGATATATTTAATAAAACTTAAATTTCAAAATCTTTTTCTCATACCGCCATGTTCACATTGGAAAGTTCTCATATTTTCATTCCTAACAGTCACCAAAATATGCAATAGAAACTTAAGATAGTTCGCAATCACGCAGCGATAACAACGTTGCCTCAAACGCGACTTGACAGAATTTAAAGGATGTGAAATTAATATATCCCCATTTTTCAAAATCTCAGTCTAACCGCTGAAAGCATTAAATATTATCAAATGCATTAAGATAATCTAGTATTGCAGCAAATTTATCAAGAGTTATGCCCTGGATCTCAGGCTCGCAGATGTTATCAACCATATATAGGCGAATCTAAAGAAATTGATTCACGATACCTGCAATACAGCAGCGGTATTCTGAAGAAAATCTAACGAGGTTCGCGATATTTCTCTGAATCTAATCGACGTGAGATGCAAGGCAAAAATGCAGCGCTATGGAGCACAAGAAATTCCATAACCCCACTCACAAACACTTCCAGAGATATTTCTCCTATTTTTAGCTTACCTTCTCTTAGCACTAACTTTCATGTACTAAACTAAACAAAGCACCCGGGTATGACACCTGAAGCATTAAAAGTTAACCTCATCTGTATGGCGCAATGACTTCTTTCTCTTTTGGAAACCATTAGAAAAGAACAAAGACTTCCTAATGCAAGACATATTGAAATTCCTAAAAGAAGAACCTTATAACCTTATGCTTTGTAAAAATTACAGAGATACCACGATTGTAGCTGATCCTCTATAGTATTCACTAAATCGCATTCTAAACAAACTCGCGAGATGACTACGTAGACAACAAAGCAGCTTCCTTGCAAATCGCTCAGCTACGGATCGTTAAGTCATCCTACGATTTATTTATATATGAGTCTTTGTATATCCTTCATTGAGTTCACAACTGCTTTTGATATAATATTTGTAAAGCGCACTGGAAGCAAAAAATGTTCCTATCAAACTTAAAATTATTAAGGCGCACTCTGAGAGCTTTCAATGCCGTATCGTCTACAAGAACAATCTTTCACCGTCAATCGAAGCAAATAGAACAGTCAAGTAGGTTTGCTTGATGCCTCTCAGTTATTTATAATTGTGCTGGAGGAAGTGCTAAAACGCTGTCTTACTGGGAATCAGTGAATTCAATGGGACTTTTGGTGTCATTGGCTTATGCCGATGATATCCCTCTGTTGTCATCGATCCGATATGAAAACTACCTTTATATGACTCAGCTACCTGACCGCCTGGTACACTTAGTATAAATATAGCGAAATCTAGAGAAAATCCCGGATAAGGAAAGACGCCATATAAGCTTATTGATCAGCGCGTTGATGGAACCCACAGGGATATAAATGCAGACAAAGATGTTGAACATCGTGTCACTGAATGAAAGAAAGTGAATCAAAAATCGGAACGAATTGACATGGCATTAAATTTTCGTAATAAACCAAGATCGAAATAGCTTCAGGCCTTACGCTTCTAACAAAGTTATAAGACAATCGTAGTAGTAGTAATTATTGTGAAATTTGACTTTGAACATCTCACTATTCTGCGTCATGCAAATTGTTAGTTAGTTTTAATGAATTTAACGAATACCACTTTACTGAATACTGAACTTTACGCTTTAAACGGAAAATTGAGAGAACAATAAGCAACCCTACCTTTGCGATTCAAGCAATCGCTTTGACGTCGAGCTGTGTCCCAGGTCACAGTAATTTCATCAGTGACGATCATGCGATCAAACTGGCAAGGGAAGGCTCAATCATGAACAGGGGCACTGTTGATCTGTCTATAAAATGGCCAATAGCCTTCGTGAGATCAGTTTGCCTATCTTATTATGTAAAACGAACGTATATTGCGATTTCACTTGACAAAACTCAGCTAAGAGTCCAGGCTGGCTTAATATCTGGTCACTTTTTCATTGGAAAACACTCCGCAAAGTTCGGTCTGCCCTACATCGGAGACCTTTGCAGGGGTTGTCGAGATCCAGATGTTAAGGAAATTGTTTTTCATTTCCTCTGCGAATGTAGTGGATAGAAGTCAATGTTCTAAGCAAGTTAAATAAAGAAACTTAAATTCAAAAAAATAAAAATAGTTTAGAAAATAGTTTTAGAAAAAAACTTGTTGTCTAATCAAAATATTAACACCAAAAATTATAAATTTTGCATTTTTTTAAGTAGATAATTCTCCTGATGTCCCAGAGCCAATTGGTAAAACAGCAAAATGCAAATATGATACCTTATGTTGTTGTGTACTCTCTGATGCCAAGCGCAATTTGCCAGACAACTGTTGTGGTATCACCATTGAGTATCCTTAAAAAAAATTCCAAGGATAACAAAGCATAAAGCAATAAAAAATAAAATATAAAATGAAAAAACAAAAATACAATCTAAAGTATAACAACGAAAAAAAAAAGTGCAGTTGAAAAATGAAAAGAGCCTTTGTGCAGATTTTGTGTGCATTGAAGCACACAGAGTTTTATTCTTCTGCTATATGCTGATTCAGCGGCATCACTCTTTGCATCCGCCCGCCGAAAAGTTTGCATGCATATGTTCGTGGAAGTAAAATCTGATTTGACAAGAAAACTTTTGAAATTTTTTTTTATCACAACTTTTATTTTAATGTTTATTCTTCCCTTTTTATTTTGATTTTTATTTCAACAAAATTTGGCACATTTTGGAGCTTGGCAAACATTACAAGGTTGCTGGTAGTGGAAAAAGTTTCAATGTTTTGTTGTGCGCTTTTTTAACGATTTGTGAATATTTTATCTGTTCAAAATAAATAAAAACACAATTGGATAGTAAGGTAATTGATGAAAGTTTGAATTTTTACATTACATTTGCAAGCATGAAATTGTTATACTTATTATTAAAACATCCGAACATGTAGGAATGTTTTCGAGGTTCAGCAAAAAACAAAATAAATTTTATTTTAATTTTTTTTTTTTTTTTGTAAATGTTTCATATTTTAACATTTTATATTTGTACACATATATATTATTTTAAATATTTTGTCCCACATTTTATAATATTTTTTTTGTCATACTTTTTTATCAACTTATTTTCATGCCGTTCACTTTACGAGGGCAACGCAACTTTACAGCCTATTTTCATGTTCAAAAAAAAGTTGACAGAGTGCCAGGTTTTTATGTTCCAAAGAAAAATCAATGCTCATGAAAATAAATGAATGTTATAAAATGTTTCAACCAGAAACCTTTATACTTAAATAAAGTTGACTTGGTCAGCAATCAGCTCAACTGAAATTGAATTGAAATGTTGAGTTGAGTGTCGTAAGCATTTGCGTAACATGAACACAGATTGATTTAAAGTTTTGATGATAAGAAAAGTATCGACGTTTGGTTTCATGTGGAATTCTTAGATTTTTTTTAATTTTCAAATATATATCTTTACAAAAGGCTTTTTTCTGAAGTTATCTTACTATGTACTATGTAGCAAAAAATATAAATAGTTCTACATTTTAAGGTCAACTTTAATAAAAAAAAACAAAATATTACCCTTCTGTCACAATCGCCTGCAAATTTAAAAATTTTGCTTTAATTATTTAATTGCGTTTTTGTGATAAGATTTGAGAATGCTTGCAATGTTTCTTGTTTCAAAATGACTATGCATCTTTTTTGACATGAAAAGTTTAGACTTTCATAACACCATCCCTTTTGAATTTATGCTTCTTTAGTCCCCTCAGGGTTTGCTGCTTATTCATGTTTACATAATTGGCCTTTTAAGAACATTTAATCAATTAGTTGAAAAATTATATGAAAATTTGGCAATAGTTATACTCGAAAGAAAACTTGATAAAAGCGTTACTATGCACTGGGCATTGATTTTAGAACAGAAGCATATACATCACATATGAATCGACAACAAAATTATCCAGCTGGAAATATGAGATAAATGCTTAAAAAGCATCAATATGTAGTACAGTAAATAAAAATGTTGTTGATGTGTAAACATCTCTACTGAACATAAAATCCGGTTTTTTTGTACAAAAAAGAAATATGGAAAGCTAAATTTTAGAGCACTATAACATAAGGCACATCCATATGAATAAATATAGGTCAGTAATAAATTTTTTTAAATAAGATAGGTAACGATTTCCCATCATTAAAATTTTTCATATACATATATATCCCCAGATATCTTTATGAAATGAAATAATCATATATGTGTAATCCATTGATGTTCATATTTCCTGCAAGGGACATAAATTGTAAGATGATGCTTTTCCTTCATAAATTGTTTATGTGCTGCAAATTAATTTTTGAAGCATCATTGTTGTAAGCCAAAAATAAAATAAAACGAAAACTGTTAGCGTGAGTAAGTTAAAACTTTCAAGTTCACTTAAGACCAGCATGAGACATAAAATTTCATGATATACAATATCATAAGTACAAACACTTATGTACGTACAAAATATGGGTCATTCTTTCTCAATGTTACGCTCATACTGCCTATTTATATAATAAAAACTTTAGCTTCAAAATAGTGTTTAGAAAATTTACAGAATTCAAAATACAGATATAGTGGCCTAGAGAAGACTTCTTTACAAATAATATTGTTTTTTCTGAAAATTACATTTTTACTTCAAAAACATTCATAATGATTTAACTACTATTTGAAGAGTTTATGATTAAAGACTATGATATTTCATAGCTTCTGGAATATATTTTTCAATTGTAACTTACTTCTTAAAATTTTGAAGCTTTATCTTTGAAATGGTGTATAAATAAATAATTTAACATTATGTTTAAAGAAGTTACAGCAAAAATTATGCCCAAAATCATGTATGGTATGCATGACGTATGAGTAACCTTAATTTCACATAAAAAATAAAATTCAATTATTTATTTTAATTTTAAACGGTGATAACATCGACGCATAAATATATCAAAATATTATTTTAAGCATAACTTAAAAAATAACACTTTCGAGTTTTTTAAAATTGAAAAAAATTTAAAAAACAAATATTCCAGTGGCTTGGGAATAATACTAAGAAGTCAAGTAAAACTTTTCATTTCACGATTTTGGTACATTCTCTGTATGTATATATTTTGCAACGTTTTTGCTAATAATAAATCTACTCAAAGTTGAATAGGTATTTGTTAGAAAGAACTTTTTGGGTCTCCAAATTATACCCTTCAGTTAAATTCAGAAATTTTGCTGCACACAACTCCAAGTATCACTTTCTTACGTAGCTTTAAATTTTTTTTTTCAAAATTGTAAGAAAAATAAATATATGGCAGCGTGTGTGGCAACTTTGATAGTAATTACCCCACATGTTCATGTGTAGTGTTACGCCAAAATATACGTAGTCACTTTGAAATCAACACTACGCTGAATATCAGGAATTCCCCTAATACGTTGATAATGTGCCAGCATCTTAGTTGAGATCAAAACTCCAGTTACAACACACAGGAGAAAAAAGTATTTATTGAGCTATAAAAAGAACGCATATGAAAAGATATACGGTTACTTGCGCACACTCACACTAACAGTAGGATATAGTAATTTATGTTTGTATGTGCACTACTCACAGTATGAAACAATATGTATTGTAATATAAGCCAAGTGCAACAGCAACAGTACACTGACAGCAGAAGAATACATTTACTTTATTATGGTGGATTTCTTTAAAGCTTTTGTAGATTTATTTTGTTTAAAGTTGTTGCATTTGTTTTGAGTTTTCTCTGCTGCTGCTGCTGCTGCTGCAAACTGTAGAAAGCACAACAGTAGTCAACATATTAAATTTGCAGCTGTTACAAGAACACACAGCTGTAGTTTTACGAGCTAAGCAGATATATAGTTGCAAATTGTTGTTGCATGTTTTAAATATAACAGATTTTAAAATTTTTTTTAAACATGTAAGTATTTAGAGAATTCTTAAAATTTCTCTTAATTTTGCATCATTTTACACCGTTGGACGTATAGAAAATAAGAGAGCCATAATCAGTCAATCAGTGACGATTTTAAGAGAACTTATAAATTATATTTTCGATTTGTGGATTTGGTATAAAATACAGTGTAGAAATCTTAAATTTACCATAACTTCTAAGATAGTTAAGATCATCAATTTTGACAGTAAATAAAACTTTGCGCTCTCTAGCACACTTTGCTCTAGAAGGAAAAGACTTCTTTTCAAATCATATCAAATCTTATCGCACAGAAAATGTTTCTATAATGTTTTCGTTCTCTTTTATAATTTTTCAACAAAAATATTTCAGACCTAAAATGTCAAAAAAGAGGCAGTGAAAAATTAATTTAATAGTCTATTATGATTTATTTAACAGATTTAACTTTTTTGTGTACAACAGGGCGTATGATGAACATTTAATTTCAGATATTGATCCCAATAAATAGCTATCACGTTCGAGCTCGAATTTGAAATATTTTTCGAAATTTCAGAGCGAATTGAAACTTCAGTACTGGACGTCGTTAACAATAACTGCGTTCCCCAGATCTTCGTTCATTTTATGATTTTCAATATCGCTAGCTAATAATTTTTCCGGGGGTGTTATTAATAAAAACAACACTAATACTAATGCTGCTAACACTCAATTGCTATTTTATAATGGACAATTTAAAGAAAATACAACTTTAACACAATAGAGTTGTTAAAAATATTATTGCTGTTGCTGTTGTTGTTGTCACCACAGAATTGTTCTTGGCATTCGCTCATTGCAATTCACCACAAATATTTGCCTAATGTTAGCTATTTGTATTTGTGGTGGTTATGCCTGTTAGTGTATTGTAACTTGAGTTGTATGTACATAGTTGTAAATGTAACTAAAGCGTTTTTTAATGTCCTTGAAATGTTTGTTCCTTTTTTTTTATTATGTACAATACAAAGCCATTTACAGTTCATTTGCACAAGTTTTGCATTAGGATAATGCGTTGTGGTGATATGTTTGTTGTTGCGTACATGTTACAGCATATAGTATGTATGTATGAGTTTATTACGATTCAATAGCGATTGATTTTATGGTTCTCTTGTAATTGTAAGCTTAAGTGTTTGTTACTAATGCTGTTGTTGATGCTACTGCTTAGTTCATTTAACAACATTTAGATTAGGCAAACAATTTGTTTTTTGATTGCAATCAAATTTTATGATATGCAATAAAATAAAGCACTTTATAGTAGAGTACTAAGCATTAGGCTTTATGGCATTGATAAAAGATAGTAAAGCCTTCACAGACGCATTAAAAATTCGACATCAAATTAGCACTAATATGATATTTAGTGGCAAATTGTTTGTATTGCAGAAAATGGTTCAAACTATAACTACAAAATAAGCAAATAAATTTTTAACTTAACGCATACTTTTACCCTTAATGTAGAACAAGGTACTTAATATTTGGCCTTACCAAAGATAAGACCGTTACTATTGTAGTTTAAATTAATATCATTCATTTTTATTTTTTAACTTGTATTACAATATTTATTCAACTCAACCGCAAAGAACGTGCGCAGCTTCCGCATTGCATTTCCATTGCTGACTTCCGCTCTTTTGAAGTTTTCTTTTTTTTATGCTTTTGATGCACAGCAAAATAAAAAATAAAAATTTTGCGGTTATTTTGTAAAATATTTGTGGTTTCCTCAAAAAAAAAAAAAAAAAAAAAAATTGGGTTTGCGTGTTCATTTTCATTTATATTTTCTGAATTTTTGTACAGCAGCAAGCAGCGCTTCGATTGATGCCAACGCCGTGTTTCATCATGCATCATGTTAGCCAGGATAACAAGCAAGCTTTAGTTGCAGCAGCATCAATCACGCCCTCAGCGTACCGCCCAACGTGCTGGGTAACATATCGTCTCCGTGTTCATCAAAATCAACATCTGTGTATCTCTGCGTGTTTGAAGATACAAATTTCTCTTTTTTTCATCTTCTTTGTAAGAGATGTATCATTGCATGGGAGAAAGCGGAGGGCATTGGTTAGATGTTATAAAATTGCAATTGCAATTTCAATTGAATTAAATTGAAATTGATTTTTATTTAACTGAACTTTGATCAGTATGGATTGCATGCAGTGAATAAGAGCTAAATATGAAAGTGCTGCGTATTACGAAAAAAAAAGAGGAGTGTACGATCAAAATGGAATATTTGCACATTTTACTGGACGAGATAAGAACTAAATAAATATTTGGATAGTTAATTTCACTTTTTTATTTTCTTACAATAAAATAAAAATTGCAAAAGAACAGCAACGTGTGTTGGCGTTCTTGCAAATTCAATGTTATTTGATTTGATGGAGAATGTACTGTAAATCAGAGCAGCTGGCAATCAGTCAAATGCTATCAAAAAAAGTTATGTTCCGTCAACTGCACTCAAAAAAAAAAGACTAACACGTCGTATGAGTAACGTACTATTTTAACAGAAAATGGATTTTTTTTATAATGTAATAATATTAATGTCTATGAAATGTTTTTTTAAAGTTTATTTATTTAAAAAATTTAAACAGAAATACTCAATTATTTTTTAATTTACTGAGCCCTCCTGGTCTCTGTTTTATAACAAGTACAAGCATAAAAGTAAAGTGAAATCTCGCACATTTGTTCTTTACTCAAAGGAATACTTGTTAATCAAGCTATTTCAATAAAATTTAATACAAAAAATTCGTTTTACAAATACTATTACTTGCAAGTGTTCAAATACTGGAAAAGTTAACACCACCAAGTTGCGAAGTCGAAGATTACTAAAAGCTTAGAAATAAAATAAATCGTCAAGGAAGCAGAAAAGGGAAAACTAAAATTTTTAAAATTCTTTGAAAAAGGCAAAAATTCACAAAGTATCAAAGAGCATCAAACTTTATAATCCAACCTGCTGAATTTATATGCCCCGAGTGTGTGTATTAAATTATATATGTAGCTAACAAATGAACGTATGTACATATGGTATACATGTTAGGGTATACGTTAATGACAAGAATTTCAATGTAAAAATATCGTTTATTATTCTTGAAAAAATTGTGTCTTATTGAAATATTAACGAATTTTCTATAAAGTATTTAAAGTCAAATGTATCTACCTAGTTATTTAAAATGAAAATAATATTTTGAACAAATAAATAAAATTTATTGGAAAGAAAAAACCATTCCATGAATAAAACTTGGTGGAAATGTTGTTTGATTCAGTATCAGAAGGCAAGGTTACTATCTGGTAGATGTTTCTATGTTGACCGCTTAAATAGCCCTAAAATGGTTTTGAACAAATTTTATTTAAATTTATAATGGCTTGGAAATTTATCACAAAAACCGCACATTACTTTTTTCAGTAGTTTTTTTTTCTGAGAAAATAATCAATAAATAAAAATAATATTTATTTGCGCAAATCCTTCAAGAATTCACAGTGACGCAAATAAGCAAAGTACATTTTTAAGACGCTCATGCAATAGTACCAACCTCTTGCTAAATATACAAAATGTTAAATTTTAATTCAAGCTAAGTTCATTGAAATAGTCAGCTTCATTCTTCTGTTTGCACGCAACAATTGGCTTGCGCCAGTCTCTATGCTCCATGTTATGTAAAAGCAGCACACACTAAAAACTCTCTATACGTTCAGTTTTGAAAATGTTTTCTTCAACGGAAACTAACTAATTTGACATATTTTATCGAATTATTTAACGCTTAAATATTCTAAAAATGACCAACCATTTTGGAGCAAAAGGAGGTTTAAAAAAAACTAGTCATAAAAAAAAAATCTGAAAATTTACCAAGGAAAATTTTGATGACGAAAAACAAAGGGCAGGAGTAAGGAAAATAATTAATATTTTCATACCCCTTAAAATCCCTAAACGATCTACATACATATGTATTTGAAAAGAGTGAACTGCTAAGCTTTTACATGTCTGCTGATGAGTGGCCAGTAATCTCAGCAACAAACAATTGATGAGAGACAATTCGTCTGGTGCAGGATAGCAATACTAAAAAAATTCCTTATCTTATAGAATGAAGTAGTCCCCTACCCAGGCCCGGATTAACCTTAAAGGCACACTAGGCCAGTGCCTAGGGCGGCACGATTTTAGGGGCGGCAAATATTGGGAACTTTGAAATTTTTTTTTGTAATTTTTTAAATTTATTTACACAGGGGGAAAAAAGTGCAAATACTGGGATTATGTGCACTAAATTACCTAAAAATGTTAACAAGAAAAAAAAAGTCCTCACTTTTGATATTACAAAATTTTTTTCTATATTTACTACTGAAGAGGGTGGCAATTTCTGATTCGCCTAAGGGCGGCAGGTTTCTTAATCCGGGCCTGCCCCTACCTAGCAAGTACACTAGCTCTGGAATTGCTATTAATATGCCTATACTCAGTCACTTACATAAGGTAAATGTTAAAGCGATGAGCCATCTTCTTATGTGACGAGCGGCATACCACGGATGCTAGAGACGCAAAAGCAAGCCGATTCTAAAGATTTTATAGCAGTCTGGCAAAATGTTTATGTCCACATTGGATAGAAAATTTCTGCTTAACCGGAATGCTATTTCTTATGGCTATAATATTTGCTTAAAAAATCTTAAAATGGTTTGGTAACCTTGCAATAAACTTCAAAACTTCAGTTTCTTAAAGTAAATACCATTGCCAACTTGGCTATGTAAGTTATAACCAACCATAGATGTAGCAATAAAGACAGACTTTTTTCCTACTCAAGCACTCCCTTGCAATCATCGCTAGCTAAAATATGAATCATACTATCTATCGGTCGTGCATGAGTTGAGTGTATTAGTTTAGTGAAGAAAACAATACTCAAACCTTAAACGATACAATTCAAAACTTACTTAATTAACGTTCACCCCAATACTTACATATGCACAGCAATATGCACGTGCACATCTATACAAATACAGTTTCTATAAGGCAACATAAATATTAATGCCAGGATATGGTATTTCTTACACTCACATATGGGTCAATCTATGAACAAATGTGATGTTAGTAGGAAAAAGTTTATTATGTTAAAATGGAAACTGACTGAATGAGACTTAATGCAAAAACAGCTTAATTAGTTGACTAATCAAAGTCCAAGGACCTATTTGTTGTGAAATGCTGCATTGATGCAGTGATACAAAAAACAATTTGATAAAAAAAAAGTGGCTCCATTTTATTCAATTTGAGTAGTACCACTCACACAAATTAAGTGCTTAATATAGTACACTACATCTATGGTATATATGCTGAATCAATACAATTCTAGAATGCTTAATTAAAAATATAATTAATTATTGGTGGAAATGTAATACAAAGATTTAAAAGAAAATATACCAAATTAATAAAAAAGGATTACTATATGAAAGACACTGTGTCATCATATCTAGGGTATCTTTAATAAAAATGTAATGAATATTGTCAACTTTAAAATTTCTCATAAAAGCAGAATTTTTCTCCAGTTTAATCGTTTTTATGTTAATTTATTCTGAAGATTTAACGCGGATAGAAAAAAAATTTTAATTCAATGTAGCAATGATGCCATGAAATTGGTGTGATTTAATAATTTCGTTGTAACTCGCATTTTCTGCACAATTTTATAAACCATGAAATTTTTAAAACATTAAAATTTTGCACATAATTATGGATGCAGCAAAATTCAAACTGAATGCACCAGTACAAACGCATGTCGTTCATAAATTTTTCAACGCCATAAAAAAACGAATAAAATGTAGTGAAAAATATAAATGAAAATCTTCTTCAATTTCCTTAATTCGCTTTAAACGCAACAATGGCAAAAACAACAAAGAATATTTCTGCATTTATATAATATTCCATTTTCCCCTCTCTTTATCTCTTCTATTTCGACGGAATTTTTATTCAATTTTAATTTTATTACCATTTTAAAAAAAATTGTGTATGTTTTTTTTATATGAAAAAGATTTTATTACCATTGTCCTTGACTGTGCGTTGCACAGTGGCTTATGAATGAAAGAATTTTATATATTTTGTAAGGTGAGAAAAATTATCCTTTTCACTATGAACATTTTTTTAACGAAATAATTTTAGTTATTTTCATTCGGGAAATAACGTCACAAAAGAAATTTGCTTCAAATATTTAATAGTATGATTTCTTATTAAAATTTTTTAATTTCCAAAAAAAAACATATCAAAAAATTATTGGCTATGACTAAGTCATACACTTTTTTTTACTCTTAAGATGAGCATAAGCCACTGTGCATTGCATAGCAACAACGCGTTTTCAAATTGTCTGATAAAACTGAGGTGTTCAAGTGCATTTGATTTGCAGCATGCTAAAAAATATTTATTTATGCTGACGTCACATTTGTACGTACATATGTATTCATATGTTTGTTTCAATTTGCATAAATATTTAGAGTTTTTATGATATTAAATTTTCATATATTTGTTATTTAAGTCTATTGACTTTGTTCTATTTTCCATTTCATGTTAAAGAGCAATTCGAGCCAGCACGATATTCAAGATATGTGTGATATTTTGTGTATTGATTTCCCTGGATTTAATCTTTGATTTACAGTAAAAGACTGAGCTCGGGGTGAATCCAATGAAAAAATAATTGTTTACAATTTTAATACCCTAAAGAATAATAGCTCATAAACTACAGCAATGTTGCTGCGTCTTGGCGAGATCCATAGAGATTAAGACTTTCGAACTGACTTTTGCGCTTTAAATTGAAAGAACCTCACCATCAATTGAACTTCATTTTGATTAGTTAGTTTTCAAGGTATAAATAATAACATTTTTTTTTTAATTTCCACCCTAAAAAGGCAATATATTAATATAAATTTGCCGAAATTTATTCATTTATTCAGAAATAAAATAAATAATAAAACCAAAATTAGTAAGTCTTATCTGACGCCACACTGACTCCAACTACATCTAGTACACAGTAAATATCATAAATCAAATTCAGATTTTGAATAATTTTGTAATTTAGTACAGCTTTGTGTTACATATTTTTCTCGCTCTTAATAAAAAAAAAACCATAAAATATAAATCAACAAACCGAAGCAGATATAAATCAACTATTAATTTTTGTAATCAACTCAACCGAAGGGAGAAGGGGGTGGAAGGCGTGTGTCATAACTTTAAACCGCAATTGAATTGTTAACGCATTATTTTGTAATAAATTTCTTTACCATAAAGTCTAAAATGGAGCAAACCAATACTCAATTTAGTAAGTACTTTAGGAGAGCTTTTGCAATGCTCCAACTTTGAATTCGCCCCTAAAAGCTTTGAAAGAGAGCTCACTCAAAGAGTCGAACATGCGTGCTGTAAGGAGTTTGTTTACGTTTTACCTTTTTTTTGCAAACTTTACATGGCAGTAAGCATTCAAGCCTTATCGCATATATCACAGCAACATGCAGGAAACAAAAATGTCCTTTGACAAGTTAACCGTTGCAGCAACATCCGCATCCGGTGGCTTTGCAGTGTATGCGGCTTAAATAAATTTTTAGTGTTTTTTGCTTAATTTGAAATTAAATATTTAAGAATAGCTCATTCAATATCAGGTTAACAGGTTGAAAGTCATATTTTATATTTAACATTTAAGGGGTGTATTTTATATATGGAACTTAAGGATTTTCAAATGTTATCAATTTTTGTAAAAATTTGCTTTGAATTGTACGCATTCTTTATCTAAAAAACATACAAATAGACAGACAATTCCAGCGCTGCTTTTTCGAAGGCAGAGGCTTTTGAGCCTTTAAGGTGCATATAATTAAGGATATACATATATTTAAAACAATACCGTTCAAATTTTGCTATCCAAAATTTTTGGTCATTATTATTATACTTTTTTTTATTTTTCTGGCGGTTTATATAGGGCATTCCACGTTAAATCAGACCCCATTTTGCTTTTGCATCTCTGATTTTCGTAGTATTTGGTGTTTTCTTTTAGTGCATGGTTGAGGGAGGGAAGCTTCCATAATTTTTTTTTTATTTTTTTTTTTTCCTTTAAAATATCGTTAATTGAAATTCATTACACAGGTCTACACACAGATCTACATAAGTTGCAGTACGGCAGGATAACTGGGAAATTTAAATTTCCGATAGCTCTGAGAAAAAAAAAAATTATATAGATATAATTCAAGGTGAGCTTTGAAGGCAAAAGCTTTAGTTTTTCAACTAAAATCTGATGTTCCTAAAATTAATATACGAATTTGACCAAAATCGACGATTTCAATACAGACAGCTAATTTTTTATGTTTTGCCACTTTTATTCTTCTAACCTTTGGGTATTGCATATGGAAAATTTCGATAGACTTTCTTTGGATTCAGTCTTTTTTTTCCATTAATATATGGTTTTTGGGCAAAAGGAAGCAAAACAAATTTTATCAAAAAATTGCGTTCAAAAATGGCTTTAATTATATTTTATTGGAATAAATTTGAATATTTTTGTGTAAAATTTCGAAAGGTTTATTTTGATTGCCAAATCCTTTAGGAATGCAAAATTGATTAATTTAAACTTAGTAAAATTTACTTTTGGACACAACACACATATTCTTTTACATTTGACAGCTGTCAAATTATATATAAGCACCTGAAGTAAGCACTAATGAAGCAATTCAAAGTACAAAAAGATGCCAAATTTAATTTCCACTTGCATACAAACTTACAAACTCTTACGAGTACTTAGCTACATAAGGTCTTAGAGGAATGTCAATAAATTGCATTGCATTGTACATCGATTTGTAATGTGCTGAATATTTGATACCGACCACCGACACATAAGTATCAGTAGGAATAATTTTTATTTGACCTTAATTTTGCAAATTTTTTCAATACGATTGTAAACTTCTAAATTAATAGTTAAAATAAAATAAATGAACTAGAATTGATACTGAACTGGTAAATAGTCTATACTCTATATAGATTAGTACATAGACTAGTAAGGAAGTGACATCTCCCAATTCTCATCACTTAAAACGCCATATCCTAGCACCTATAGTTGTAAAATTCGATATATTGTATGTTTTAACACTTTCATCACGATGTTGTCTATTTCATATGATTTAATAAAATATCACTCCTTCGAGTAAGAATACGATAACTTAAAATCTAAAGTTGAACACTGATTCCTTTGTGTGTAATTAATTTTGCGCATCCACACTTAAAATCCTTTAAGAGGATTCAATCTAATCAAAAGTTAATTTCAGAGACTGCTCTAAGGATTACACATACCTTTTAACTGCACGCACACGCACACGCACAAGGCATGACAATTCAATTAACATTAATTATTGTCCAACTGAATTAATTAACGTTCAACGCAAACTTCAAGTGTGCAGGTGTGCAAGTGTTAAGTGTATTGGATGGCACTGCTTGTCATCATACGCATTGTCCGTGTCTTGTTGTTTCTCATTGCATGTTAAATATTTGATTGATGTGTTTATAAGTGTGTGTGTATTTGTGTGTGTGTATGTATGTGCATGTAATACAATAAGTATAAGTGTATTACATGTTATTGATGTTTGCTATTTAATTATTAGGAAATCCTAATACCTACTTATGTCAAATATCATGAAAATTAAATATTAATTCAATTGAAATTATGAATTATTAGGCACATGAGGATTACATTAACACGTAATTAATTAAGATTAAAATGTTTTTTTTTCATCTCTTCACATTTACTAGTCCGCAGCTAAAAATTAAATTCTTGACATAACATCACTTCAACGAGCTAAAATTGTAAATAAATATAATATATATGGCTAAATTTTATTTTGAATATGCTCTTAAATTTGTGGAAAAGAGCGTGGCGCTGCCCTAAATTGGAAACTTTTTGACGCCATATATCTCAAGCCATACAAGTTTTTGTAAGGTAATTTGGAAGGCTAATGCCGTTCATAAATAGCATTTATTTAAACAAGATTGAGCGGAATTGAAAAGTGGGCGGGACGTGTTTTAACAATCATAAAACTTGATTCAATATTGCTCGAAAACGAATTTAAGAAAAAGTGTTGGGTATGATATTTATGTACTGGTGAAGACATAACAGTTCCTTTTTAACTGCCATAACACAACTTAACCGCGTGACTTTTATGTTTTTTTTTTTTTTTTTGTGAAAAGGTTGTGGAGAGGGGTAGTGCCGTATGTAATTTTTATCCAATAGTCGTAGCCGGTGCCACGCCTCTAACAGAAATATATGATTCCACAACTAAAGTAATGGAGAAATTTTAATTAAATTTAATTTGTTGATAGTTTGAATCCCAAGAAAGGCTATCAATAGCAATTTGTTCTTTTAATGGGAGTAGAACCGCCTCTAATAGGAAAAAACATAGTCACTGCTGAGCCGCAAGATTGAGTTTTATGAAATTTATATGGAGATAGAAAGATTCCTTAGGAAAGATATTAAATTGTAGTGGGCGGTATCACGCCTCTAACAGGAAAATACGTTTTCACAGTGAAACTCATCGACCGATTTTGATGAAATTTGGTACTATTTAATAGATGGTACCACGCTCTTATCCAGAAAATAAGTCTCCACTGCTAAACTAATAGACCGATTTTTGTGAAAATTCGAATGGAGATAGATTGAACCCTCTCGTACAAACATTAGCTTAAAATCAAAAACAAAGCCATCTTCTGTTCCTGAATGGAAAGTATAGCCGACCATAAATTTTAACTACTTAAAATTTTTCGCCAATCATTGAAATCCAAGTCATATCGATTACAATGCCCTATAAAAACTTCCTCACGGTATAAAAATACTTTCTTGTTGTTTCTTTTAAGTGCAATGTGTTGCATGGTTCTAACAGTTCTGTATTTAATTAATTATATTGCCACCACGTTTTGTTGTCACTTAAGAAAACAGCAAACTGCATTAAAGAAAAAAAGAAACAATCAAAATATACAGATTCAATAAAATGCACAGTCTGAGACGAAGAAGAGTTCGAACATGTGCACATATGGCTTTTGCAATTGGATATCGCACACACCTCTCTTAGCTGCATTAAATTTGACCGGAAGTGAAGGAGCATTCGAGTTAGTGCTTAAATTGACTGAATTGTATACAACCCAGTTGGACTGGTAAGCATACTGGGTGATAGTGTGGTTGTCTGGGGTAAGCAGCGATGGTTGATTTTCCCCATTGTTATCATGACTTAGTTTTCTTTAAGAAAAGCATTATGAGGCGTGATTGCCGTTTACCACCAAACAAATATTCAATGGGTTATGAAAAAACTACTTCCGTTTCTACCTTACGATATGTGGTATATTATACATATCTAGGAGTAATAGCAATGCACTAGTTGGACTGAACTTTCTTCTGCTTATTTAATATAAAGTTTCAAGTAACTTATAGCCAAATTTCACAAACACTTAAAGTCCTTACTTACTTAAATATAATAAACAATCAACTCCAATAAGAAATATTTCCAATCCAACAATTTTACTTAAAATATAAATATGCAAAAAGATGACACTCAAATTTGAAGATACAATAAATCCGCCATAGTATACGTCATGCCCCATCCTCTGCAAAACAGAAATGACAACCCACAGCTTATGGTCATTTATCATTTGTAAGACTTTTATAGGCTTTGCAATTACCATGCGGTAGATAGATGGAAAAACAGACAGAAACCAACAGACATCAACCAAACCAATATATGCATATGAATCGAGACCTACACATACATACATACACTTACAAACACAAATGCACTTGTCTTCACACTCCCAAGTCATAAAGAATTCACTCCTCTTTTGGAAATTCATTTTAAAATACGTGAAGAGATAAGAAAATAGCATTTGTATCGAAAATTTGCCGATTCGTTACGTTTGTCTCAATGTTTTGTATTGCGTTCGTTTTGCTTTCCATTTATGCTGATGTCATCTGATGTAATTTTAAAGCAGCTTTCTGAGGATTTAAATTTGAACGCAATAAATATCGAACATCAGCTCAACTCCAGAAATTATCAAAGTAATGATGGCGTTTTGTTCGCCTGATTTTTTCTCTATTATAGTAAGTATGTAAGAGTCTATTTTGTCGTTTTACATTTTGATAAGTTTCAGAATTAACCCATTTCTTGCCAAAACCGATATTAAGTTATATTCGACTTTTCCGAATTGTGCCAATTAGTTAAGAGTATGCTGCTGGAACGTAAAAGCACAATATAAGCTCGGAGCTACGCAGACATTCGGATTTGCGCATCATCTATTATTCAAAGTTATTGATTTTAAGTCGCTAATCGTTTCCGTGGCTGTAATCCAGATTAGAGCTATTTCTACGACATCAGCATAATATGTGCACACGCTCCAATCGGAGACAAGACAGTCTCTATCATAAAGGACATAATAGGTTAAGAACTTCTAGTGTAATATGAAATGGTTTTGTTGATTTCCTCTAAAGATATCGTTGAATAGTTTTTTGTTGCTTTCTTCTTCTAACGCCCTTTGAGGTGTTGACAACGTAACGTTGCTGAGCCGTTAAATGTAGTGACACTTCTTACTACGCGCATATTGTTACGCCAAATTGTACTTGATGTCTTTAATGCCGGAGTGTTTCGTAAGCAGTGTTGGAAGTAGAAAAGAAACCATTAAATTACGTAAATAGGATTATTGAGTCTTATGTCAATCAGTGAAGATTTGTCAACCAATGTCTTGTAATGGTGTTGTGTGATACATTAGAGAGTCCTTTTGATTGTTAGCATTCTTCTGCATTATGATTTCTTTTGTTTTTAGTTTAAATTTTAAAGAATTTTTGCGGAGACATCTAAATACTCGTACTTTTAAAAGAAGTCATAGATAAGCTAAATTTATTGAATAAATAATTGTGTTTTCATGAGAGATATCGATCGAGCTCTTGTTCAGTTGAAATGATGCTCATAAAGTATTTAATTTCTTTAAAAAAAAATTTGAACGATCATCGTGCTGCAATCGAATTTTTCTTGTCTTTTATTTGTTTGTCCAGCCAACAGGTGTATTTTTCTCTTATGTCTCTTATTTAATTTGTTTAACGAATAGATAGTAATTATATCTCTTCTGGGTATTCCATGTTTATGATTGTTATGTTTGATCAAATATAGCTTGAATATCAATCAGTTCTTCAACAACTGGTACTTTGAAATCCAAATTTTGCAGATGTTTGGCAGCATTATATAGAACGTGGAAAGCCATGATGAAATGTGGAATTCGATTGTTCAGATTCTTATTTTGGATTGCAGAATTTGGAACAGCATTTTGAACTGGCCGAAGCACAGTTCAATAATCCAACGTTGGCGAATATGAATGATGACTCCGATATGGTGTAATTATGCAAAGCATAATAGCATGGCCTTCAGCAGCTAAACAAGCTTCACATATGGGACGTCTTATATAACCCTTTCCAAAATACTATATTATAAAAATTGCTAAAAAGTCACATTTGGGACTTCAGAATGTATTGGAAACCCAGCACAAGCTTATGTGTCACAAGACAAAAACTATTTTTTTCTGGAACAAACCGTAAATAGTAAAATTAATTTGATACAATTTATTTGCACAATCGGTAAAACTTAATTAATTAATATATGTATTACTCGCTTAATATAAAACTTAAGTTCTCATCCTAAATAAGACATACAGTAGACGCCTCATTAACATCAGCGGAACTTTGTGGCTGCTGCAAAAATATTTCTTGCTGCAACTTTTGTTGTTTTGCTGCTAATTTTTCGTCTGATTTGTTATGAATTTTTAAATGTGTACGCAAAGCAACCGCCTGTATGAAACGTTTGCCACAAATTTGACATTCATGTGGTTTCTCTCCAGTATGTCGCATTTCGTGATGCTTTAAAGTATCAGCCTTGCCAAAACTTTGATCACAATAACCACATGAGAATCGGCGTATACCTTTATGTACAATACGAACGTGCAGACCTAAGTTGGCGGAACTATTAAAGACGCTTGTGCAAAGCTGACATGACCACTGTTTTTCTTTTGTATGATAATTCAAATGTACATTCAATTCTTTAATAGTCGTCTTCTTCATGCCACAAAATTTGCATTCGAACTTTTTAATGCCGGCATGACGTAGCTGATGCTCCTTAAATGTACGTCGTGAAGTATAACGTTTACCACATTGTTCGCAATGGTATGGATATAATTCCTTGGGAAAATGCTTGTAACGATGTTCTTTTAATTGGGTTACATTCTGAAAGATACGCCCACAATCTTCACAAACATATGTCAAACGTGGAGCTTGATTTTCAGTATGTTTAAGCCGGAAATGCGCACGGTAACTATCTGTGCGTGTAAATTTTTTTTCACAACCTTCAAATGAGCATGTGAATTCTTCCATTTGCGGTCTGTGTTTTGTATCTATATGAACCTTAAGGCGACAAGCTTTGTCATATGCTCGATCGCACATTTTGCACGCGAATTCTTTTAGACCTTGGTGGGTTCGCATGTGTGCTTCTAGATTCTCCTGAGTTAAACAACGACGAGTACATTGGGTGCATTGAATCATAACTCGTTTATCTGCGGTATTTGCTGCTGAATCAGGAGGCTGTTTTTCTTTGTGTTGTTTGGCATGCTTTTTTGGAATCTTCTTCGTAGAAGTTTTAATTCTTTTTTCTCGTTTAACATGGACAAACTCATCAACACTGCTTTCTGTTTCATTTCCTGATAATAAGTCTAAGCCACCGGTTGTGCGGTCTTCTTTATCATATTTTGTTTGTTTCACTTGATTCAGAGTTTCTTCAGGTGTGTCATCGGCACAGTCCTTATATTCAAATGTGTCTTTGTGGTCGTCATTGCTTTCACAAGTTGAAACACTAGCTGTATCCATTTCTTCTTTGAACTCTTTTAATTCTTCTGTACTCTCAATTATGGAAGATATCTGTAATACAAAAGAAAAATAAAGTGCAATTTGGGGTTAAGAATTAAATAACTAACTATAATATTACAATAACAAAAGTTTTGACTCTCAAAAAGGTTACATTAAGTACGATTCTCTGTAAAAAACAATGTATTTACATATTTACGATTTATTTTTCAAATTGTTGCACAGTACTTTATCTAGTGTTCAAAAATCAAAAATTTTGTATTCCCAAAACACAACAAGATGGGTATCACTATAAAGGATTAGAGCATTTAGGTTTAAAAATATCAGATAAAAAAACTAGTTTTTTGGGATACTACATCTCTTCAAAGTCTAAACTTTTTTACAGTGTTATTGTTGTGGAAATTCCGTTTTAAATAATTGAGGTTTTTGTAGACAGCTACATTTTAGAGACTTTCAAACTTTCTCTTAGAAATTCATTCGTAGAAACATTACCAGAAACAACTACATACATTTCAGAAAATTCCAAACTTGCAAAAATGTATTTACCGGAAAGATTAGCCCCTGTTCTCCGCTGTCAAATTTTTAAGGAAAGTTCGGACTTATTCGACTTATGTTGTCGAGGAGAGATGTCGACGGAGAATTTTGCAAGTCTCCAAAATTTATTCTTCATTTAGTTTTATTCAAAAATGTATATAATTTGACGGAGGGTGAATGAGTCTGATTTCTCCGAAAAACTAATTTTAGAGATTATGAAATCTTTTATATGAAGTTGCCTCTGCTTAGTGGCTTAATACATATTGTGGAATCGATCCTAAATGTTGTAAATTACCAAATTTTTATCGTCATGTTCTTCCGATTTGAACCAATCAGAACTATCAATAGCTTTTTCATTTATTCCTATTTGTTCTTCTTGATCCATTTGTTCATATTTTTGAGTTTCAATTTCATCTTCACATAGTTCTTCTTTTGCAACATTTCCAGTAGGCTTTTCTGGCTCGCTATCGATTGCATCCAAAATCTTGTCCAATGTTCGTTTCGATTTCAAACACAAGGAACGAAACTCTTTAAAGTTTTGAAACTTTTGAAAGCATAATTGACACAGGAATTTTGGGTATCCATCCTTTTTACTGACTTCCGCAGACGTAATAAGAGAAACCAACTTGGGCAGTTCCTTGTTATGACTGACATGATATTTACGTCCCTTAATCGCAGATTTTTTTTCCATTTTTGCTAAGCATGTGCGGCAAAAGGAGTGTATATTCTTACGATTTATTATTTGTGTCTTCATTTTTATTAATATCGTTGCAGCTGCTTTCGAAATAAAATTGAACTTGAATATTTATACTCTAAAATAATAACAAAACAAGAAGAAGAAGGTAAACAAACAATTTTGACAGATACCGATTTATTCAATTATCGAATTTTTTTTTTACTGATATTTTGTAGCATTTTTTGCAATTTTGTCCCAATTCTAAACTACGTAACGTAATCGAAACTCAGTCAACGCATTGTTCCATTGTTCATCTTGTGTCAATTTATTTTATTGTTTATTCTGTTTATTCGAACGGATCGACACCAAATTACACAATTAAGAAACGGTAAAACGAAAAATTAGTAAAAAATCAAAATTTAAAAAGTGCTACATCAAATTACCATATTTTGGAAAAGAATAAAGAAAGTGAAAACCGTGAAAAATCGAATTGAAAACTTTGCCCTTTACGATCTAGGTTCATTGATTGCAGCGTTCTTGGATTTTTTTTATGTTCTTCTCTCACAGCGATCACTACACAGCTAGCACGCGAAATCTAACACTATACAATCTGCAAAAAATATCGACAGAAAATCAAAATATTATGATTTTCATCCGACGATCCATAAATGACGTCTAGTCGTGCGATCGAATATTGAAACTGAAATTTGTTCCAGAAAAATGTCAGTTTTTAACTATGTACTAAGATTATAAAGATTTATGAATACTTATTTCTTTGCTATCGACAGAAAACTATGGATACAAACTTTGGTTAGTTTTTGGATAATGTGTAATTAAAATAATAGATGCCAAAACGAACTTTTTAAAATTTAAAACAGCAAAACGGCATGTAAGCTTATCAGGTAGTTAAGCTTGGTAAATTTTAAAATTGATTGGTGAAACCGGGCGTCATTCTCATAATGGTCAGTTTTTCAATGCGAGTTAAAAAGTTCAGTTCTATTTTGAATTACTGCACTGAGTTCTTTGCAATATACTTCCATTGGATTAGAAATATTCTCACACTCAATTATATTTAAGTCAAAATTTTCGAAGTATGTATATTGCGTATGGTGGATAGTTTTTTCTAGCTGCTTCATTTGAAATTCTAAAAATTTTTTATTTTACAATCTTTAATGTTCTTGCAAATGTTTCAATGACACTTATCACTCAGCATTGTATCAAATTTTAGTTTTCCATACAATTTATATGGGAAAGAATGCTTATTAGACAGTTTCGTTTCCTTGTCATGAACGAAAATCTTATCAATCTAATTCTAACGCATGACGCTATGAAAAAGCGCATGCTGTCATTTCTTCTAAACTAATTCCGGGTATGACTTCGTTTCGATGGAAAAATACTTTATTTTGCGATAAAAATTAGAAAAGAATAAACTAAAATCGAACAAAATATTCATGAACAACGACGGTAAGTTCAGAGTACAATAATTTCTTGGAGAAATATATGAATGTTGACTTTTCTACAGCAACATGGAACTGGAATCGACATCGCCCGAATTGATGGTATGTCAGGCGCTGCGTGCAGCGACCAACCCCAGTCACGAAATCGTACGCAAAGCCGAGGAACAGCTGGTTGAATGGGAGTTGCAACCCGGATTCTTTCCGACGCTGGTGCGCATTTTTCAAAACCAACAGCTAGAGGTCAATGTACGCTGGATGGCAGCTGTGTATTTGAAAAATGGTGTCAACAAATACTGGAGGCGTAACGTTAAAAATGAGCTTAACGCAGAAGAAAAACAACAAATACGTCAGCTGTTATTGACTGGCATTAATGAACCCGTACCACAGGTGGCGTCTCAAATTGCTGTTTTGGTATCGAAAATCGCCCGTATCGATTGTCCACGCGACTGGCCACAGTTAATACCAGAACTGCTGAAAATGTTGCAACAAAGTGGTGCCGGTGGTGGTGGATACAAAAGTCAAAAAACAAGGATGCAAGTAAAAAAGTACAGGAATAAGAAATATTATCGAAAATAACACAGGTTGATTTGTAAAATGTTTTTATTTATTATTATATTAGAAAACTTATATCACAAAAGAACGTAAACAGATAAAGATGTCAAATAACGATTTATTTAAATATCGATAGTTTTCTTCAGACTTGTAGTCCAGTAACTTAGGGTTAAAATATTTCAACCTATGAACGAAAGTAAATTTATATCAAGCTTTGTTGTAATATTTTATAAATTGGTTCAAACGTCTCATAGAATATCGTGTTCGTGAGTATAAATATTCAAGTTCAATTTTATTTCGAAAGCAGCTGCAACGATATTAATTAATATTAAGGACC
Organism: Meiosimyza platycephala; assembly: GCA_963662105.1. Lineage (NCBI taxonomy): Eukaryota > Metazoa > Arthropoda > Insecta > Diptera > Lauxaniidae > Meiosimyza > Meiosimyza platycephala. The sequence continues at coordinate 27,943,628 of OY759208.1, forward strand.
TGGTCCACATGTGAACAAAATTTAGAAAAGGTCTCGGTGTTATAAAATAACCTCTGCATTGTGCATGTCCCTTTTTGTCAATACTTTTTACAATTATTGAATATGTATCAGTAAAAATTTTTAGCAAAAGTTATTATTTTATTCGCTGGAATTGAGAAAAAAAGGGAATTGTTAGTGAAATGCACATAGAAAATCATCTGAATTAACTTAAAACTTATATATATAACAGCCAGTCAATTTAAACTGCTTTGATGGAATTAGTGTAAGATGAATCAGCCCTTAACTCCCCTAACGGAATTCAAATTTTGCAAAGGCCAAGAATAAGTAAATGAATAAGTAGGTACTAGAGGTCTGCGTGAATGCACTCGGAACGATAATCATATAAACTACATAATGCCATAAAATTATATGCTTGAATTTTTTGAACATTTTATTTGCAATTTATTTGCAAGTGCCAGCACTTACATCTCTTGCTGTTTCGATTTGGTTTTATTTGTGTTTTTCATACACAAGGGCTCGATGGACTCGCAACTTGGCGAGTGGCTTGATGGTCGTTACGAGTGCACTCATGCAGACCTCTAATAAGTACAATGAGAATATCGCCAGGGCGTTGTAATGAGCAAGGTACAGGCTTGATTTATCTAATCTAATTTATATAATTTGGTAACGGAAGTAAGGGACTAAATGGCATGAGGCCTTTAGCCAACTTTAGAAACCTAATGGCACCGGGTACGCCCCTAATAGATTTATTTAATGGCATTGTAACTGGTAATAAATGCTCTGCAAATTTATTTGTATTTAAAAATCTTAAACTTAAAATAATTCGAACTTAAACATAGGATATTTTTCATACATACTTAAAAATACTGATCTTATCACGCCACACTTAAGTCTTCTACTAAAGCTAGGCAAGCTGACTTCACCTCTTCCGTAGAAGGTAAATTTTGTTGCTGTGCCAATGTCACTTGCTGTTGCGATGCCAGTTGCTGTTGTACTTTTTGCTGTTTGGCTGATATCTTTTCACCCATTTTATTGTGCGTTTTTAAATGTGTACGTAATGCGACTACTTGAATAAAACGTTTACCACAAACATCACAGGCATGTGGCTTTTCACCTGTATGCCGCATTTCATGGTGTTTTAATGTTTCGGCTTTGCCAAAACTTTGCTCACAATAATGACACGCATAGCGACGTATACCTTTGTGAACAACACGAACGTGCAAACCCAAATTTGCAGAGCTGTTAAAAACACTAGGACAATCCGGACAATGCCATTGCTTTTCCTTGGTATGATAGTTGATGTGCGTACGCAATTCATTACGCGTTGTTTTCTTCATACCACAAAATGGACATTCAAAATTTTTAATGCCCGCATGACGCATTTGGTGCTCTTTAAATGTGCGCTGTGATGTATACCGTTTGCCACATTGTTCACAATGATAAGGATACTCCTCCTCAGATGCATGTTTAAATCGATGCTCCCGCAAGGCGGTTATACTTTTAAAAGTACGTCCACATTGTTCACACATATATGTTGTCATAGGTGGTTGAGCATCGGTGTGAAATTTTCGATAGTGCGCTCGGTACGTTCCATTTCGACGAAATATTTTGCCGCAACCTTCATACGAACATGTGATTTCTACGTCGACCTCCTGATGCATATCATTTATGTGAGCTTTTAAGCGTGATGCCTTAGTATATCCGCGATGACACTGAGTGCATTGAAATGCCTTTAGACCTTGATGGATTCGCATATGTGCATCCAAATTCTGTTGATTCATGCACCAACGTGTACAATATTGGCATTTAAATTTTGTCTCACGTTTTTTTGTCGTTTCAATAAACGCATCAGAATTTCCATCTTTACGTCTACCTCGCCTTTTAGGAATATCCTTAGCTTTATCATGATCAAGCTCCTCCGATTCAGTATCAGCAACAAGAGACTCATTTTGATCTTGTTCTTCTGTTTCTGTATCTGAAACAGAGTGAGTACCATCTTCTACACAATCGTTTGTGATTTGCACATCATCTTGAACGCCTTTCATATATTTACCGGAACAGTTTTTATATTCAAATGTTTCTTTTTCATCCAAGTTTATGTCATTGTCTTTTATAGCGACATCATTTTCGTCCTTTAATTCAATCATATCTTCGGAGTTTATGAGTACAGAAGCTATCTGGAATCGTAAAAAGAGATAATTTATTATATCGGACCGAGTGGATCTGTGAATCAATAATTTTTTTTAACATATTTATTTTTCTATAAAAAAAAATCAATTTTTAATTTTCTACTTTTAGTCGAAAAAATATTGTAAAAAATGTCCTTGAGTGAAACCAATTCTTTCAATCAACTTTCAAATGTATGGTATTTATTATGTACATAGGTGGTTTAGTTGATTCTGTAGCAAAATGTATGGAGTTAAGCCATTTTGATATACGCGATTTCTTTATTTTGCAGCTTTGATATGCAAAAGTAATTGAACGTTGTCAATTTTGAAAAACGCAAAAGTTTTGAGTGGATTTTCATATTCTGACAGACTGAGACAGAGCTAAATAGGAATCATTCCCTTAGGAAACGAGTTCCTCAAAATAAGGATTCCAAGAATTTGGAAGAGTTTTCGAATTACGTGGCAAAGGAATCGGTTAGGAATGATTTGATTCTACGATTCAAAATTGAAATATAATTTTTAATTATTCTGCGGATGGATTGAAGATTTCTCTGAATTGATTTGTTTTTAATTCATTTTATGGAATTGTATTAAGGAAATAAATTTTTTTGAAACTTTATTTGAAAAAAGGTTTAAAAAAATATTTCAATTCAATTATTTTTAATTCATTTAATGCAATTGTATTAAGGAAATTAATTTTTTTGAAACTTTATTTGAAAAAATGTTTAAAAACAATATTTCATTGAATCCCTTTTTTCCAATTCTTCTGGCCAACGAAAATATTACTCTTTCCTTCTCTATATTCTGTGCTCGGAACGGGTTTGAGAGCCACTCTCGCCCTCTTGGCATAAAGCAATGCTAATCATTCGGGTGTGCAAAGCTAAATTTTTTTTAAGTTTCTCAGCTCAAAATTTCTTGTACTGTTTTGAGGGTAGTGTTCCTACAGTAGAGTATTGCAATGTACAAATATTTAATATTACCAAAGTTTTATCATCTGCTACCTCTTCTGTGTTTTTGCCCCTGATATCAGAATTATTTTTTGGCGATTTTGTTTCATTAGGAATATTTTCATCGTTCTCTGCTTTGCAAATAAATTCATTTTCTTCAACGAGTTCTTTCTTTGTTGCCGTCGATATTTGCTTTTCCGAAACAGTCTTGATCTTGCCCAAAATGCCGTCAAGGGTCCATTTCGATTGTATGCACAAGGACCGAAATTCGTTAAAGCCATACAACTTTTCATAGCATTGCTTGCATAGAAATTTTGGATATGCATCATTTTTGTTTACTTCCAATGAAGTGAAAACTGAAATCCACTTGGACAGCTCATGGGTCTGATACACATTGTATTTCTGTCCCTTTGCAACAGAATGTTTGATTACTTCTGATAAGCAAGTACGGCAATAAGAATTAATATTTTTTCGTTGAATATGCTGAGTTTTCATATTTTTACAAATTTAGGAAATTTCATGAGATACTTTTTATATACGAAATAAATAAAAACAAATCTTGCGTCAAACGTCAAAGTCTAAAGAAGAAACTGACTTAAGTGTTACAAAAACTGACAGTTGTTCCCGAAACATTCTTAAGTCGTAATGGTAGTTTGCATCATCGGATTTCCAAAAATTCCAAAATCAATTCCTGCACCGGTAAGCCCTCCAGCTGTTTCCTCTGATTCAATATAAATAGAAAGGAACAGGCTTACTTTAGTTTCCTTCGCCCATTTTTTTGGGTAATAGAGGGTTAAAAGATACATAGAGGTTAAAAGCAAACAAAAAATTTAAAAAAAAAAGTGTAAATTAAGCTATAAGCTTAAAGCATTGATAAGTTCCTATAATACAAATGTTAACCCATAAATTTGCTTTGTAACTTCTTGATCCTCCAGAAAATGTTTTGAGATATAATTACCATCTAATAGGACAACAATTTGCCCAATTTTGAGGTCAATCGGTTATGTTCGATTTTTGGATTTGAAATTAAATCCGTCGTATGTATGTATGAATTTTTATTATACCCTACACAGAGGGTTTATTTATTTTATCATTCCGTTTGTAGCGCACATACGGGGGAAGTTTAGAAATCATGCGCCATCAGCGTCACCACCTGAGTCAATTTATTCATGTCCGTTTGTCTGTCTATGGAGATCACGATTACGGAAAAACCAAGCAAGCAAGGTATTTAATATTTTGCGATGGCAGAGGTAACTCCTTTATTTGTTTTATTTTTCAAACTAATTCCGCCAGATTAAAATTAAATAGCACATTTGTCTTTCGAAATACGTTTTAAAAACTATAGCCGGTTATTATAACACTGAATTTTCGCATATAGTTTGTCCAATCAAAGGTTTAAATTTAAAAAAAAAATATTTATTCTATATATTATTGTCTTACTTTTTCAAAAAATAAATCTGCATCAAAATAATAGTTATGATCGTTAAATAGTACGCTCCTCATATTAGAATTAAATATATAGTAAATGAACTCACTTATTTAATTGATTACTAAAAACTAATCAAACTGAATAGGCCTAATTGCAATTTTTATGATGAGCTCATGAATTTTAAATGTTTGTACTTTAAAATAACCATAACAACGTTTGTTTCATCATATGGTTATCTATGGAGATTTAAAAAAACAGCATAAATCACGGTAACATTTTGATGATTAATATATGCACACATGCTCTTACTCTCATTCTACACACAATGTACATACATATATATTTTGCATTCATGTTTATCGATACATACATATGTATGTAATTATCTTTCGTCATGAAATGAAATGGGGCTAAAATGTAGATGGCGGCATATGTACAAACATATACATACGCTTGTATTTAACAACAATAATGTTTCGTTGTAATACTTAATCACTTTTTTTTCCTTAATAAAAACCTCTGCAGAACTTAAAATATTCCACATAAGTCAATACATGAAGTTTCATCATCTCTTGGATAAATTTTGAAATACTGAACAAAACTATTTTTACAGCACAATACCTACTGTTCAAATGGAGGATTTAAATGAAAGATACATGAAATACACTCACGGTAAAAAAAAAACGCAGACTTGAATTTTGCAAGAAGTTTTATATTTTGATGCGTAAAATAATATCTATTCTTGCTTAACGGTTTTAAGTTTGTTAGATACTGTTACTAGGGACAAGTTTTGAGTATTTTCAAAACTGTCCGCTTAACAATAATAAATTCTAGGAAGCCTAAGTTTCGAAAGAAATTCAGCTCTGATTTGACGCAATAATTGCTTATTTTACTTTTGTTTTGTTGACCAATTGTTTATTAAAATTATAAAATATGTACTGAAAAGTTATGACAGCGATGCATGATGATATATAAAATTAATAGAGGAGAAAGAAAGGCACCCCTTTTTAAAAAAGGTTCTATTCAAATATTCAGATGTGATTCTGGAACAAAATATGGGACGAATTTGGAAAATCTGTTATTCGCAGTTGCAGTAAACTTGGTTCAAGGGATAAGAAAAAAACGTTTGGGTAACTAGGATGTCTCCATGAAGAGTGAATTTTTCCAATTAATAATCTATCATGATTTCTTTACTTTCTTTCTCGATTTCATATTTTGGCCGGAAACGCAAATTTTTTTAAGATTTTTATCGGCTTTCAACGACTATTGGCGAACTTATGCCAATAGCCACACAACTTTTTATCATGTGACTAATGGACGTTCCCATATAAAAAAGGAAGTGTTTAACTTACGAAATATCAAAACAACAATTGCGCAGTCCTGTTGTAAGTAAAAATAGTCTGGCAGCATGTGTAAAAAAACAGCTGTCCGCTATACACTATGGGTCAAAACTTACTTTTAATTAGCCAAAAATCTAAAATTTGAATCATTTGTTTTAGTGAATTATAAAAAAATGAGCATACTTGGACCATTTGCTAGCTTACCTACCATATATATAAAGTACATGATTCCGTTGCTTCATACGTACTGTATGGAATTTTTATACTGACACCATACGCAAAAGGTTGCAAAAGAAATGTTTAAAGGATGTTCAGAACAAAACAGAACAGGTCTTCTAAGTATCACTTTTCTTCATATGTATATGTCTCAAAACACTGTTGTGCTAGGGGAAATTCGAATATGTTTTTTTAATTTCAAACAGCTACGCAATTTTTGGTATTAGGAAAATTTAAAAACTGATAGGCAAATTTTGTATGGCATACCTTAAAGGTATAACTGACTGGATTTTAAGTTCTTAAACATCTATTCAGTAAGATCTTTTAAACAGTGTAAAATATATTGAGGGATCTATGGGAAGTAATTCTTATATATTCGTCTACGCTTAAACGGAAACAGTATTTTTTAATTTTTGGTCAGCTTTATTTCAATCTGTCCCATAGTGCAGTGCAATCTACTATAAAATAAACTAAAGTGTCAAAAACTTAAAATGATTTATTAATTATTCAAAAAATTTTTTATTATCATTTCAATGCTACCAATAACTCGTGCCAATTTACACGCATTTTGTCGTACATGCCTTAGGGAATTCGAGGAGCCACCAGGCAAGCAAAAAGCTGCATATGATATCAGCGGCACAGAAAATCTTTCCAAGTGGTTAAGAATTACCTGCTCTGCTGGGGAGGTCAGTGCTTTCGATGGATATCCCAAGTGTTTATGCCACAGCTGCTATATGAAGTTACGAACCTTCTATGAATTCTATGAAAAGTCCACTTGTTCTGTCGAGGCGCTGAAGGAGCTACTAACTGAAATAACGCAAGATTCTACGCGTAACAATCTCCAATTGTTTTGTCGCACATGTTTGAAGAGGCTAAATTCTAGCGCAGAAAATTCTAATGTGCGTGAAGATATGGATGTCGCTGAGTGGATGTTAACCTGTACAGGGCAGGATGTAAACTCTAATAATCACAGGGAATTTCCCGAGAAAATTTGCAATTGGTGTTTTAAAAAATTGCGCAACTTTGTTGAGTTTCGCGGAATTGCAAAACAATCGTTTGAATACTTGGAAAACGTTGTGGGCAGAGTGACACCACCTGAGAATTATCTTAAAATAGAGAAAAACTCTCCTTTAAATATTACAGAAGAATTAAAAGCACCTGACGATGATGATGATAAGCCTAACAGAGCTGTTTTAGTGCCAGAAAAAGACGAAAAAAACAAAGGAACAAATAACGATGTGAAAGAAGAGAAGCAAGATAAGCAAAATGTAGATTATGATGATCAGGAAGAGGTTGGTTGCTTAAAAAATGTGCATAAAAATAACACGACTTTTTAGTTAGTTTTGAAACCTAAAGCAGGAGGTCTACTCCCAAAAATTAAGACAACTGATTTTATTATTAAAAATGTTACCTAATGTTTTGCAAAAGAAATGAGATCAACTAAAAGGTCATATACATAGTTATGTCTCCATATTCTGTATATTCCATTCCATTATATATACTTTTTAAAAACTAATTTATGACAAAAATTAGAGACTAAATTTATATTGGGAATTCATACCAATAAAACTAAACCAGCAGCTCGCAGTTTCTGAGAGATTTCGGGGATAATTCAAATATATTTCAATTTTTAATGTACCTTGTTTTAATAATCTCGCATTTTCTTATAAGCTTTTTTGGAAGTCTTAAAGCTTAAGTCCATAAACATTTTTAACTAAAACATGAAATAAACTCGTAAAATTAATGAAAATCTTTTTTTATATTTATAGTCTGCAATTGAAAACTTTGAAAGTGATAACAAATCTGCTGATCATATATTTGTTGAAAAGCTTCCAGTATTTGAAAAACCATTTTCAGACTCAGATGAAAGCTTTGATTTTGATTTAGATGCTCAAAGTGATTCCACATCAGATTACAGCGATGATGATTTTAAAATAAAAAATATTAAGCAAAAAACTAGTAACTCTCAAATAGGATTAAAAAATAAGGTGCGTAGCAAAGTTAAACGCTCAAATACTGAAACGTATCCTAAAGTTGCTCCGAAAAAACGTGTAACTGCTGACATGGTTAAATTGAGAACAGATCAAAACTTACCAGAAGCAGCTGAAATATCTGAAGAAAACGATTCGGATTCAAATTCAAAAAAAGGAACAAATTCATTAGACTTAACGTATGGCAAAAAAATAACATGTGATCAATGTGGAAAGAACTTTTACAAGAAATTCTTATACATCGCTCATGTAAAAGGAGTACACGAAGGTCTTGAAAAACCATTCCAATGTACAATATGTCAAAACTCGTTCCGTTTATACCACTATCTCACAAGACATATTAAAGAAATGCATGTTAGTGAAGCTATAGCAGCATCGCGGCGTCTAGCTGGAGAGCCTACTGAAGCACAAACCGAAAATATTGAAGAAGGACACAAATGTCTTTTTTGTTGCAAGATATTCAAGCGTAAAGAACATTTAAAAGAACATCATGAGGCGGTACACTTACGAATACGTCCATATTTATGTAGATATTGTGATAAAAGCTTTTCAGCGGGGAAAACTCGTAGGGTACACGAAATGGGGCATACCGGTGAAAAACCCTTTGTGTGCGATAAATGCAATAGAGGCTTTCGACAGAGAGCTGACTTAAAAGTGCATATGAATCAACATTCGGAAAATAAAGAACTTTTATGTCCCATATGTAATCGAATTAAACCTACACGCGAAGAATTAGAGGCACACATAGCAATGCATGAGGCATCACAACAACATCAATGCTCAAAATGTGGCAGAATTTTTAAGAAAAAATGTCACTTAACTGACCATGACAGATCGGTGCATCTAAAATTGCGACCATTCAAATGCAGCTTTTGTGACTTAAATTTTGCTCTGCTAAAAACTTGTCGATCACATGAAAAATTACACTTGGATGAGCGACCAGAAGTTTGTTCAACATGTGGAAAGGCTTTTAAACAAAGAAACCAATTACTGAAACATATTAAAAGGCTCCACAAGAAAGAGTCCTTGACTGTTAAAAAAACCAATGCTACGAAGTAAACACAAATAATATACAATTAAGATTTAAAATTTTCAGTTACATATAGAAACCGATTTGTACGATTTGTATACTTTATGAATCATAGTGAATAGATAAGCACAAAACAGTTACGTTGAATCATTGCCACGACCATCACTTTTACAGTAAAAATGCTGTTAGTTCAAATTAGTTTAAGATACAATTTTAGAAGTTTATTCTTAGCCAATTTGGTACTGATCCTATTATATAGATAAATTTCAAGATCTTTACAGCTTCTACAAATATCTCTACATCTGTAAGCCCCAATCTTGAGTTATTCTTGCCTATCAAATATTATCGTAGACTTTATATTTCAGAGACTTTGCATTTGCGACATTGACGTAAACATCAGACTCCACGCGTTACTCGCGTATGTAATTTGACGAAACGAAATGCTATCTAATCTTTCCGCCAGACTCCGCATCTAAAAATGCAAAACCTCCCTCTGAAATATAACGTCTCTACAAGTGTCCTGTAATGAGGCCCAGATTCTAATGGTTTGCTTATCTAATGAGATCAATTCATAATATGACCATATCGCCCTCGACGTAAGACATGTCAAGTTTGACTATCTCATATTATCCAAATTTATACATTAAGAATAAATTTTGGCACTAATTTAGGTTTCAGCCATCTCTAGTGTCCTTTTATTTGCCGCAAACGATTTTAGATAGCGAAATTATTTCTTTAAAAGCCTATCGAACGTGACGCCAAAATTCTTCGAATAGTTTGTGATCAAAATGAACCCACCTGGCGCTACGATGTCGAAGACTTTTTTCACATGTTTCATCCAAGTGATGAAAAGCGTTACTATCAATCTATCAGCTCATCGATTGCGCGCTGTCCGATTTTCTTCTATTTTAAGGGCATAAATCTTAGTAAGAGTTGCTCCATTTGAGCGATCATGCCTGATCGGGTGTTCGATATATTGTTTGCAGAAGAAATTCATTCACATTTTTGCATCACTTTCAGGACTCACGTCGTCAACAGTAATGTCTGTCAAATACTTTATTCCAAATAAAAATTTAATATATTAAACTTTCCAATTAGGTGCTTTCATTTCGAGATACCATACATTAAAGTCAAAACTTCATAACTCCATACATAGAATTGTGCTCTATTAAATTCAATTTAGTTTAAAAGTACATGTCGGAAAGGTGCAATATTCTGGAAAATTCAAGAAGTAAATTTTGGTAGGGAAGACTTGCTATCTATTAACATAAAATCATCTAAACAACTTTTTATATGAGATAATTTCACTTACATATATATTTAAACTTTATATTTAAAATGTTATTTTTGTTTTATATTATTTTAGACATCTCATAATCCTGCCGTGTTAGAAAAAACTGACAATGGCTTCGTGTAAAAACATATTTTCGCATCCATTTCTGGGTTCTACAATTTGTTTGTTCATGTTTCAATATTATAAAAAAATTTACTATCGTTTTTAATTTTAAATTAACAAAAAATATTGAATAAAACTATTCTTAATTACCAAATACGTATATTAAAATTTTGTTCTTATGCTTAAATTTTTGGCATAAAACGCCATTAAAATTTTTACAACCAATGTTTACTTAATTAAAAAATATATTTTAACTTAAGTTTTTGACTTAAAGTTAATGCAGTAAGCCACATTGACTTTTAACACAAAGCTATACCTCAGTTCTTATTTACGGCCTAACCGCTTCACGGTTCATTTATTCTATTACTGACAATGAGATAATTTTAAAATCATACTTACATACATAGTCTTCTTAAAGATAACTATTAGGTTAGCTCAGGTGACATGCGACTGGAACATCCCAACGAATATAGCATAGAGCTGAATTTTAGTGAAAAATATAGTATTACAAAACATTCTTAGTTTGGCCCGAAAACATAAAATAAGACTTTGGCAGTTAGTCGAAAATATTCATTTTGTTTTACTCGCCAAAAATGTACATTTTTGAATCGACGGTGTGGAACACGCTTGAAAAATTATTCGCGATGTAAAATAACCTCAAATATAGGCAAAAACCGTGTTTTTTGCACTTTTAGGTTAGGCTATCTCAAAAACCAGAGCTGATGGAGCATTTCCGAGGCCAGATTTGGATTTAGCGCATCAAAAACCTTCGGAAATATGTATATAGTTTGGTTTCTCGGTGCTATCGGCCTGTGTTATTATACCAAAGGTAATGCCGGCCCAACTTTCATCTTAATACATATACACAGTATTTATGTAAGAGTAAAGAGAGCGAGAACCGTTCTTGATAATACAGTTCTTTGATTGATGTTGAAAATGGGTGTTAATGCATTATTCAAAATTATTAAAAAAATATGCAAGAAATTTTACAAGGATTTAAGGAACATCGTCTTTTTCACTTCAAAGTGAAAATCGGCTTTTTATTGGTTTTCCTGGATCAAAAAACAATATATGTTAATTTTTTGTTTTTTAATGGGTATAGTAGAGCCTGATTTCCAAAACTTACAGCGCCGATAGTTTTTAACCGATTCTCGAGTATCGGTGCGGTGCTTGCTTTGAATACAATTTTCTGCGCATTTTAAAAAAACTAACGTTGATCCTATTGAAAAAAGTCAGTCAAAATATGAAAATGTTATTGACGGCTAGCGATAATTCCATTTATTCACACATTTTTTATTTAAATAGCCCTTTTGGCGTTAGCGAGCTTCATGATCGCTTCTCAAGGACCTTCGAAGTGGCATTTGAAAACTCTGACTTATGTTGGTTGGTCGTACCCGCTACAATATTTTTTCCCCACTCTGTATAAAAACTACAAATCATTCAGCTTTAATAAAATTTAAAAATTTATTTAATTTGTTATTCATATTTAATAATTTTTCATTTGTAATAGTAAAGTATCAGTTAAACTCACAAAAGTTTTAAATTTATATATAGTTCTCGCCTTAAAATTTTGCTTTAAATCTTGCTGCTATGTATTGAAGCTTCAGTATTTTTGCCATACACAAATATTAATTTTTTCGGTGAATTTAATTTTATTAAACAGATTTTCATAAAAAGGCGAGTACTTTGTGTAAATTGACAGTCTTTGTCATTTATGTGTTTTTTTTTTATTTGTTTGCTTTGTGAAATACTTATATACGAAGGCAGTAAAGTTCATCCTAAAATATTTAAGTTTTTTTACTACATTTTATATCAAAAAATATAGTTTTACTTAGTTAATTTAAATAAAACAATAATCTTAAAACAAAAATTAACATATTTTGATTCTAACACTGAAAACCATTAAATAAATAATCTATGTTTAACATTTGATAAAAAGCAAATATAAGAAAATAACTATTAAATTTAAAACAAAACTCAGAAAAATTGTGAACAAAATTAAAAATTATTTTTGTATTTTTAGCAGTTCAAGAAGTTTACTTTTGCAAATATGTAAATACAAAAATACTTCTGAGTTTCCGTAACCCGTAAATTTTTAACAAAATTTACTACTCAATTTATAATCAAACATAGTAAATAAGACTTAAAACATAATTTTTGCCAGTGTTGCTTTAAAATCGCTAGTTTTAATGTTTATACTCCAACCATCACATTAAAATTTGAAACTGAAAAAAAAAAACAAAAAACCTTATTAATTTTTTTTTCAATTTTAGAATCGTACAGTAATCAACAATTAAAAAATGTTTTATGCGACTCTTTTTAGAAAAGGATTTTTATTCTACATTATTTAAAATCAAAATCATAGCAGTTAGGGAAAGTTTTAAAATCCGACTTCGGACAGCAATACTGCTCTTAGAGCGAAAAAGGCGTATCTCTAAAAAACGCGTTTCGAGATAACTGATGTTTTGTTTATGTCAATTTGTTGAAATACATGTAAAATTGAGATAGAGGAAATGTTTTATAGGTTTGAACTTAGATACCGGCATTTTGCGTAGTTTATTAGATGCGTAATATCTTAAGCTATCCGATGCCATCACGAATATGCATTTTTTTGAGATACGCCCAGTCTGCTTCTGAGGGCAGAATAGTTAGTTTTAAAAAAAAAAACTACGTTTCAAAAGTTTGTTATAGGACTTATTTTTAGAGAATGATTTTTTTATCCTACATTATTTAAGATCAAATGCATAGCAGTTACGGAAAAAGATTTTTGGAAACATTTTTAGCTTATGTCGGCAAACATGATTCTTCAGTGGTTGCACTTTTCATTATTTCATGGTCAAGTACAAGCATTGAAAATTGCCATGAAAAACGACGGTAGATTTTACATTTTCCCCCCTTTATATGCAATTGTTTTTATAACTCTTTTGATATTACACATTTCCTGACGTGCGCTCCGTGGAAAACTTTTCTGGCGATACGAACGAAGTTGCAAATGCTATATGTAAATAGTTTTCAATGGAGCGTTCGTTAAGATTAACTCTTTTAATATGGTCTGTATGTATTTAAATTTCAAAAAAGATGTGGGTACATATTTCAAAATTTGACTCAAAAATATTTTGAAACGGAGTATCTCAAAAACTATGGGGAATAGAATATGAAAAAACATGATATCATTGTTGTATAGCTTTAAGGTTTTAGAATATACTAAAAATCTGACGTGATAGAGCAATTCTGAGCCCGGATTTAGTTCAGCGGGAAAAATTACTTTGGAAACAACTATTCATTATCCAGGGGCACAAAGTTTTCAAAATTTCGAAGGGTAGCGTTATTAATTAAAAGCTTTTACAAAGTTTTATAACAAATTTTTTAAGCTAAAAATAATCGGAAAAGGACCATTTTTGGTACGTCTTAAATGTTCTCGATTTTCAAATCATTTCTACTTTATAAAAAAGGAGACATTGGCTATGAAGCCTAGGGCGCTAAAATCGTAATTCCGTCCCTGGTTATAGTATAGGAAAAGACATAAATATCTGAAGTAAACTACTGGCGCCTTGTGCTGTCAGAGACAAAGGCCCCTATTGCGGTTGTCGATTTACAATAGATAAACGCTATTTTTCGGTTAGCAATTCTGTTCGGTATTGTGTTTATCGACTAGCAGAATGTTTATCGACTGTAAATGACAAACAATCGCTGGATGTTTTAGATAAATATTCTATTCGCAATTCTTCCTATTGAGTTTCGTGATACCAAAATGTCATCGTTTCTATTAGATCGATGGCTATCGATTTTATCGCAAATCGACAACCGCAATAGCGGCCAAAGTTACCAAGTCGTACAGAAGTAATTGCCTTGTCGGCAATATTTAAACATTAACTCATAAAATGGTATAAACCTCCGAAATTATTGACTCTCGTTATGTTCCCGATTTCTAATCTAGTACAATATAAATTTTCTTCAATTTCATGCTTACCTCAAGATTCTTTAGGTACAGTTAAGGCGATACGTTTGATCATTGGTACATCTTGTCTTGTCGCATGTCCTTGCTCATGCAGTTGCATTACTCTATGTTCGTTAAATAAACGAGTGCAGTATTGACATTGATGGATTTGTTCGGCACCATTGGTTTTGGTACTTTGCTTGATAGCAAATCTCATTAAATCTTTTAACCAAATACTGTTAGTACCACTATCTTTAGTAGCAGCATTTTTCTGCGCTCCAAAACCATTGTCATTTTCTACAATTAAGGGCGTATTAACGCATGTCGAGTCTGTATTGCAATTCTCATCCACCAAATTGATTTGATTGCTATAATTTTTATCTCTAGAGTAAAAACTAATACCACGGCATTTACGTTTGTGATGCCTATGGTGAGGTAGATCTTCATCTAAATTTATTATTTTCTGGTCCGATTTGTGATGGTCTTTTGTATGTGATTTAAGTTGCTCCACTTGAGAAAATGCCTTTTTACACTCAATACAAAAATGATACTCATCTTTTAGATGTTTTTCAATTTGATGTCTATTGAGGCAATAAAACCCTTTAAGTTTCTGTTTGCAAAATTTGCACTTATATTTTTGTGTTGGAAATCGTTGCAACACAGGCTTTACTTTGACTATACTTGCTATTAAAGCATTTTTATTTATTTTACGCAACTTTTTAGGTTTCTTATTTTTAATTTCATTTGGTGGTAATGTTGCTTTTAGCCTTTTACTCTCATTTTGTTTCACTTTTATTACTTTTTTTTTTAGTTGATTCTTGGCAGTTTTTTCGGTCTTTTTAGCAGGTAAGGACTCGTTCTTATTGGCTTCTGTTCGCGTTTTCTTCGCCTCCAACTGATTTATTTCTTCAAGACGTTTTAACAGCTTTTCATGTGAGCCATTGCTGTGAACATTTAAATGCTTCCAATGTTTAAAATAACCAGCTGTCACCTTTTTGCATATTCTACACTCAAAA
The DNA here is from genome assembly GCA_963662105.1 of Meiosimyza platycephala. Taxonomy (NCBI): domain Eukaryota; kingdom Metazoa; phylum Arthropoda; class Insecta; order Diptera; family Lauxaniidae; genus Meiosimyza; species Meiosimyza platycephala. Next base: position 27,959,098 of record OY759208.1, read on the forward strand.
TACCGACTCTTACGCGTTGAAAATTGAAAAACTTTTGCGGAGCTTTCAACGTCACGTTGACGCGCGGCATTCCACCCAAACGGATGCGAGTGAGTGACCTCACGCAATTGAGGTTCATGTTTATCAGGGTGTTGTTGGCGTAAATGGCAGCACAAGGTCAGATATTGTGTGCCACATTTTTTCCTGCAGATATGACATTCAAGCTCTTTCATCATGGGATCTTTAAGCGATTTAGATTCATCTTCATGTTTGGTGATAACATGACTTTTGTGAGTTTTAAATACGGCATCGATTTGTCCACATAATTGGCATTCATAGTAAGTGTAACGTTGCATATAACGCAAACGAATGGTCATTGCACTATCTTGTGGACATTTTGAACGTTCACTTAGCATGGAACCAGCATAAGAGCGATGTTTGCTGCGCATATGATGCACCAGCCGCTGGCTTACAGGAAAACCAGCATTACAGACTGGACAGTTGACACAAGTATGTGTTAACTGATGCGACTGTAAAGCAATGACGTCAGAAAAGTTCAATTTACATGAATTACAAGCAACTAATTGCACTGCTGTCGCTAAGGTCGTATTTGTGGTAGGTTTATCTGCACATGATTTTATCGGACTGAGCTTTGGAATAGGTTCAACTTGCAGCTCAGTCTCCGAATCACTGGATAGTAAACTAAGACTAGCAATTAATTTTATTTCACTATCTGAATAGCGACGCTTACGTATGCGTTTGTTTTTCGGTTTCTTGTCAACACAGTTAGGTTTGTTCACACCACTCTGAGGTTCTACCCTCCGGAATATGATCTCTTCATCATCACTTTTCTCGGTTTTTTTCTCATCCTGTTCCAAATCAATAATTTCTATCGCTACTGGCTTGTTTGCCAATATTACAGTGCTATTTGGTAAGAAATGGTTAACCGAACTGTTTACTTCATCATTCGCTGGTGTGCTTTCTCTGGACGATGTCAACACTTCTATTATTTCTGTATCGCCATCCGAGCCCAAAGAATGTGCAAATTCCTGCTGGGTGACAGCTACTTGTGGTTGTTGTTGTTCTGTTTGACTTGGCAGCTTGTTTTTGTTTTTATTGAAAAACATGTTGTACAGTAGCTCGTCATCATCTACAATTACTGGAGACTCTTCCCGCACGTCACCAGAACAATCGACATCAACATCTTCATCTTCTTCTATTAGTTTATTGAAATTGTGCAGTCTATCCTCACAGTCGTAGCATATGTTTCCAGTTTGGGCTGCAGGTCCAGCATGTAAAAGATGCTTTGATCCAATATATTTAAGAAAATTATTCATTTATTCCCCATATACGATATTAAAATTTTCCACTTAATTACCTTGATTGTGCTATTGCCCAACTTTTTATTTATTCGCCGTAATTCTTTCAAGCTGTATTTCAAATTATTTTCCGTACGACAAATCCGACAGTGCGACATTTTTGCTGCAATTTAGTTACTATTTTTCATAAAATATTCATTTGTTAATGTTATGAATTAATTGCTATTTTGAGATTTTCTCCTGCATTTGCGGGAAAAAAGGTGTCAGTTCAATTGCTGTTTATTTTCATGACATTTGTGTGGTGCAATCAGCGTTGCCAGTTGCACGCAATATGGACTGTATTACCGGCGTAACTGTGTTCTTTTTTTTGACGCGCTTATGAGATTGATAGCTCGGCTATGGTGAATTGACTAATTATCATCAACCTTCCATTTTCACCTTTGGCAACATTTCAATTCCATTAGACAAACCATAATATTTGTCACTAAGTTTTTTTATTGATCTCCCAAATAAAGCTCACCAACACAAGGCCGTGGGTAGCATATTACGCAAAAGTTTGTGAATGGTTTATTGCCGCGTGTACAATTTCAACTATATATAAAACTCTATAGAGTTCTGAACAGATTCGAAACCTGGCATTAGTGTTTTCAAAATGATTGAATTTATAATCGATACGTACGAATATCGATGCATACGAAAACATATGTTTCTGTATATTTCAGAAGGCGCGAAAAAGCCTACTGGCATAGATTACTGCATATTCTAAACATTTAAATTCGACGTTCGAAACGTACATGAATAATTATTTATCAAAATAAAATGGCTTTGTGGCTGGATAAACATCGACCTCGTGAATTGTCTAAATTGGATTATCACAAGGTAAGTATTAGCGATATATGTATATTGCCTACATATAAAATTCTCTTCAATATTGCAGGAGCAGGCTGAGCATTTACGAAACCTGTGCCAACAAGGTGACTTTCCACATTTAATGTTCTATGGACCGTCAGGTGCAGGAAAGAAAACGCGCATCATGTGCCTACTACGCGAACTCTACGGCTCTGGCGTAGAACGCCTGCGTAATGAAACGATGACCTTTACAACACCATCAAATCGCAAAATAGAAGTTATGACTGTCGGTAGTAATTATCACTTAGAAGTGAATCCGTCCGATGCTGGCATCTATGATCGTGTTGTTGTCATCGATCTAATAAAGCAAGTCGCACAAACACATCAAATAGATCCTAGCGGACAACGTGAATTCAAAGTCATAGTTTTATCTGAAGTAGACGAGTTGACTAAGGACGCTCAACATGCACTGCGTCGTACCATGGAAAAATATGTTGCTACATGTCGTATTATTTTATCGGTTAACTCTACATCGCGTGTTATTCCGGCTATTAGGTCACGTTGCCTTGGTATACGTGTATCAGCACCTACGGCAGATGAAATCAATACTATTTTACAGACTACTTGTAAGCGGGAAGGTCTGGCATTGCCTGCCGATTTTGCTGTTCGTCTTATTGAAAAATCAGAAAGAAATTTACGTCGAGCTTTGCTCATGCTTGAAGCATGCAAAGTACAACAGTATCCATTTACGTCGCAGCAGGAAATTATTGAACTTGATTGGCAAGTTTTTCTGCGTGATACCGCCAATCAAATTGTGACTGAACAATCGCCCGCTAAGTTAGAAAAAATACGTGATCGTTTGTACGAATTACTCGCTCAAGGTGTTCCACCGGATATGATTTTTAAAGGATTGGTAGAACAGTTGGTGAAAAATTGCGATATGTCTCTGAAGGCAAAGATTCTCGAATATGCCACTCTTTATGAGCATCGCATGCAAAATGGTGCAAAGCATATTTTCCATTTAGAAGCATTTGTGGTTCAGTTTATGAACATCTACAAGAAGTTTATATCAGATTCAATGATGATGGATGATTTTTAGAATAAGCTTGAATGATGTTTAAATATAAAGTAAAATAAAGAAAACTTGTAATTCACCATGCTTTTGTGGAATTTATCATCGGACCAAACAGGTTGTATGAACCCTTAACTTGTTAAATAATAAAGTTGTAAGTAAAAAATATATTTTGAGAAACATTTTTATTTAAATTTTTTTAATCTGTTTAATGAAATCAAGATATTTTAAAACCAAAGTTTTTTATCCTAATTCCCATAGTTTTTGAGATACGAAAAACGAAGTGTTCAAATATTTAAAGAATTACCGATATGAATATGTACATATATATTTTTAAAAGAATTTTTTTTTTGTCAGAAAGTCAGATGTGGAAAATGTAGCAAGTATGAGTTAAGTAAAAGTCGTTCATCAATGATTTTTTCGCACTCGTACTTAAAAATTTGCGAGTAACTTTGAGTTACAAAATAGCGACTCGTTCCAGATCTCTGCTGAATATATTCACATACAACTTAAATTGAGGAGATTTATAAATTGGTATAGGAGACATTTGTAGTGCAGTTATGAAACCATGATGACCCACAATAAATTCTATTTTTAAGAGAAAAAAAAAGTCAAAAACTCTGATTAAAATTACTTTTCTCAATATCCTTCACACCGGTTAATAAAATTTTATTATAACTTTAATTATATTATCAACAGACAACTAATTCCGTTTCAGCAAAAAGGCAAATCGAGAAGTCTCTAGATCGCGCGATTTCCTAAGAACGCCATCTGAATTTTATCATCCGCAGTGCGCACAGCAGTCTGTACATATTTTTCAATTATTTCTTCCAATTCTACAGCTGCCTGGTGGGAAAATAAAAATGATCATGTTATTAAAAAATTAGGCTAATTTTTTGTACATACTTGTTTGTATTCGATATCCTCTTCAGAATTTAGCTTTAGTCCATGTAGCAATAAATCAAGCGTATTTAAAGGTAAACACATTTCTGGATTTGTAACTGCAATTGCATGTTTAAAACTAAAGTATTCAGAGCCAGCACCAAGCATCGCTGAAATCATTTCATGCGCTAATTCAAAGGCTTCAAGCAGACGATTATGTTTTACATATAAACGCAAAAGTTCAGCACAATTTGAAAGCTAAAAGTAGCAGAAAACTGTTTGTATAGAAATATATTTTTTTTTTTTTTAAGAAAATTTACTTTGTAATCATTATATAGCCATTGAGGCACAAAAGCATTTAGATTGAGTAATTTGTTAACAACGGTTTTACGGATTTGTGTTGACTCTTCTGCTTCATTATCTTCTACTAACTTTTGTAGAAAAGACCATGCCATATCAGATGCTTTACTACGATGTGGAAGATCTTAAAGTAAAAAGGAAAATCTTATATTTTAAAAAAGTTTCTGATTAAGAGTACAACAGCAAACCTGCTAAATCATTTTCTTGCAACCATGACCACGCCTCATTCGGACCTTCATCGGCTGTTCGCACACAAGACGTCGTTAAACTATCAAATATGGGCAGCAACGATATATCAAATCCTTTGGCTAATTTTAATGCTGCAGTATACAGACCGCAATTAGATAAAATTACAGTTATCTCTAGTGGTCCAGCATTAATATATGAGTTTATATCCTTCCGATGCTGTGACAGGCAGATATGTGCCTCTGTTTGCAGTAATTCTTTGCGTATATCCTTAATTTCAAGTACTACAACTTGCTCCTTTATAATTGTCTTTAGGTAAAAAATTAAAAGAATTAAAGAGGAAATACTTATAAATCAGGAAACTCACTTCATCAGTCTCCATTACATCATTGTTTTTTAGATGTGCCATATTCGTACCAACCATGTAATCATCTCCTTTCACAGGTTTGGCTATCCAACGGTAACGTGGATCAATCAAATGCAGAGCATTAATGCAGACCAATAGTGAGGCGCAACGTTTTTGCATAGATTCTACAGTATCACTTTCTAATTGAAAACGCAATGCTTGTTCATACATAATTGCAGATGCTGAAAATTTAGAGACCAGGATCGAATCAATTTTCATAAATAAAGCGAATTCAAAATATATGTTAGTTAAAAAAAAATAATTTAAGTAATAAATTATTTTACAAAACGGTTGCTTATTGCTGATCTCAAAATGTATGATTACTCTTTTTACCTTTACGCATATTGCCATTATTCACATGAAATGCATAGAGAAAGTCGTAAATCTCATTATTATCAATAGCAAGTGAACGTGCGCGAGACTCCACTATATTTTCAAATTCTTTATGTAGTCCAACATATGGGAAATGCATCAGAAGATCCAAACGCTTTTTATTAAAAAGAGTCACAACTAATTGACGCAAACAATCTTTTCGTCTTGATAATTCTGCATTATATATGAGCGAATGATATGCTTCTTCATAGTGCTCCAACAATAAATGATTATTAAAAACAATGGATTGAAACATTGGTAGTTGAGGATCAGTTTTATCTAAAAGTCCAATAGCTACTTGAGCCATCGATATTATATGATCTAGTGCATTATGCTGTTCAAAAAGTTGTATAACTTTAAGATAATATTGTGCTATGGCTTGATTGCTAACGAATACTTCTCCTAATTCATCTTCATCTGTGACACCACTTTCGATGCGCTCAACTAGACGAGAATTCTTTAAAATCTTCTCCGATAGAAAATGTTCCTTAAGAACACCTTTGGCCGATTGTAAAAACAAATCGTAGGCTTTATGTGTTTCACCACTATCTAATAAGGAAACCGCTAAAATGAATTGTCCTGTAAAAGAGATTTCAAGTAATGATTGTGAAGATATGATACTAAATAAGAAGAAATATACTTGAACAAATATTCCATTCGCACCAACTGTTCAAAAGGCGCACATAATCTTCAATAATTATATGTTGACAGGTGCTGAAAAGCCACTCGCCAAAAACAAAATTAAACGACACGGCCCAGCTGCGAATAGGAATGAATAATTATTTTTTGGAAATAATCTGTTAAAACAGTTAATTGAACTTTGTTTTTCTTAATTACATTAATTGACTGACAATCGTAGTAAGTGGAATAAGCGTATTTTGCCAAATTGGTTCGTTCACAGTTTTAAAATTTTCCGCATAAAGAGCTAGTGCGGTATATAATCCTTTAGCATTGAGAAAGACACGTAATAAAGGTGCTGCATGACTTTTTCCACCATTTGAAAAAATTCGTCCAGAGCCATTGGTAAGTTGTAAAAGATTTAGGCGCTGCACTGAAGTTTCTCTAAATGAAAAAAAGGCAATTTATGTGTTAAACATTTCAATACTATTGAGCGCCTATTAAATTGTTTTGTTCAACATAAAAACATTTTCTTTTGTGTATGAAATCTTAATTTATACTTACAACATAGCTGCTGCGTTGATATTAACTGGTGTCTCTGAAATCCAAACCATAACATAGTAGGATTGTAGAAAGATTATAGTATCTGGCATATATTTTGAACGCAAAGTTTCTAAAATTTCCACTGATAACGAATAAGTATCAATAAGGATTTGTTGAAATATTAAAAGATTGCGACAAATTGCAAATCTGAAATAAGTTAAAATAAATATTAATTCAGTGTCTTTGTTTTATGGCAGCAAGAGAAGACTAAAGGTGTTTTTTTTTTTTTGCTTTCATTTCGTTTATTTTTGTCTTTTATGATATATGGAATTTTAGAGCTAACCTTATAAGCGCCAATTGACGAACAGTTTCTGAAAGTAAGGAAAGACCAACATTACTGCCAAACAATGCGCCAATGGACATTAGGAAACGTGATGACTGAGCAATTTCTGAAAATATACTTCATATATTTAAGGTGTTTTCAAAATATTAACAAAATTAATTTGTACTTGAATGTGTCTGCATAGCTTCAGGACTACCATTATCCATACGTAGACTATCCAAAAGTAAAGCCATTGGTGTACGTAGATCGCTAATTGTTTGCAATTTTTGTCGTATTACAACTAAAAAATTACTTGGAAAAATATCTTTATCTGGATCACCAGCTAAAATCTCATCAGTTAATTTTGAAATTAAAACATTTGGCATTTCTAATTGATAGAGCTTTTTATCCAAGTCCATTTTAACATCTTCTGGCAGCCATTTTTCTAATTGAGCTAAAATAGCCACTAAATTAATAAGGTCTTCACCAACACGTTCGTTGCCTGGAAAATGTACTGGTACAACATTTGCAATCTCAACATCATCACCAGCAAGCATAAGATGTTCCAATGTTTCGCATGGACGCAATAGTGAAAATGTATTTTTCTTCACTACACAAATAGCATCGATAGGTTCCAGTATCACAAGACCAGTTGGCTGACATGCTTTCATATGATATTGTTCACAACATGAATAGAAACGTTCCCACAAACGTGTAGAAATTTCTAAATATTCTTCATCCGTTACTTCGAAGTCTTTAACCTCATTCTGCAATTCATCTTCGACAGCTTGACAAACATGCTCCTTTAACATTACCATATTACAGTGTTTTGCTTCAAAACGTACATTAGAACGACGGAACATCTGTTAAGAATTCATTTATCATTGTAATCGGGCAGTAAGTATTTAGAATATTGAAAATATTAAAATAAAAGTAATATGACTTTAACTTACAAAAAGCGCTTTTGCTATGACAGTACGCTCAAATTTTCCTGGATGAAAAATATATGAACAGTATGCTTCACGTGGATCCATGCCTTGCTCTATGCCAACACAATACCGATCAGGTGGTGGTTCCATTGCAGCAGACACCCAATTCATACCCATGCCACGCATGAGTGAAAAATTTGAAATGCTAAATTCGCCTTCAGCATTACACCACAATGCCCATATACGTGTCTTGGAGGCATCAAAATCAGCTAAATCTAATTGAGGTGCGGAAACCACTTTGCGACGTATAAATGCTATTGAATTCGATGAAGAACCACAATCTGTCTGCACATCAATGCATACGAACTCTGCACCGGAAGAGTGTGAAAGAAATGCACAGACGCTAGTATCGCTTATTTTACGCAATGAGCTACATTGTGCTATTGGGAAGAGTGAGAGTTGTCTTGAAAAATTATTTAAGACTTTAAAACCTGATACTTACGTCCTTGCATTCGTGGTTCATTTGTATCTCGTACACAATTAATAGAACAAATGCTTTGTAGGGTAGTGGTTGACCACATTCGTAAATGATCATCTCTATATAACGCTAGTAAAAATGTTTGACCGTTGATTTGATTGAATACTAAAGATGTTGCATTTTCGCCATCTGCAGAGTTAGTTTTTCCACTAAAAAAGTAAGATCGAAATATATAGTAATTACTTGGCCTGTCTTAGTATAAGGAGAGCAGTGTGATCGGAACTACGTTCTTTGTTCGTATTGCTATGTTTTGGTAAACCTTTAGTCAGTTGAAACTTGGGACAAACAGCTTTTTGCAGCATTTTATTTATTTGGCCTATGAGTTCCTAAGATTATTACGTTCTATTTATTGTATCGTCTGGTTCATAATGTAAAATGTTTTTAATTTCAATTTCAATTCATTCAGCATGAAATATAAAAAGCCTTGTTGGCGTAAATAAAATATTACAAATAATTACCGATAAAGTTTTCTATGAATAATTGATTTTTGCTCTTGATATTGTTGGTGTTCGAGTTATTTATGGTACCGTTTGGAACTTATTTACTTTTTAATAGTAACAGGTTACTATTGTGCATTTAAAAACGTTTATTGTCTTTAGTGGTCGCTGGTGATAAACACAAAGGTGTTCAATTTGTAAGGCAAAATATTTTAGAAGAGAGATTTAAAAGTCATGTCCTGCAACACTACTATTTTCATGAACACAACTGTATATCAGGGTATATATACTTACATGAGAGCTCCTTTTATGTTTGAGAATAATCGTGGCATGATATTATGTTCTTTCAGTTGATGTGACACAGTATGTCCACTATTACAGTTCATTACGTAAAGCATTAATTGTGTGTGGCAGGCCAATGCGAAGTATGCTTCCTCCCCATTTGGTGATAAGAAACTGGCAGCTGCATGTGGGACGGTATTATCTAATATGAAAAATAACAAAATTTCAAATTATCACGAATTTAACTAAAGCTCACTTGATGCTGCATTTTGTCCACCAATAACATAAAATGTAGCCGGATCTTTGGCAGCAGTTGCACTAGCTTCTCGGAAAATAGAAAACGACTGTGATTCATTAAAATCAATACTGCTGCTCTGATAGCTACTGCCAGACGCAGCACTACCGCTGCCACTGCCTGTGGAGTACTCAGCTAAACTATCAGGATGTGGAAAGTGAATGCGATGAAGACTACAAACGGTGGATACTAATATTGTTACAAATTGTTGTCCCTGCTCTGCAATGCTAACCGACAGTACCGGCGAGTCGGTGAATTTGTAACGCAAATTGTTTTGATACAAATTAAAGTCCAAACTAATTTCGGACAGCTCAAGTACATCTTGGTAGCTGCGCCAATATATATAACGGTTCCGGTTATGATTGAGAGTAACATTTTCATAGCAGTAGCCGCCTGCTTTTTCAGCCACTTTAATGTCCTGTAAGGTGCTTTGTGTACCACCTTTCCAAATAAACAGGAATAATAAAAAATAAACAAAGTAAAAAGAGGACAAAATGCATTAATTTGTCACCCGTGTTTAAAATCATTTCAATCCAATCCTCTTGGCTTGAAAGGTCCGGTATGACTTCTCGATAGCTTAAACTAAAATTATGCATTTTATGATATTTCGATGAGTTTTCCTTAATGTTTTGTTTTACAATTAATATTTATTTTGGCAAATTACAAACGGCGGCGACTAAAAATGCTTCAACATAACCTTATAGCTATTGCTGTCATTTAAAGCTGGTAATGTGGTTTCGATTGTATCAATCGTGCTAATTGCTTCAAGAATGTTCAGCGTATAAATGTAACATATTTCGAACACAATGCACATAGCGTTAATAATGGAAAGACACAGCATGCGAGCGCTCTTGCATATTAAGGAACTTCGCATAAATGCGATTTAATAGTTACATTACACAATTGACACGAAATATTGTAGACACAGTGAACAAAAGGCATAATAAAAATATGCAATAACGCTGGCAGCATGGCCTAGGGGTTAGAACTGTGAACTCATAGCTCACAGTGCGAGGGTGCGATACTCGTGAGGCGATACTCGTGAGTCCAAGAAATTTATGTCAATGAAAATACATAAATGCCACTTTAAAAACTGCTTTTAAATATTTAAAGCCACCTTATCTTACTTTTAAATTTAAAACGTGCTTTTACAAAAAAAAAAAGCATTTCTACTGGTGAATATCGAACCCACGTACTATAAGCTATGAGTTTACAGTCTTAACCCCTATGCCACGCTGCCTGCCTTATTGCAGATTTTGTTTGTTTTATGTCAATTACGGAGGGTAATCTATTTTTAAAATTTTCTCATAATTTAATGCAAGTTTTTCTTTTTTTATGAGATCACTCTGTATATTCGATTTTCGGTAAAAACTATGTTTTAACTTAGAGCGTTATTTTGGTAAAGGAAATTCAGTTTCAGTTTAATTTCCACATAATTTTGTGTCTAAGTCCCTTCCCTAATGTTTTTGACAGCTGTTTGCTAGTACATATTTTGTAAATGTCTTTGGTATAATTTTACTTTGACTCCCAAGGCCGTGCTGTTTTTTTAGCCGATTGTCATTAATGTGCATATCGCAAATTGTTCATCTCTGATGACAGCATGCTCTTGTTTACTTATAAATTTTCAACATCTTCCAGCAGAGAAAATCAAAGAAATGGGCTCAACAGCGGAAGAAACTACAAAACTAAAACCGCCAAGCCTTATCTGCTTACCAGGGGATCCTTTGTGCCTCTCAGGTGAAAATATTGTCGCTGGACAAGGAACATATGAGCGGCAGGGCTACATTTATGCCACAGTAGCAGGAACTGTGAATGTACGCGATAAAGAGAATGTAAGCTAAATGATTTAAATGCAAAAATTTATAAACAAAATATATTATATTTTCAGTCCAAAATCGTTGAAGTGCTATGCGCCGGCAACCAAACAATTGTACCCGTGGCTGGCGACGTCGTTACGGCACGTGTGCTGCAGGTGAATCAACGTCTTGCTAAATGTTCGGTGTTATGCATCGGTGAACACATCTTAGAAAGAAACTACAGGTACGTATTATTTTATCAAATATAGTAGAGTATCTTTCAACATTTCTTACTTTAAGGGGTATATTACGAAGAGAGGACGTTCGCGCTACGGAAAAGGACCGAATTGAAATGTATAAATCATTTCGACCTGGCGATGTTATACTGGCACGCGTGGTATGTATTACTTTTAAATCAATTTTTTTCATCAGGAAAGCTACATGTTGTGGTTAAATTCTAAACTTGCAATTAGATTTAGAATAGGATTGTCAGATTTTTGAAACGTAAAATCAGTACATTCAAGTTTATTCAATGCAAAATATCAGTACAAAATTTTTTACCTCAGTAATTATTTTTATTTACTAAAAAAAAAGTCAGAACTTTTCGAATTGCCCAATGCCCTAGCAAAATAACAAATGAATTAAATATGAATACAGAGTGCTATCTAGGCTACTGTAAATGTAAATATTATTTAATAATTCAAATAAAATCTTAAAATCAGTACAAATCAATACCAATTGCTAAAAATCAGTACATTTGCGTACTGATTTCAGAATCTTGAAAAATCAGTATGTTTAAAAAAAAATAAAAAAATCAGTACATATACTGATAGAATCAGTACGTATGACAACCCTAATTTAGACAATTTTTAACCCGCTTAAACTTATCGCTTCATACGTTGAACATCAGATAGTTTCAACCTTAATTAATTTATTTCTTTTTAATTCAGTTGCCCCAAACGGAATTGTCCTGCTACCAGTTAAGCACAGCTGAAAACGAACTTGGAGTTGTTGTTGCGTTGGCAAGTGAAAGTGGACCTTATGGTGTTCCAATGGTACCTGTAAGCTGGACAGAAATGCAATGTCCAGAAACTTTGGTTAAAGAGCCACGCAAAGTAGCAAAAATTGTGCCAGAAAGTGCGCTAAAAGTAGAAAAGGATTGAAACAAATTTTTGTCATTTTATTTTTTTACAATTATGTATGAATTTTTTTAATTAGAAAAACTGCAACGGAAATCCGCTGTCAAAAATTATACCACAGTTGACGCTATGGAATTGAACAGAATTGCGGCGTACGACTGGTAACCTACCGACGGATACCCGTCGATTAGTTTTAATTCTAACTTTTTTTGACCGCGGATATCCGTTACCGCTTTTCCGATTCCATCCCAATTCTGTTCAATACATTAGGCTGTCCTTAATTTCCTAAGAATCTTTAATCCAGGAGAGCGGTATATTAGGTTTTGTAAAAAAAATAAAATTTTTGACTTAAAAAAGTTATTATCTTAGCCCATTATAACGTCTCACCGATCACTTCACGTTTTCGGGAATTTTCAAGAGTTTGATTATTTCGTGAGTTTTTTTCAGTGTATTTTGTTTTGTTAAAAGCTCATAAGATATTAAACAAATAGTCAAAGAATTTTTTCTATAGGTCTACTAGTTTTCTCAAAAACTGACAATAAGAATGAAGATTTTTCGTGTATTTGGGCTTTTAAAAATAAAGTAATATGCACTGGGAAAAAATAAATTAGACAGTTTTTTTAAAAACAATTTTTTACTTCATATATTTCTCTAAAATTTCAAAACAAAGCTTAAATAGTTTTTTTTTTGTAAGCTTACAAACTTTGACCATACAAATAAAAAAAACTTAATGGTACCCTATATTGGACAAAAATAAAACTTTTTTACAGAAATATTAAAATACCGCGAGAGACTCGGATAGAAATTTGAGAAATATTTATGTAAATATTTCGCTGTCTGAACAAAATTCCTTCGGCGGAAAGATTATCATTACTTTTTGTATGTGATTTGACGAAAGGGAATGGGGTCTCATCTTTCCACTGAATTAATTTTTAAGTCGATTGACAATTGTAAGATTTTAATTTTATTTTAACAATCTATGACTATAGTAGATAGATAGCAACGTAAAACATATATCATTTTTAATATAAATTTTCGAATCCTAAATATCAAATTTTGCTGCTAAATTATATTTTATTTGTCTATTAGGATCCAGTTTTGAGTTCTTAAAAACATTGAAATGTTCCCACCAAGGATACCTCATTTCAAAGATATTCCTTAGAGCTTTCTTATGAAGAGAAGCAATTTAAAAGTTGGAAAGGTTACAGGGTTAAATTTTAGCGCAATCACCGTTTCTTGCTTGAAGTGTAGAGCCTACGACTTCAAATTTAAGCAATAAAGTATATCAAGTTACATATCTTTCTATAGAATAAAACAGTTTTCGGTGTCATAAAATTTGCGTATACATAAAGAAAGTAAAAAGATAAAAGAAGAAAACTAATAAACCAAAAATTCGATTGCATACTTTTAGTTGTTAAACAAAAGCAAAATTTCATTGCATACTTCTAGTTGTTAGAGAAAGATAGATTTAAGTTCAATTATAGTAAACGTCCAATATAACGAACTAATTAATGCACAGGTCAGTCGCAATACCGAAAAATTCGGTATATCGAAGAGTTTTTTTACTAAAGAAATTTGGTTTTATCTACGCCATATTTACTTGCGATCACTTTTACTGGTACTCCTTTCCTACCATCTTCAATTATATTAATTTATTACTTAACGTAAGGCGCTTGCGTTGAAGCGGCATGATTAACAATAAATTTTATAATACTGACCAAGTAAGTAAACAAAAACGACGCCAAAATGAGTCGAAGGAGCGACGTTTAAAAACAGTTACCTCTAGAAAAAAAAAACTTTTGAATTAAACTGCGTTCGTTATTTAGAATAGTGAACTTTTTTAGCGTTCGCAATTTAAATCAATTTAGAATATCAATGGAAAAATTACAATTTGAAAAACTGTTCGTAAAAATGGAAGTTCGTTATATATACGTTATACTGGACGTCTACTGTACTAGCCAGAACCCACTAGTGAAGCGAAGTGTGCGGAGGCGGGGGTTGGTGAGCAGAGAGTTGAGGCCCGTAGTATGTATAACTAAAATTTAGATTAATTTAAAAAAGATGTGTGTTTTGACGTTGATAGCTCTAAGACTAAGACGTTTTAAATTACAGCAGTTAGCAACGTGTATTCTGAAATAAAATTATCCACAAGTTTGTTATCTAATGTATTTTTTGCTCGTTGATATAAATCAGACATTCGCTTGGGATCACCATTATCTCGTTCAAATTTTATAAAGTCAATCCAAACCTCTGAATGTGTTTTACCAAAATAGTGTGTTGCATTTTCATGACACAAGCGCCAACGATCCAAATCTGACGTGTTCTGCAATAAAAGAAAATACGTGTACATTTATACATAAGTACATTGCTTTCTCAACGTATTGCATTTACCTTTACAGCGACATGCGATTCTAACAACGCCATCTTTTGATGTAATTCCAGACATGGTGGCGGCAATTGACACAACTCATCATACTCTACGCGAGCCTTTTGCATTGAGGTATTGAGTATAATAAAATCTAAATATTGAGCCCTAAAAAAACCGAATTCCGGGCTTGTTTGTTGACATGCTTCTTTGTACAGATTTTGCAATCGTTTTGCGCAATCATCGTAGCGCATCTTATAAAATTGCAATGTTAGCCGCCAAATTGGAAATGATCGTGCTCCCAATTCACTGTTTGCTTTACGAAAAATTTCATAAACTTTGGGTTCATTGTTGTCAACAATATACGTTGATATCCACACTTCATAAAGTTTAAGGGACTTTTGTCGTTTTACTGCCTCACTCAGTACTGATTCAGCAACTTCAATACCATCCGGTGACTTTAGTAGCATGTGTACAAAGGTACAATAGTGATCTTCATTCATTAGCCCTGATTCATGTCCTCCTTTCAGCGCTATGGCGAGACGTGTGCGTTTTAGCACTTGTTGTGTTGACATATCCTGATTTAACTTTAGCATTGCATTAATATATAGTGTCCACATTTGCTGAGTTTGTAACTAAAAAAACAAAGTTTTTTCGAATGATTTGAAATATTTAATAGAGCACTCACCGTTTGTACTGCAGCCTCATAAACACTACAGCACAATTCGATTCGACGTTTCGGTGTACGCTCTTGCCAGATATCTCTTATGCTTGGATCTTTTACATCTTGTTCCATTGATTCTAGAGTATCACTGCGTGTAATTGTTGCACTGCTTGTTGCTGCCAACAACGTATTGCCCATTGTAGCGGCCTCCGTAGAATTTTCTCGCTTGCTTAAATTTTGCAGATCTGACATACTCAAACCACGTAGTTCACGTTGAGCCAAGGCATCCCAAAGACATTCTTCACGTGGGAACATTTTCATTAAGTCATCCAAAATCATTTTCTGCAGTTGTGCTGTCATATGCATATACTTTTCTTCTTCACAACGCTCAAGCAAACTCAGAAAATAGTTGACATTTGAGATTTTTTTCTTTGAATTGCGATAAATGACCCCAACACGTTCAAGGCCAATATCCTGCTCGGACTCTGTATTGTTGGATAGATTTTTCTCGGGACTCATCTTAGCTGCTTCAATTAAAAGTATATCGAAAAATGTTTTGTTGATAACTTCAGATACGGGATGGCGTTGTAGACCACGAAAGAAGATCTCCTTAACTTTGGCCATATTCATGCTGTACTGGAAAGCCCAAAGGGCGGCATCGTGCCAAATTGTTGGATTGTCGCCATGATACTATGAGATTTTTTAAGGAAATAGTTCATTACAAAACAATAATTACATGACATACAACAGCTATGTGATGATGATCAAAATATCGTGTGCACTTACTGTCAACATTTTCTCATATATCCCTGATACCTCATGCGGCGCGGATGCCTTGCTAAACTTAATGTAACCCATCCAAAAACGTTCCTCATGTGGGAACTGACGCAGACCATCGCGATACAAACGTATTATGCGGTTTGCAATTGATGCCTTTAAACCAGCCAACCGAGTACCATGCAGTTTCTCCTTTTCCGTGACCCATTTGTGTATTTTCAGTTCAAAAATAATGAAATCGCCGTAGTCCTGAATTTTTTCACTTTGAGCAATACGCATTTGATACCGCTCACGCTTTCGTATGCATTCCCTGTTGGAATTGTTGATAACTTTAAAAATGGCACTACAATCATTTTTCTTTACCTGATTTGTTCATCTGTGCAAACATCGAACTTTTTCAATTGCTCATATTCAGGAAGCAGCCGCTCCTGCATTTCAGCCACAACTTCTGCCATTGTTCTTTTTTATTCTTCGACAAATTTCTTTTAACTTAAAATCAAATTATTTAATGAACGCACGTTTTCTGATATTACGAAGAGCACAATGGAGGAAAATGAAATAGTTAAGGCTGGGGGAAAATGCATTATCGTATAGTATGCAATCGATGTTTGCTAGCATCGCTAAACAACGATAATTTTTAGTTCAACA
This sequence comes from Meiosimyza platycephala, assembly GCA_963662105.1. Taxonomy (NCBI): domain Eukaryota; kingdom Metazoa; phylum Arthropoda; class Insecta; order Diptera; family Lauxaniidae; genus Meiosimyza; species Meiosimyza platycephala. The sequence continues at coordinate 27,975,876 of OY759208.1, forward strand.
TCGATTTTAATGTTTTTAGGAAAATTATGCGGGGAGATAACGATAACCGTGGAGCCGCGATTTTTTGATGTTTTCCGATAAAACATGTCAAAATAAATTGAAAATGTTAGATAAAAAAATGCATATCTCGTTTAGTTTTCGAGTTATCGATACTTAAAAATCTGATTTTGATAATATCGTTTGAGTCAAAATTTCAATGGTGCCGCAATTTAAGGATGCTTTTCAACATGATTATACCATGCTTTTCAATAGAACAGCTCGAAATAAATCGAAAATGTTAAGAAAAAAAATCGGAGCAACGCACTTGAAGAAAACTTGAATGAACGTGATTACAATGTGAAGAGTTACGTCGTAAGATATTTGAATTGTTGCTTAAGTGGGGAGATTTATTAGATGAGAAACTGTAACAAAGGCTAAACATAAATATTATTGCAAACCTACATAACAAAGATCAAATGAATATTGTCAATTTTATGTATTTGTAATTATTTACTGAATCAATGCTTATCACTCGTTTTATAATTTTGTTATTCTTGTTATTCCATTATACTTTATTTAAGTAATAGTTTAAATACAATATTGAGAAAAGTACAAAATAGCATGTTTTATAATTTAGTGCTTATGCTTGTGTCTATGTTTGTCACTACGATGACGACTGGGCGATACACGACTTGAATACAACTCACGTTCATCCAGACGTTTAGACTTGTGGGTATAAACGGGCGATGGAGACCTGCGTGATCTGGATGACTGCGCTAAAACTGGACTGTCGTATTTTGATGAACGCGAAACATACGGCGAACGCTCTGTGTATCGTTTTGGTGAATCTGATAGACTGCGGGAGCGAGCAGGGCGTTTGCTTTGCTTATTGCTACTGCGACTACTTAATGTGGGCGAGACATCTTTGCTGCGACCGCTAGCATGTGGTGAACGAGATCGTTTCCGACTACTGCGCGGTACTGGGCTAGATCTTGAGCTGCCGCTATACACTTGAGACGCAGACGGTGAACGTTTAGAGCGGCGTGATTTTTTTGCACTTTCTATTGGACTTTCACTTCTGTGTTGTTCTTTTGTGTGTATGTAACTTAATGGTGAATCAACATGTTCATGATGTCTTTTTCTAAGCAATTTTTTGCGGTGATTTTCAACTTGTTGTGCTAAGGTTAAGCCTGGTTTTAAATCGCGTTGTCCAGATTCTATTTCATCTTGGTATTGCATTGTTTTAACTTCAATTTCACGCAATTTTGAACGTTTTGCTTCGTTATAGTCGAGCGAATTACCTCCTTCATCATCGTCATCATCATCACTTGAGACATTGCTATCGTAGAATTTTGGTGGTTCTGGTGGATCAAGCGTATCCCATTTGCTTGTTGTTATGGCTTGCGCTTCAACTTGATCGGGATCTACGGTCTCCCATTTAGAAGGTATAAATGCGCCTGCCTTACTGTTGGAAACTGTAGCCCTTAGAATTGCATCATGTACATCGCCAAAATCTTTTTCTAGAGGTATACCATCAATGTCGTCATCCAATGGCACACCATCTATATCGTCATTGTAATGTAAATCCTGACTACTTTCCTGATTTTTGTGCGTTGGCGTATCTTTTTTTAACGGTACGGCTTCCGGTAAGCCACGCAAAAGTGCACCTTTAATTAGAGCGGCTCCATCTAACGGCACACCATCTAAGTCTTCATCATCTTTTTCATCACCAGACATTGGAGCACCATCTATATCTTCAACATTCTCTTCTTCTTCGTCTTTTTTCTCTTCAGGCGGCGGTGATAAAGGTTGAAACTGTTTTCCCAAAAATATGCTTTTTAATTTTACGAAAAATTCTTTAGGATATACAGCCCAATCTTCCCATGCACGTACGACTTTCAATACACGCGATTTCAACCCTTCTGCTTTTAAACGGCTATCCATAGACAAAAAAAATGCATGAAAGTTTTCAAACACCTCTAAGAGATGCTTTTCAATGGACTTTCTGAAAAAACTTGCGTTAGATACTTTGACAGTGCAGTTATGCAATATATCTGACAACAAATACAAGCGAGCAATTTTCTTCGAAGCTAACGTATCTGGATTAGCTAAAGACTCTGCAATACATTCACAAATCTCGTCAGCTGCATCAGCATGTTCAATACAGAAGATCATAGCATCTCCAATACGTTGACGTTCGGGCGTCAAATGTCTTATAAGGTCTTCCAAACGATCACGTTGAGCTGTCGATAGGGCACCCTTATGTACTTCTGGCGCCTCAGGATCTACCACCAAGTCATCGGACATACCTTGTGTGTAAAAATTAGCAATAGGAGGTTTCCAAATCGGGCCACCCTTGAACATACGAAATTCTTTTTCATTCCATTCAGTTGGCGTATCACCTTGCAACAGAGAAAAAAGTTTCCAACGATAATAAATGTGAGCAGGACTCTCATTGTCAAAAAGAAAAGAAAATAAAGGATTATCAATTTCACAACTCATGACAAGCGCCTCAAACATAGGACCTTCACGCACAACAAACTCAATAGTACGATGAATTAGATTTAAAACAGATTTCTCCGTAGGAATAAAAACCTTAACAATCGACGTATATAGTATCTTTTCCATGTTTTCTTTTTGTTCGTCAGTTGTATACTCTTTATAATTAATTTTAGGCAATTTGTCTGCATCACTTGGTAGTGGCTGCGCATTAAATGGTAACCCAGATGGTGGTGGTGGCAAAGTTAATTCCAAGAGCGGTGGTGGAACAAAAATCGGTTGATTCATTATCGGCACTGATTTTCCCCAACCCAAACGCATTTCATAGCTCATAATATAACGTCCGTTAAGCGTTTTTAATGCACGCTCCGCATCTTTGCGACTCATGTATGCCACAAACCCACAATTGCGTCCACGTGATTTTTCTTCTTCAGATCGTGGCCACATAATTTTTATGCTAGCCAAAGGTCCGTAGCGTCCAAAAAGTTCCATAAGCTGTTGCTCTGATATCTTAGGACTTAAGTTTCCCAAATAAAGATTTGTAGTATTTGGATCACCAGTATCAAAAGAACCTGTTTCACGCGTTTCGGCAGTAATTTCTGCTACTTGATTCGGCTGCTGCTGCTGTTGTTGTTGTGTTTGTTGCTGCTGTGTTTGTTGTTGCTGTGGTTGTTGCTGTGGAGGAACAGTTGGCGCTTGTGCCATATGCTTGTATTTATGACGCTCTTCTCGCTCTTCTTGAATTTGTCTTAGTTCTTCCTTGAATAATTCCAAATTACTTTTTTTCTTTTCTTGATTCTTCTTTTTCAAAGGTAGTATATCCTTTTTAGAATCAGAAGCAAGAATTTTAGCATACTCTTGTGCTTTCTCTGCAGCACTTTTTTCCTCTAGTTTGGAACTGGGTTTGTAAAGTTTACCCTTTTCTCGATTATCCTCGCGTCGTGATCCTGCATCATATGTTCCAGCCTTTATCCAAACCTTGGAAGATGGTGTTGGTGTATCTTGAAACGTTTCTACAAATTCTTTAAAAGCATGTGCAGCAGCTGCTTCTTCCTCTTTTTTCTTTTGCTCCTCTAGTTCTTTGCGAGACAGTGTCCTCTTCCCCATGGCACCCACGGTAAAGGCTTCCAACTTTTTTTCACTTATCTTCTTCATTTTGTTTTGTTTTTTACAAAGAACATTAATTATAAATGTGAAAAACTATGGTTAACTAAAATTGTCAATGAGTGACAGGAAGATTTTAATGTATTAGAAGCAAAAAAAGTCCCAAAATATAGTTAAATGTTGTTTGACTTGGCGAGAAATGTCAATATTGTTGAATTTGTTTTGTTCGATTTCCCTCAGCTCCAAAGGAAAGAAAGTGATAAGAGACGATTAGAGTATGTCAGCGTTTACACAGGCAAATTCGGTGAAACAAATTCTTGTCTATTCTCTTTCGTGAATTTGTTTTGCGTTTACACACGAAAACTAGAATTTGTTTCTGCTTGAAAACAAAGATACTCCTTTGGATAGATCGAAAAGGTATTGCTGTTCAATCGTTTTGAGATGCCACCTAAAGTAATAATACAAAGTAACGCACGTTTTAGCATAACTCCAGCGTTAATAAAATCAACGTCGTTCCAACGCGCTTTGAAAGAAAACGCGCGTGAATGGAGTGGCTTATTGCATATAAATTTATGTTATACTGAAACACACGTTAGCTAACGAGTATACTTCAAATTATCATCATGTAGACTTAAGAATGTGGGAAACTTGAGTGCTTGAACTTGTAGAACATTTTATTTACGATTTATTTGCAAGTGTAGAACTTACCTCTCCTGCTTAGTGTTTCGTTTTGCTATGATTTGATATGAGGTTTTGTCTACAAGGCAAAGAATTATATATATACTTCTTTGCCTAGTATCAGATCCTTGGGGGGATCAATGCCCTCCCAGCCCTACCGAATTGACGCCACTGGTAAGAAAAATATTTGCTTTATAATCAATTTCGATTTTGTGCTAAACTGTATTTGGTCCATTTGTTGAAATACCTTTAAAAAGTAGATAGAGGGAATTTTCTTACACTTTTTATAGGTTTGAACTAATTGTAAGATACCGTCATTTGGCGTAGTTTATTAGATAACTAATATCTTAAGCTATCCGATGGCATAAGAATCCAGAATATGCATTTTTTAAATACCGTTTTTGCGCTACTGAGGGCAGTATAGTTGGGTAAGGTATCCTCACTGGCCACTCTTTTTTGGCAAACAGGGTTGGTGTTTGAGGTGTTCCCAACAATGACTTCTGCAGCTATTGTTGCAGAGTTGCAGCAAAAGTTGAGCATTTTCTATGTAATCTTGCTTTCTGCTCGGTTGGGGAAGTTAATTTTTCAGTAATTTAGGTGACTTAGTCAACACAAGGATATGTAGTCTCATTATTAAAGTATCGAATTGGGTGTTGGAGTAGCAGAGCTATTCGTTTATTTTTGAGTAATCACATAGAAACAATTCCGGTTTTGTGTATCCCTAAATTAGTTTTCTAGACAGTCATCTTATAAACCTCCAAACTTAAGACAATTCTGAAAAATTTTGCATTGTTCAATTTGTATCAGAAAAGTTTGCTGAATATCAAAAAATTTATAAGCGTGCATTTGCTTTGCACTTTTATTAATAATTGATTTATTAGAGTTACACAGGAAAATCCTTTCAATGAACGCTCTATGAAACTGTAATAAGTTTTTGCTTCGATGAAGCTAAGAGTCCATGAAAATCCTTCGACCGTCCTGAAACTCATATTATAACAGAACAGCATCAGATCCGAAGGCTAAATTATAATTCACTTGTCATTCATTTTCAATCCAATTAGAATTTCAAAATGGAACGTTATCAGGATTATTATAAGTTTTTATGATTTTATTGAGAATGTTTCTTAAATTTTTTCCAACAACATGATTCAGAGTTTGTAACTTTTTACTCATTTCATTTATGATACATAAAATTTAAACAAAAAAACTTGATAAGATATCAAAATTTACGGCAACTACTACTGGGTTTCCATAAAATTGCAATCAACAAAATATTTTTTTTAAATTACCACTAAAAGTAATGTAAATGAATATTAATCAGTACTTTATATTAGAACTTTTTTCCCAAACTTATTCAAGTCATGTTGCTCCCGGCTTTAATTGAAATGATAGTTTAGGCCTTGAGTTATTCCGCCCAAGTATCATTTTCTGTTCGTCCTTTACACGTTTATCATGCTCTTTACGCATACGCTGTCGCTCTTCATCCATAAGACGTTGTTCTTCTATGATCGCTAGACGCTCTTCGGCCAATTTCTTTTGGGCTTCTTCGATTTTTCGATTATTTTCAGCTAAAATTTGTTCCAATTCTTCGCGTTTTTGACGCTCCTCTTCCTACAAGTGTGAAATTTTAAAGTGTTGTTTTACAAAATTTAAGGTTTTAAGATCATTTTTATTTTTTTTACTTCTCGTCTTTGTTCTTCTGCGCGTATTTCTTCACGTCGCTTTTCCAATTCCAACATCATTTCATCTTCCATTTTTTGTTTTTGCTCAGCGATACGTTTGTTGATCTCTTCTTCAATTTCATCTTTACGTCGTTCCATTTCCTCTTCGACGCGTTTCTTTACAAGCAACTCAATGCGTTTTGCAGCTTCCTCTTCGATAATCTATGGATGAAGAAAAAAAGTTTTTTTTTGCGCGAACGTTTTATTTGTTCAAAGTTAGTAAAGTTGGATTATTTCAAACAACGTAAGTGTCAAATTAAAAATTTGAAACGGGTCCACCAGTACAATATGGTATTGGCGCTTAAATTGAGCACAAAATGCCTAATGTCTTTATTTTTACTGCTCAGTTTAAATACTTATTCTCAGATGAGCTTTACAAGAATACGAAAAGCTATTGCAAGCCTATTTTAAATTCCCTCAACTCATTTCTTTTGAATTTTTACTCAAACTACCAAATGAGCGCTAACGAGGCGTAAAACAGTGTTTTTAGGTAATGATTTTGAGATTACCCAAACATTTTTTTCCCTAAAATAAAAGTTTTTATCCAAAACAAAATTTCATTTTCTGAAGTTTGAAAAATAAAGGGCACAGAAAATCAAAAATAAGGTCATGCCATTTTTCAAGATATTTTCTCGACAAATGCTACATTTCATCTAATTCAAATGAACTTCAGGCGAACTTCGAGCTATCTAATTAGATGTGCAGATCCAAGTCTCGTTTTGATAACACAGGCCGACAAAAATTATACCCAGAAACCAGATTATATATTTCCGTAGGTTTTCGATGCGCTGATTCCGAATCTGGTCGCAGAATTGCTCCATCACGTTAGGTTTTCGAGATATTCTAACCTAAAAGTGCAAAAAACACGGTTTTTGGCTATATTTGAGGTTAAGTTACATCGCGAATAATTTTTTTTTTCCAAAATTGGTTACGGCATCTGAAAGTACTACCCTTACCCTTCAAATCTTTTTTTAGATTATATCAATAACTTTTTTTGTCTCCGAAATATCGTAACTTGAAATTTATTACATAGGCCTACATACAGATCTACATTAGCTCTAGTATGGCAGGATACATAGAAAATTTAAATTTATGATATTTCGGTGATTAAAAGAGATATCGACATAATTTAAAATGGTTTTTGAAGGGTAAGAGTAATACTTTCAGATGCCGCAACCAGTTTTGGAAAAAACGATTTTATTCGCGATGTAACTTAACCTCAAATATAGCCAAAAACAGTGTTTTTTTTTGCACTTTTAGGTTAGAATATCTCGAAAACCTAACGTGATGGAGCAATTCTGCGACCAGATTCGGAATCAGCGCATCGAAAACCTACGGAAATATATAATCTGGTTTCTGGGTATGTATTTTGATCAAATTTTGTCGGCCTGTGTAATTTTTAGATCAAATACAAACAATTTATTTTATGTAGTACATATAGGTGGTCCGGTTTTTTATATATAAAAAAACTAAATTTTGTTCGTTTTTAAAAAATTTTCTCAAAATATCATCGTCATATATGGGAGCGTGGCAGGTCTGTCCGTCCGCTTGTCGGACTATCTGTCTGTGTGTTTGTCTGTGGAAATCACGATTACGGGAAAATCAAGCACACAGACTACACTTTTAAACAAGCTCTGAGGATTGGGCGAAATCGCTTCACGGATATGTCTACCCTAAAAATAGAGCTAAAGCGGGTAAATTTTTGGGTTTTCGATGTAGGGTTTGCCCTATATATATACATAAACATAAATATATTTTGACATATTTTTTGATGTCGGGTTTTTATAAATTTAATGCTTTGGAAAGATCGAAATTCATTAAAGATAAAAAATTATTCTATTGCAATGAAAAAACTGTAAGAGCACAATTTTTCTCATTTAATTTGTAGGGACAAATTTGTGCAGAGGGTGGAATTCTAAAAAGTAAATTTAAAGCTAAAATTGCACTGAATTTGCTTTGCAGCATAAACTAGAATATTTCAACGTGTACAATAGTTCTGGTCTAAAATCTACCGTCCTAATGTACAACTTTGTATATTTTCTTCCGAATTGTCAGTTTTGAAATTATTACTTTGTAAATCGGAAAAGCTTTAGCGGATTCATAGTCCACTCATAAACCTATAGTGGTTTTAACCATTCCTCTTATCATCGTGCTACCACTGTTTTTACCACTTTAGAATATTCTCTAAAAGTCTAAAACTAAATATTTCTCTTAGAATCGTGCTACCACTCCTTTTTCTGTATAGTTATTGTTAAGATCAAAACTATAGTAAGAGTCCAAAAAAGTTAAATTTTGGACGAATTAGTATTCAATCAAAATTGTTTTCAAACTAAATGAAGACTTTTCCATACTCTCAAGTGAATCCTACCTTTTGTTCTGCTTCTTTTTGTCTGCGCTGTCTTTCCATTTCTGCAAGACGCTCTACTTCAGTCAACTTTTTAGTACGTTTAATCTTACTTCGCTGTAGTTCCACATCGCTTTCGTCTTCGGACACGGAACTGGATTCGCTGCTGGATTCAGTGTAAGAATGGTGATGCTTTCTGCATTGAAACATTAGAAGATTTTGTCTAACAAAGTATCGCCTTTATCTTTTACCTTGATGATTTATGCTTTCCGCGATGCAATTTGCTGTGCTCTCGACTTATACGTTCACGCTCCAATTCACGTTCCAGTTCTCGCTCCCTCAATTTTTCTCTTTCACGTTCCCTATCTCGTTGCTTGTGTCGCTGGTATAGTTCCTCCTCGAGCCAAGCACGTTCTTGTTCCCGTTGGTGTTGCGAATGTGTGTTGTTGGTGCTGTTGCGTTCCTTCTCATGAGTATATTTTTCATGGCGATCTTCGCGGTCACGACGAAGATCATCTCGTTCATGATGATGGTAATCTCGCGATTTACTTTTGTGTTTATTTTTACTTTTATGCCGGCGCTTAGAGGATTTTTTATTTGTTACACTGCTGGAACGGGACCGCGATTTTCCCATATCTGCAAACTTTTTTATTCGCTTCCTACTTTGAAATACTTTTTCTTCTTTTTTTTTTTTGGCTAAATTGTCGGCAGATATAAATAATTTTAGAGGATTAAAGAAATGTCAAACCAACTCAGTTGACAGCTTAGAGTGTTGCCAGAATTTTTTTCTGCACGGCAGAGCGTAGCTGGCAAAACAATGAACACAACACAGTAGTACAATACACACAATCATTGGAGTATTTTCTATGGTCTTGATTCCTGATTATTATAGCTGTGTACCCGAAATAAATGCGGACTGCGTATAGAAAATAATGAGTTGAAGCCAAAAAATTGTAAACAAAATTCTGATGCCTAATTGGTATATTGAGTTTTTCTGATTGGTAGTGAACGCTACTCGTTACTTGTTCCTTTCTTCTGTAAAACGATCATATGTTTCTGTTCTCCCGATTTCCCGACCCCGTCCCAATTCTGTTCAACGCATTATGAACGCGACCATCGTTAATTAAATGCAGTTTGTCAACAAAGCTGCAGTGTGCTGTGATAATTTGTGTTACAGTAAAGTAATATTTACAACGCTGGTACAATTCATAAGCTATAAAAATCAAATTATTAAAAAACAAATAAATTTGGAATAATCTGTGATAACTCCAAGATCACAACTACAAACCAAAAATCTACAAATCATTTGCGTAAAGTCCTTATTGAATTAATTATGTAACTGAATAAAATTGGAAATATATCCTTAAAACATGTACGGCACAGTGCGACAACAATTCCAGTCGACAGCTGCTGCTCCATCCAACCTTGGACCGCTGGCACAGCTGCAGCAAATGAACCCACTTTTAACACAGCAACCGCCGCCACCACCACCTCCACCAACACAGGCAGTGCCTGTACAGGCACCGACGCTCTCGCAGTCATTTCTTGAGAAGCTGCCGATCGGCCTGGAGCATGCTCCACCAGCTTTTAACTTACGTGAGCAAGTGCTCGGCGCAGGCGGCGCCAATTTGCAATATATACGGAAGGAGACGGGAGTGCAAATTACGTTACGCGGTGTTGGTTCACTTTTTGCTGAGCCGAATACTAATACTGAATCACCAGAGCCACTGCATCTTGTGATTGAACATCAACGCTACGAAAATTTGAATTCCGCAAAGCAGTTGGCAAAAAATCTTATAGAAACGCTACATCAAGAATTTCTACAATTTCAACAAGCCACAGGTGCTGCCGGAGCTAATGTTGCACAGGTGACACCGACTGTGCCGCCGCCACAATTGAATGTGCCACCACCGAATGTTATCGCTAGTGTGCCGCCTCCAGCGGTGCCATCAACAACTACGCCTTTGTTGCAACACCAGCAGCTGTCACTGGTGCAACAGCAGTTTATACCTCAGAATGGTTTACAAATGCAGCAGATGTATATTCAACAACAACAGCAGCAGCCACCGCCGCAGGCACCAAACCTAAGCATCCCACCGCCAGCACCGGTTACGACTGGTGGTCAGTCTGCTGCAGTGACAACCATGCCAACTTTAAAGCAATCGAATCAAATTCAGCTGCAGTTCCATCAACCACCGCCGACCATGGTCTCGACACAGCAGACGCCAATAATTTTGAATACTCAGCACCCTTCCATACAATACCAATATATTCAGCAAACGACACGTGACATGCAAGGTAAGTAAAATCAAGAAAAGTTTTGAAATTGAAGGGTCGAATAAAATTTTTATTAGCATTTGAAAATTTAGTGATAGTGAAAATCAAGTACATTAAAATCAAAGAAATGAAATGAAAATCTAATTTCAATGTCATTACCATAATGAGAACCAAATTTCATTGTCATTACAAAATTCATAAATTTTATTATGATGAAAATCAAATTTTATTATGATTTAAAATTCTATTAAAAACAATACGTACATATTTACATACTTATATAAGTATACGAATTAAAAATATAGTTAGTTATAATGCAGAGATGATTTCAAAGCCATTTCAAAATTCAATTATGTAAAAAAGATTTAATTGCCACTAAACAAATAAATATGTTACACATGAAAAGCAGATTTTATTGTAATTAAAAATTTAAAAAAAATAATTAGCAAATTTAAAAAATTTCGTTAAAAAGCATAGTAGAAATAGAAAAAAATCGAATGGTAATGACAAAATCATAATTTTTCGTAATAACAATAAAAAGAAGATTTCAGCATTGAAAATTCAATAAAACTAGAGATTTTTGGTACAAAATCTGTTGGCTACGTATTCTCTTAATTACATGGTTCCCTTGTTTTTTTGTTTCATAAGGCAACCAGCAAATCACTTTTCAGCCAATCATTCAGCAAACCCATCTACCGATGCAGCCTCAACAACAGTACATCACAGTGCAGCAGGGCAACACTGCCTACATGGTACCACAATCAACCATAATACAACAACAGCCAGGTACACAGCTGTCCTTTATTCATCAGCAGATGCCAATGGCACAACAAACGACATCACAATTTCAAATGCAAATGCCACAACAAACGTCATCACAATTTCAAATGCAAATGCCATTATTAAATGTACAGCAAGCTGGTAACGCATTGCATCATTATGCAGCAGCCGCGCAACAAAACGCCAGTTCTACTACAGTTGCACGTGGGGAGCTGAAAACTGATTTGCTCAATGATGCATTGCCCACACCAGCCTCCACGTCAACATTGCTTGAACAGGATACTCTAGCAGATTCGAATTCTCTAGAAGATGCAAACATTGTTACAGACTCACTGAACGATGCTAGCGGCGAACTTATAAATCAGCAAATTTTGCGACAACCACCACCTGGAATTCCTATAACAAGCGTTCCGCCACCGCCAATTAATATGTCAGTTCCGCCACCGGTGCAGCATATTCTTGGCAACACACTTGCACCGGTTGGCAATACAACAATGTTGCCACAGCAACAAATATTAAATGCAACAACGGCGAGTGGTCAGCATATATTGGCAAATACTAGCACTAACTGGACAGCGCAGAAACGTGCTCCTCCTCCACCTTTAGGACAGCCTATTGCTGAGTTGCAACAAATGCAATCGACGACAACGACACAAACAATAGGTCAGCAACCACAACAAGTTGCTGCTTTGACATTTACTCAGCAACCCATTGTGCAGGCGACAGGACAAATTACACAGCAATATGTACAATTGCAACAGCATCAAATGCAGCAGCAACAACAGCAGCAGCATTACAGCATTATACAAACGGCGCCTATAAATAATGCAAATGCTTTCCAGCAACAGCAGCCTCAACAATTGCTACAGTTTCAAACAGTGCAACAACATTTGTTGCAGCAACAGCAGCAGCAACAATTACAGATTCAGCATCATCAACAACAGCTACAGCAGCAACAGTTACAATATCAAGTTCAGCAACAGCAACAACAACAGCTTCGACAGCAAGCACAGGTAAATATTAGTAACGCAGTAGAACAAAAAAATTAAAGAAATAAAATATCTTACATATGTATTTGTGAATGGGTATTATTTGCTTATCAGCTATTTTCATATATGTAATACATGGCTATTTCAAATAATTCAACTGAAATCTCAGTCATGGAATGTTGTTATTCGCATTTCAATGAAGTTTTAGTAAAATTATAATTTTGTGTGGAAAATGGTGAAAAATATATTTTTCTCAGAAACGGCTAGTTCTCGAATTTTTGGTCCAAAAGATTGCATTTCAGTACAATTTTCACAGCACAATTCTAATAAAAAAATACTAGTATGGTATTTTTTTGTTTGTTTTAAACATAGTGTGAAGTGCTACATACATATGTATATAGTTTGGTATGAGTTGAAAAGAGCTTTGGTTCTTCGAAACGTAATGCTTTTTATAATTTACCTAATAAGGCTTTAGGGCCTAAGGATTAAAAAAGTGACAATTTACTGCTCGAAATAAATATTTTTTGTTTTAAACTTTTACTAAGCCGACACTGGATAACTCGAATCAAACTGAAACCAATGTTCGAAGTGGTCAAAAGCGAAGATCGACTAGTGAACTAGAAAGTTCAACCACAGGAGGACCTCCATCTAATCAACAGCCACGTGCTGGAATGGGGTAAGATTTTGTGAAAGCATATTACATAATTTATAATTTTTTAACGTATAGTATGTATGTATACAGTTAAGTTTTCAGAAGCTATGCTCAGGAAAGAGATTTGCACTTAAGCCTGTTGTGATCAGAATACCTTTTTTCACCTATAGACTTTTCCACTGCATTAGGGTCATTATAAAATAAAAAGAATATTATTTAAATTTTAAGGTACCGCAGTTGTTAAATGTCCGCCTATTAAGCTGATGGCCAAGTGAATAATGTTTTTATATACATCACACCCTTATGTTCAATCAATTTGGGTGTCACAGAATAGCTCTGAGATAAAAGCTAAGCCGATCGCCCTTATGGGCTAGTATATTTTTATATTAATCTTATTTAGATGTTGCTTGGATCAGTTAATATCATTCGGATCTAGACTTTTTGTCGTAGATGTGAGACACTTTACTGCCTACACTTTATTGACAATGTATATGTTAATGCTTTCGTTTAGCTTTTATTTTACTTTCGCTTTCAATCATTGATTACAAAACCTAATTAAAAAATTGTGCTTTACTTTGTGGTTAAAAAAAACTTGGACAGGTAATAATGATCATGAAGTTTACAACAAAATTATACTTTGAAACCAATTTAATAGCGTTTTATTTACTTGTATAAAAATATAATAATTTTTTATTGAACTTTAACTTGTTCTCATTTTAACTTAATTTTATTATAATAAAAATAATTTTAAAACTCATACAGCCCTCAAAGCAATCTAAACAATAGCTCTGTTGTTCCTACGTCGGTTACCACAAATCCTACTGGGAATTCATTTACTTTGGCTGAAACTGATGGCGTTATTGGCCAAGGTTTGTAAACATTAATTAATTCTTACCATCATTTTTTAAGTGTAGCTACTTTGTGCGTAAAGATGACTGGAATAATTCAACAATAATGGCTGTTATTATTTTTTTCTTTTGGTGTTGTTACTTTCTAACTTAAATGCATTTTTAGTTTTTATCTTTTTTTCAGCTAATATGGTGTCTTTTATCGTTGCTGTTTTAATAATAACAATTTTTTGCATATTTATTAGTAATTTATGTTTTATGAAAATAATTTAGATTTATAATTTAAGGAAATTTCTTTTAAGACATAGGTTTTTATCTTTTATTTTTTAGAATACACATTTTTAGATAAGAATTTTCAGAGAAAACACTGAAGATACATTTCGACCGAAACACTGGAAATCGAAAAAATCAACACTACTACTCGTACTATATCTATCCTTAACTTAAGCACTCAAATTTAATTTATATTAAATTAAATGCAACTGTATGAAATTAAGCACTAATCGCTGGATATTACATTTTTATTTACATAGATAATCAGTCGACAATTTCTAATCTATACACGGTTTCACAATTGCCACAACAACAACCACAGACGCAAATACTTCAACATCCACAACAGCAACAGCAAAATCTTAAGACTACACACATTGGATTGATGCGTTATAATCAGGATCCTCAGCGCGTCAGTTACGAGGCAGGCCATCCGCCACCACGTGGACGTTCAAGTAACTATCATAGCAGTACTGGTGTTCAACAGCTGAGTCAGCAAAGTTATCAGCAAGTACCACAACAGCAGCGTATGCAATTTGTGCATACGCAGCCACCACCTCCTTTGCCAGGCACAGTTGCTACCTATCGAGCGGTATTAAATGGTGGTAATGTTAATAGTAACGGCAATAATACTGGTTATGGACAAAGAAGAATGCCAAGACCATAATAGATTTCCTAAGGCTATGACTCGAAAATATAAATAAGCGCAAAGAAAAATATTTAGTTTAACTCATAGGATTACGTTTATGCACTTTTGAAAAGTGTAAAATTATCAAATGAAATATATAACTATATTTTTGTAAATCTAATATAGAAATTGTTAGTTTAATTTAGAAATTGAAATGAGGTAAGTCCCTCTTGAGTATGTTTGTTTTAATTTATCATAATTTAATTTTTCTAAAGGTTTTTCTTTTGAATTTTATAGATGATTTTTTACGAAAAATGCCGACTTGTTATGCGCAGTAAAAGAATATTGCAATGATGTAATACATGCTACAAAATACTTAAATCAAAACTCATTTAAAATCAAAGATAAACATTGAGTTTGCAGAACCTTTCTGCTCTTGTACGAGCTTATCGTTATAGATTCCTTGAAGTTTTCATGAGCAAAGTAAATGTCAGCAGTAACCTCACCATCTACGATATAAGCACTCTTAAGTTATTTTTCGTGGTAGAGTTTCTTCTATTAGTGATAGTAGAACCCAATTTAATTCAAGAAATTCAAGCGCAATTATATCGACTACTCAGCATTAAGGAATTTCGCAGTCATCCAATTAAACAAATTGGTTTTTAAAAAGCACAATATCTTAAAAATATGTGTAAAAAGTTGAGTTTTGTTGAACAACTCAAACAATTGTGCAGTTTCAGTAATATTTTGTGGAAAATGGAATTTTTCGGTAAATTTTATTTTAGTTTATCTTTAAAATATTTTTTTTGTGTTTCTTTTTAGTTCCGTCAGCCGTAAATTTTCGATTTTCATCAAAAGTTATTCGAAATATATTATTTGGCCAGAAAATAGCTCAAAGTTCATGCAATTAAAAATATAAAAGTAAGTAAAGTTCTGCTGCAGACTCAAATCTACGAAGCAAGACTCGTTCGACCATAAAACATGCTTCAATGCCCTATCAAGAGCGTGCGTTGAGTACATATTGTTCTGAATAGATCACATACTCCGGAGAAGAAAAAACAGTTGAAGAATAATACTAGTTGAAATTTTGCTCAGCTTAGATCAGACTGGAGTTGACTTTACATTATTTATTTATCTACGATCAATGGTTTGTTTTCGTTAATCTCTCTTAATTTCGTATGGACATGATTTATCCACAAGACTAGGTGCATATAACCAAGGTCACTCGCATTCAAGTGCTTGATTTTGGCTGACTTACTCAATGACTTTGCTTGAATTTATTCAAACTTACCATGCCAGACATGAATGCTTGAAATAAGGAAGGATAAAGAAGAAGGAGTATAATCTAAGAAAGGATTCGAGTGTGCTGTAAGAGACAACGTGGGCAAAAATCATCCTTCTGATTTAAAAAAATAATAACTTTTTTGTGAATATTTTAAACTTTTTGTTTCATTGTCAATTGTCAATGCCAATACACCTGTAGAAAGAATATTTCTTGAAAACAATTATACGATTTTCGAATCGTGTCATCTTAAAAGACGCGGACTTGAGATGGTCGTCGCAAAGTAGTGAAAAACGCTATAAAAAGAGCCGATGTGGACCGATTTGTAAACATCCGTGGGAAAAGGCACTTTATTTTCAATTTCTAAAATCTGAGTTATGAGTTTATTTTTATATATAATATAAATAGAATATTTATCAATAATATATCGAAAAAAATACCATTAAATTAAAAAAAAAATACATTACATTACCTCATCTAACTGATAAATGTTTTCCGTGAAGAAATTTTCCTCTTCCTCCCATATATTTTTGATGAGGCCAAAAGTACGAAAGTCATTCGATAGCATTGGCTTATTTCGTCGGTTAAATTAAGACTTTCTGTATTCAACTTTGAGCACACAGAAAATACGGCTGTTTTTAGGACTTACACTGAAAAAGCTGAGCCCTAAATTAAAAATATGTAAAAAAATTAACACAATTTAATTAAACTTGATGGCACACATTAACTCAAATTTCTAACAAATTTTTGCAGTTGACATCATTTTCATTTTCGAATGCATTCAAATTACATACCTTCAATTGCATTTTGGTTTTCTTTTAACATGGTACACACTGAGTAACACGCGTCTGTTGGGAGCAGTCATTAATATTTAGCGTTGAGTTTTCATTTCAATTGTGTCGAATGTTTAGTTCTTTGAAGTGTACACATGCCTGTCCCAAGTATAGGAAAGAGACTGGTGCGGTAATTAGTTTTTTAACATACGAGGGGGAGCCAGCCTAGATTAGCATACGCTAGCATATGCAAACCCACCTGATAATTATAGTAGCAACAATAAAAATATATAACCAACGTTGTTGCAACCAGAGTTGTAAATAATACAATAGAATACAATCAATTTCAAATAGTGTTTGTTAAAATCAAAATGTATATATTACTATTTTGAGAAATGCTTAAAGTATTTTTAATTGGGTGTGGCAGTCATTGAAGATGATTATAGCACCACAAAAAAATTAATTTTTCAGTTTTGTTTTATTGAATAACTAAGTTTAAGCTTTATATCATGTACTTTAGGTCGCCTGGACATTCCGCAACCATTCGACAAAGTCTGTCGCAATGGACTGTTATAAAAATAAATAAATGTCTCTCCAAGCTATAAGTTAAACCGTAAATAAGTCTGTATGTATATTTTAAGACATAAAATTTGCTAAATAAATAAATGTAGAGTAAAATTGATAAAAAAAATTGATTTAGTGCTATATTTTACAGTTCTGACTGCAACTAAACAACAGGTTAAATTGCAACCATAATGAAAAAAGGAAACATAAAGTAGGGAATGGCATGTTATTAAAATAATAACAACAAATGCGTACAACAAAACAGGGTGCAGTCTCACGTCGAAATGACCGCCATCACTTGCAGTGTCCACTCCTTGGAGATCTGACCTAAAAAGAAATAAAATGTTATCCTTGCAGCTTTGTTTATATGCAACGTTTCCGAATCAATTTAATTAAAATTCTATTTAGATTTCTCCGTTTTATACTCCAGCCCTTTTCATCCGTTTGTTAATTATAATGAGCTTGCTATTGTGCTATTAAATGAAATTTCACAAATTATAAATTCGTACAAATTGAATACGAGTGCCTTAAACTATGCTATGCAAGTTATTATACTTTTCGTGTGTAATCACTTAAGTCTTTCGTGATGCTTTTTATTGCATAATTTTAGTCATTACGTTATAAACCAAAAATAAAAAAACGGTTTAGTTCAACAAATTTTCTTTTATTTTTCAGTTGATCACAAAAACAACGATTGCCTCTGGTACACGTATCTCCATCAGCTAACAATTTTTTGCACTGTAACTTTTGCGTGTGCTGCTTCCTGCATCTGCTGAAGTGTCAGTAGCAACGGCAACAGCATGTCCTGTTTCCTACTTGTCTGGCTGGTGTTAAAACTATGACATTAAAAATTTAAATGCGAACAACGGGAAGCAATGGACTTGTGGCAAAGTGGAGCACATTAAATTACCATGCTGTAGGCCAATGCGGCGTTGCAGCAGCGTTGATGCAATAGATAGAATGATAGTGCAACGTTGCGTTCATGTGGTGCACTAAAAGTTTTTTGACCCTTCAACTTTAGTTGTTTTTCGGACGGTTGCAAATAAAACTATCTAGACTGAAACTTTAAAATCTGGAATCTTAAGAAAACGAAATTCATTTAGATGTCATGGAAATTTTTTTTAAATTGCTGGCTAAACCAAAAATTTTGGCTGTTGCGCGAAAAATAAATGAATTTTTTTAAGAGATGAAATGCATCGACTTGGACACATTTAAACTTAATAAGGTACATATGTTTGACATGTTTATAAGAAAAGTTAGATTGTAAGCAAAATCATATTTTGGCGAGAAATGGCAGGAAATTAGTGTATGCAAATATTTATACATAGTGCTCGAAGTCACCTTTCTTATACAACACTTATCATTGTTATCCAAAATATAGTTTACTTTAAAGCTGGCTCCAAAAACAGCCGTAGTGTCTCACACAAAACATTAATGGTATTGGTGTCTGGGTAAGAACTATAAAATAATTTTTAATTATTATTGACTGAGCTTACATGGTTCACCCTTATGGTAAATGGGGAACATTATATAACCTAAATTCTGAATAAAAGTTATAGTACATACTTGAAAATATATGCAGGTCTGTTTATTATTCTCAAAGTGAAGCTTACATTTTTCAATTCAGAAGGGTTTGAAAGAACTTTTTTCGTTTTTCGCTATTTATTTTTTTATTTCATTATTGCTAAAAGAGATAACGAACTCGATTCTCATCATAAATTTCAGAGAGTTCACGGAAAGAGAAAGTACTTTGCCGAGTAATTTTTTTCTATTATATCGAAACTAATGTCGATTACTATAACTTTGATTGATTCTAGAGTGAAGGGGTCGGGATCCCGAAAGCCACTTCTCTCAATCCTATGATGCTAAAAATTCAGGGTTAAATATTTTTCGGCGCATCGCAATGATATAATAGTTTTAATGTTGCTACCGACATTTTGGTCAAAGAAAAAACAAATTAGAAGCGGAAAACCTTTTTCTGTGATACCGAGACTTCGTATTACATATCCACCAAAGGCATCCTAAAGCTTTCAATACCTCATATACTTTTTTTTGTAATCCTTGAGCCAATTTATGCTTTTCTGGCCACTGATATCGTTGTTTTCTTTGTTACGTTTGATATTATTGATACTTCCTATATTGTACTTTCTTTATCTTCCATATAATCCAATTAATCATTAATCCACCAGCATGATTTTGATTTTAGCATACTTATTTATTTTTATTTGTGTGTATATAATAAAATATTAATTTATTTCTTAAATACAATCACTCTACAAATGACTAGAATATGTTATTCCCTGAAAAAAAACGACCAGATTTCACGAACCTTAAAAAACACCCAAAGTTTTATAGATTTTTTGCGCAGTTCCAAATCAAATTGGTATAATTTCATCCGACTGCCCAGTCAATTTATCTTTTAACGTACGATATATTAAACTATCACTTGGTACTCCTTCACGTTGCAGAAAAGTCAACGTTTCACGCGCACACATTGCAAATCCAAGCGCTTCTGCCTCATTGCGGCGATATGTTAACGCTTCTTCCTCCTCCTCTTGCTGCTGCTGCTGCTGCTCTTGTTGTCGCCACGCATTTACGTTATAATCTGCATTTGCATCCAGATCGTTTTCAAAATCATCCAATTCACTTTGCAGTTCAATAATTCGCTTGAGCGCTTCAAGTAAAATTTGTCTACGCGTATTAGAGATATTAGCTTCTGCAGGATATACCTCCTCTGTTGTAGGCGGCTCTTGCTGGGAGTTATTGTTCTTAGCAAGTTTAGGTCGATTTTGACTTGTAGCTGCAACATTGCCGCAAACGATTTCTTCACGTTTACGTTTAGCTGAGTTTTTGCCTGACATAATATTGTTCGTTTTTCCCCCTTCCCTTGCGAAAATTCTTTAATTTTACACCTTAACCGAATCGACTATTCGCTTCCAAGTGATCAATATGAATGAAATAATTGATTCGATGCATATTAACAACAACCCCTATGCAAGTAGTTCGTCAGGCTGAAGTGTAACACAGGTCAACGAAGAAAAAACTATCTGCTATTCATGCGTAAGGGAGGTTTTTCTGTCTTGTCTTGTCGGCAGTTGGCGCAGGACATACAGCTGTTGGTAATACAGGATATCACGCAGCTGAAAAAGACAACAACGACAGCGGAATCGTGCTAAACAACCCTTATTTGGTTTATTTTATATACAATTCGTGCACTCTTTGTTGTTTTTGCTTTATTTGTGTTTTCATTCCCAACAGGAATGAATACTCACATTAAACGATCGCTGCATTTTGGGTACTCAAACCGGTTATCGAAATTTTAATGTAACCATTTGCTTTCTTTATCAAATCATCAACATTAATTCGCACATGTCAATGTGAGTAAGTTTGTCGTATGAATGTTTATCCCTAAAACTAATGATTTTCCAAGATGTTTGAGAAAAATTTGCAAAAATCAAAGGGAAAATATTTAATAACTTAGGACGGTTTGAAATGTTGAAAAAACAAATTCTGGTGAGTGCATGCATCAGAAATTCAAGGACCATTCGATTTATTAGTATAGAAAAAAATGTTGAAAGGTCAAATAAATATCGAAAAAGTCGAAAATTCCGAAGAAGCTGAAAAAAAGTCGAGAATGTTAAATAGTCGAAAAATGTTGAATAAGTCCAAAATTTTGAGATAAATTTAAACACGTTAAAAATGTTGAAATTTCACTTCAGTATAGAATTTCTTTCACACCAAGCACATCAAAAATGTTTGTATAGAAGTTCTACATATATTCCTTATGGAATGTTAATTTCATGGTTTGGATTGAAATATTTTCCTTAAATTTCTTATATTCGTGAGAAATTTGCAGCTTTGTACGGATTATTGGAATTTCTTTTACTATGTCTTAGAATCCGTATCTCTTGAGCATGGGATATTTTACTCGACTTTAAAATATGTATACTGACCCTGCGATATCAAGTGACCTAAAAATTCACTAGAAAGAATTGTCCGATTCCGTATTGTCTCATCAGACATCATTTACCACTGTCAAATAATTTTTCCAGCGAAATGAATGCGTGAGGTAATATCTCTTCCATGAATTGTGCAATCTCGTTATTATTTGTTTTACTCTGGTAATGTTATTTTAAGCGCTCGAAAGTTTGATAAAGTCTTCCAAATAAATATTGCAAAAGGACTTGTTTTTAGAATTCATAACCGGTTCTCATGAAGATTTCATATTTGTGAACACTAGTTACGCTCCCTGCAAACTGTGCAGATGGTATATAAAATTTGGGCTGTTTTTAATGTATGCATTTTTTATGTAATACAAAATATTGAAATATCTTTTAACCCCTAAATGAATATTGTATCTTAAAAGACACATTATTAAGAAAGCTTTTTTTCGATCTTCAATTTGTCATATTGATAAAGCATTGCAAAGTATGTCTAAAATTGTCAATACAGGCCCAACGACTGAGGGGCGGAAACAGAAAGATTCCTCCCGCGTCTGTAGTTTTTCGAAGAGATACGTGCATTTTCAGAAGTAGGTACTTTGATTTTTTTTAAAACTGATTTTCTTAGAAAACAAGTACGATGAAAATATTTGGGGCCCTCGAACACTTGCCTCGAGGCAAAGATAAAAAAATTCCGTCAATCCTGTTCGTGGTTCGCTATGAAATTTTCGTAGTGAAAACAAATGAAATAAACACCAGTTGAAATGAATTAATCAACAAACATTGGCTGTTATTCTTCTATCATGAAATAATTCCCGAAAAAGATATGAACATTTTTTGGGGTTTTTTCAGTACTTTTTTTTAGGCTTATTTCGTTTGGGGACATTTCATAGCGTCTAGCGTCACTCTTAAGAGAGGGCAAATCAAGCATCTGCTCAGGAACCCGCACTTACTTATGTATATCATACAATTTATAAAAGATTAAATTATTGCTGCAAAACAATCAATTTTCGTTGAAGTTGGAACTTTTATGATATTACTCCACAACGACTCTATAGCTTTTAGTGGCGGTTCGAGGCTGCTGCATTTAAGTGTGCATTTTTATCGTTGCGAGGCTGCTCTACGTGAAATTATAAGCAAAAACAAGGAACTAGTATGGGTTTTATTTTTAAATATCCTACATCGCTCTAACAGCAAAAGTGCGCGTATACATTTTTATTAAAATGATATTTCTTCCACGGCGATTTAAAAGACGTTTAGATAATGCACTTGACACCAGCTAGCAGTTTTTAGTACTAGCAAATCGAGAACAAGTCGTTTCACCACAAGCCACAGTTTTCAAAACAACGTGGACGCTTTCATTCGTCATTCGAAATAGAAAAATGATAAATGTTTTCTTTCTTGGCAACTGCATAGCCTAAGTAACAATATACTTTTAATATTTTATATGTTTCTATATATCTTACGCAACATACATGAGCACGGTTGGAGATGCACGCCATTCCCTGGTCGAATTTTTTTTACCAGTAGAGATATGACCCTAGGCGAGTAGAGACCGTAAGGTTTAGTGATTTCCCATCAGTGGTGTACCTAGATTTCAGTGTTGGGGGACGCCTGAAGTTTGAAGACAGTGCAATAAGCACAGATTTACTACTTAATTGTCCATTTTTTGAAATTTTTCAAGATAATACTTGATATTTGTTAAGCAAAAGAACAAACACTTTGATATAAAACGCGGCTAAAACATAGTTTCTAAGAAAAAGCTACTTGAAACACTAAATAAAACCTTAGTTAAAAGTCCAATAAATTTGGAACTCGTGTACCTAATTCAAAAATTTGTAGAAAGGAATTTTGTCGATCTATAAAAGCTAAAAGTTGATTCAGTAATTTCCAAAGTACTCAGTTAAGGTCGTGTTAGTAAATGTGACTGAAAAATTTCAACAACTCTGTGAAGTCTACCGAAACCATTAAAAAATTTATTAAATTATTTAGAAAAATTGTGGATGTCAATGTTTTAACACAACAACCGCAATCACAATCATACATATTTCATCTTTCCAGGAAAAAGGACAACAAAAACTGACACATGTACATGGAAATGCAGTCAAAAAACTATAGATATTGTGCCATTTTTTTGTGTCCACTGCTTGTTTGTGTATAGGTGTTTTGTTATTCTTGTAAATGGGCAAATGGGGTCATATTGTATTTTATATTAGCTCGAAGAACATGTGGTGTTAGCCATGTGCTCCAGGCTCTCTCTAGCAGTATCTCTCTCTCTTAATATTTTGAGTATTTTATTGAGTAAAATGATTTTAGGTTGATGTTTCACTTCCAATCAGTAAATTATGCATAGGAGCATATAATTTGACTTTCGTTTAAATAGAGGAGAGAATATCAGATGAAGAGAGAGGTGCCTATAATTTTAACGAAACTCTTTAGGTGCTAATAAAATTGTAGCAAATCGTTAGTTAAGAGAGTGCTTGGTCTTACTTTTCGGCGAATTTGAATTCAACGAAATGCTTACAATGACCTCGTGGAGCTAGTGTTTTTTTCTCTTTTCTGAAGACGCACAGTGGCGAAATATACTAAAATGTGGGTCAAAACTTTTTGAAAATTGTTCGCACAGCAATAAGGTTTATATATTTGAAAACTGGACTAGATAACAGCAGTCTATTGGCACAAAAAAAAAATGTATCAATGTACCAATTGTGCTTTGCCTTCTCAATAAACTTTTAAAATGTTTTTTTTTTTTGTTGAAAAATGAGCGAAAAGCAGTTAAAAAAAGTTAAGCTCTGATCATTTTGATATTCGGCTGTATGTGAGGTGGATGTATCCATTTGTCATTTTTATTCAACTTAAAATAAATACTTTGACATAACTTAAGAAACATTTGCAACCAATTTTAATAATATAGTTTTATTTCAAATCAACGACTGGCAAATGAAAAATATTTTAATAAACTCCCTCTCGCAAGTGACTGACAATGCCTCGAGAGCCAAAGAGCAAGCTAAGCTGGGGCCTTTTATGGGCTGTTACGCCTAAATATTATCATTATTATTACTTTAATTTCAATGTATGTTTCACTACTGTAAGACGTCTAGAAAAGTCTACACATTTTTCATCCATTCGCTTAAGTTTTTTAGTTTTTCTTCTAGAAAAGTCTCCACTGCAAAAATAAAACCAAATTTCAAAAAAGTGCAGAAATCAACATTAGACTTTTTTTCTTGCGTTCTAAATTAATCCAAAATTTGCAATATTCAAGAAAGCAAAATACGAGAGATGAGCAGAAAAATACAGAAAAAATAAGAAAAGAGTACCCAAAGAAAGAAAACGACAGGCGCAATACTTGACATTCCAACCAAGGAAGTCAAATGCGAAACTCATATGCTCTGGTGCAGTAGAACAGTTGCCGCCTCTTGGAGGTGAACTATAGGCTACACTGACTGACTGGCATCAGCTCGAATATACGAGGCAGCTGTATGTACATCTCAGTGATGGTGTAGGGCAGTGCGGAACTAAAGAAGGCGAATTAAGTGAATCGAATCGAAATGAGCCAAATTGGGGAATGGATAAGCGCTGAGAACGTACAGTGCAGGAATTAAAGATGCGGCAGATATGCCGATGTATCGATGCTTTTTTTTGGCGTTAACTCTGATAAAAAACAAAATTAATGTAAAAAAACCGATGAAATGAGCTGGACACATAAATGGCACAGTCTGGAAAAAAGAGAAAATATAGTGTTAAAATTGCATTTGTTGATTTTTTTGGTATTCACAAACATTTAATCATTAATATTTTGTGATGTAGCCTCACAAAATTACATCATCTAGTTAAAAAAATCAAATTTAAATTTTCACAGAAAAGTTTTAATACCAAAAATTATCATTATTTATTATTTTTAATCGTCCAATACAAAATTACTAGTTTTCATTAAAAAATTCAACAATGGTAACTATTTTTCAAATAAAGAAGGGATATAATTTTTATCAAATAAAAATAATAATAACAATTAGTTTTGTTTAAAAAAAAAAATACAAAATAAAAATTTAAAAAAAAGTTAGAAATAATGTTCCAAAAATTACGACTAATCTTGATTGATAAAAAATCAAAAAATAAAAAATAATAATTCAAAATAACAATTATCTTTGATAAAGAATATACCTACTTAAATATTCTGATTTTTTTTGCTCGATAAATTTCTTTTGTATATCCTTCCATCCTTAAGCCGAAAAGCAAACAGGCAACAAACAAACAAACAAGCGAGCAGCGGAATTTATGGCATTCAGTTTAAGTTCTTAAAGTTTTTTTTTCTGGTTTTGTTGCTTTTTCTTGTGTTTTCCATTTCTTTTTCATACTTCTGTGCAAACGTCCTTCTCAACAGCCAAGCGCGTATGATGTCATACATGGCGCAAGCAGACAATTACCGTTACTTACACACTGCTAGCTGTTTTCGCTGCCTGCAAATCCTTTGCTTGTTCGCATTCTTTTTTGCTGGATAGTCTGTCGTCTTTTGGTATCCTTGTGAATTTTTCTCTTATTCCTGCGGTAGCTACAAGTGAATTTAACTTTATGAATTTGTTTTTTTCCCTCTTATCTTTTAAATAAATTTAAATTCCTTTTAGAAAAGTTAAATTCTTTTAGCGGAAATGCAAAAAAAAAAAAAACAAATTTCTAACATTTTTCATCAGCATCTCATCTCTTTTACGAAAATTTCTATCAACAATGCATATCCTTTGAAGGACCCAATGTGTGTATGAGTTGTGTGGGTTGGTCGATTGATTGGTTATTTGTTGTTGAAGGCAACTTTTTCATTCACCAAAAAGCAAATAGCCCTATCTAACTAAACTGTATTTTTTTTTGCATTTTTTGGGAATTTTAAATAGTCATGATAACGTCATAGGGAAGTTACTTTTTCACCGTTGCAATCATTCTACAATGCATTTCTATGTATATTAATGGTTATATTCTGTTCTATATAAAATTGTTTTGCTTAAAAATTGAAAATGACAACTTTCGTTGAGTTGTATCGAACTGTACTCGTAGCTGTATAAAAGAATTGTTCGACATGTGGACAATGAGCAGAGTTAGATTAGGTTTTGGGGTCTTGACAGAGTAAAACCCTCTGCTTGTAATAATTACCTTGCTTTCGAAGTTAGCATATTTAAATAGGTTTTATTTTAGAAGTCCACATGTCTACAAAAATGTTTATCAATAAAACATCGCAAAGGCGATATAGGGCTGAAGTATGGAAAAATCTCTTCATATTTTTTACATATTGAGTAAAACATTTTTCTGCAATCAACTTTTATTCAGCATTTAAATTCGTGTAAAATTTCGTCAAACTAATGTTACAACGTCGATGCGTCACGCCCTTTTTTATCTCACCATCTCTAAATTTATATATAAAATAATTTAATACCAAAAGCAATAGTTCGGGAGGTAAACTCACAAAATATTTCTTACCATTTGCATACTTTTGTAATATGAGGTTTTAATGCCGCCTGTCTGCCGCTCAGTTCATGGAATAAAAGTGCACAGTGGGGTCAAATTGAGTTTTTTTTTTTTCAGCTCAAAATGAAACATAACTACCTGTAAGTTGGTACTCTAAGGATATTTTGCTCGTTGGATATCAATTGACAGCTACTTTTTTGATAAAAAAAAATGCTCGAATGTAAATTAAATCGGCATTTTTTTAATTTTATCAATTTACTCGATAATTTCAACTGAATTAGAAAAATGCATGATAGTTAAAATTGTTGAGGAGTAAAACAGATCGATTTTTGGTTAAATCCTTGGAGAAAAGTCGAAAATTGAGCTTGCATATAACCATAGATGTCTCTGTTAAGTTTAGGGTTTATTTTTGATCCAATTTTGAAAAAAAAAAGTTTTAAGATGGGGGATTGGAAAAGGCCGAAAACTAATTTTGAACAATATCATGGTCGTCTTCGACCAGATTTATACACATACATATGTAGTTCTCGTTTTTGGCTCATAGTTCGAAATATTTTTTTATATCTATCGATTAAAGAAGGTCCTAAATAAGTTTTAGAAATTCTCGTACTTAGTACTCAATTTCCCCATTTTTTTAAATAAGTTTAAAAAATATTTCATTAAATGATCTAATAAAATCTAGAATTTATTTTTAACATCATTATAGGTGTCACGGAACTCGAAAATTATCTGTTTTGAGCACATTATTGCTGAAAAGTTTAACAAAAAATTTTAAGAATAAAATTATCAATGTTTAAAGCAGCGATGGGCAAAGTAGGAAAAATGAGCCAATTTTAGCTCCTTGAAACAAGCACGTAATTTTTCTTAAGAAATGTGTATAAATGCACTCACCACTGCTACGCATATTTTAATCGTTGTGCTTTTTTGCTATACATGCTATGTACGAGATTTGTATTATTGTTATTGTTGCATCATTCAGTAAAAAATAAAAAAACCGAAGCAAGCGAACAATACGCACATTGAGGACAGCTTCTCTTTCGATTCGTTTGATCAGTGTACTTTTATTTCTGCACTCATGTTGTTTTTGTTTGATTCTTGGAATTAGCTTTTGGTTTATTGCAATAATTTTTTGTTATGCTGTCGAGATCAAATTTTTGGTGGCGTTTTTTTCTGTTGTTGTAATTGTTGTTTTGGTTACTTTTGCTTCCAAAATTTCAAAATTTTACCCATCTATGGTTTAAAGGTTTTAAATGGAATTTGAATATCACCAATGAGGCCCCAATCCCTCTAGTCGATAGCAAAAGGTCAAAACACGAATTTTTAATCTCATCAGAAAGTACTTCGACCAATTTTATAGCACATTGTTAAATTTTTTTATTGATCTGAGTTAAAAAAAAAAATAATTTTGAAAAAAAATGTATCGAAAGAAAGGTGTAAAATGTCATTTCCTCACCCACTATAGTTTTTTTTTTGTGTGATGTCCGGAACTAAGTGCAAAAATATATTTCAAAAGTTAACCCAAAAATAGCACCACTTTCGACCTTTCCATATCGTTATGTCCAAAATCAATTCGGGAAATCAATTGGGAGTCCTTCTCGAAAAAATTGTGTTGATTTTTGATCTCGCGTGCTTAGAGAGATGCCATGCATTGAAGTACTTTTTTTGAATAGTTGTGACCGATGGTATGATGATTATATATTATGACTTTTCTCTTAGTAAAAGTTAGAGTAATAAAAGTATCGTGCCATCGATACATACATACATATGTGTGTCATTAAAAAATATTAAAAAACCTCCGATATATCTACTTCACAAAAGTTCAAGTACTATAATATAATATACCAGCATACATAAGACTACCAGATCTTCCTCCTAACGGATTATGAGGTGTTTGAATAAGCCTTATGATAAAGAAAATTCTGACACAAGATAAACTGACACTCTGCATTAAGCAATTTTATTAAAAATGAAAATCGGGAAAATTTTCTCCACTAAA
This sequence comes from Meiosimyza platycephala, assembly GCA_963662105.1. Taxonomy (NCBI): domain Eukaryota; kingdom Metazoa; phylum Arthropoda; class Insecta; order Diptera; family Lauxaniidae; genus Meiosimyza; species Meiosimyza platycephala. Next base: position 28,004,655 of record OY759208.1, read on the forward strand.
ATAGCAAAGCTTATTACTTTATTGAAAGGTTCATAAAAATACATTTCCAATGCACCAACAAATAAAAAGGTGATCAATAAATAACCGAAATATATATTTTCGAAGACTTTAGTTTAAGTGAAATTAATTGCACATGTAGGCTTTTGATAAAATTGAATTTTATTTTTAACAAGACAAAGGAGCTGTCTCAATTTCAAGCGACAAGAGGGAAATGCCACGGTATAATCCGTGAATTTACCTATAGTGGTGAAATGAAGAGAAAACTTTGAAATTCACAACTTAAGTCAATTCGTTAAATATTTTTACTAAAGTTTACCCTTTTTGTACATAGTACATCCACTGAAAACCTTTAGTTTTCGAAGCACCTCAATTAATTGTTAATTTTTTCATACCATTATTATTTATTTAACTAAAAAATTCCTATGCGAATTGAAAAATTTTTATTCTATGTAACAGACACATTTTTTAAAAAAAATACCATAACAATGAAAAGGATAATTAGAGCTATCGCAGCAAGATAAACATTTAAACATTGTCCATTCCATATTTCCCATTTTTAGCCCATATTTTTTCGTTATTTATTTATTTGTTGTCATTTTTATATTTTTTTTTGTTCTAAGCTTTTTTTTTTTGTTGAACTTGTTTTTGTGTTGCTTGCATGCAACTTGTATCGCTTTATCGCTACATTGTCTCTTTGCGCTTCACTTCATTCGCGTTCGCGTATCCTTTAAGCAGAATAAAGGCAAAAATATTTCTAATAATTTTCCATTTTCACTTTTACGCTGCTGCCAAGTTTGTTGTCGTTGTCGTTGACGTCGTCATTGTGTGTGCGTTATGGATTATATGGTTGCCAACGCAACGCAAAATAACATCAAAAGCACAACACAAACACGAAACAATAAAATTAAAAAAAAAGCAATAATTTAAGGACTCGTGCACTTTTCAAAGGGAACACAAAAATGAAAGTAACTGAAAAATAAAATAAAACCAAATACCAAAAAAAAAAAAAATGGTACAAAAAATTAAAAGGACATGCAGTCGAACACGTGTGTATGTGTATGAGAATATTTTCTATTGCCTATGTATGTGTGTATACACATAGAAATGTCACACACAGCAAGTGACGGTTATAGCGGCGTCTAACGTATGAAAAAATAGAAAAATTATTTTGAGTGCTGCATTTGTGTTGTGTTGGACTTGTAGCAATTAGCATTTTGTGTTTTTGGTTTTTTTTTTGCGACTGCTGTAATTTTACTGTTTCATTTTTCCACATTCTCTGCACGCGTAGTTTTATTGAAAAGTTTGTGCTATTTTTATTTGGCAAATCAATTGCAACATTCGTAAGGGAAAAATTTTTAATGGCGCCAGCGTGCTTTTAGTAAAGTTACCATGTCGTATGAGTGATTTACTTTGGCATTCAACATTAAAGTAGACATCCTTTTGTCCTACATGCATACATATGTATGTATCTTGTAGAATATATTTATTAATCATTTATAGCTGGTTATGAACACATGTATAATTAGAGTGGTTGCTAATTGAATTGCTTCGAGACCTCTATTTCCTGATGGCCCTTCACATATCGCTACCTCAAAATGCGGATGCCGTATGTAGCAAAACTTAACTTTTCAGGAGCCGTTTTTAATTGTATAGCACCCAATAACTTCAAAATGAGCCAATAGATTCTCTCCAGTTTTGGTTTGAATATAATCTGAATATTTTATTTTCATCATTTATAATTACAGAGGCGTTATCAGCTTTTTTGCTTCAAATACATTTATCGTATATTACATTTTGTCACAAAAATTTATTTTTTTTGAACATACGGCAAAAATCCTACTGAAAATATATAATTTGATAATTTAAAGGACAATTCCGAAATTTTGAGATAAAATCTTAAGGAAACTTTTTATGAAGACCAATCAATGGACAGCTACATATTAAAAAAACATAATTAACTAAGGCAAATGATTACAACAGAAAAGTTCTTTGTTCAACGAAAAATCAAATTAAAGATAACAATTCCATAATTCTTTAATAATATGAGAGTAATATTATCTGTGCCTTTGAATGATCCTTCATAAAAATTCCCATCACTCTCTGTGTCAAAATAGCACATCATGCTTTCAAATCTTTACTTAGTTGACATCAAGTTTAGTTTAATATGGATAATTTTCTCTAAGAGAAGTTATCGGATTTGTTTTGGTCCCTTGGAGATCCCAGTTATCCAGGTTTCACTGAAGATATTTATTTTAAAAATTAGTTCTTTAATGCAGCGATGGACAAGTACAGGCACTTTCAGCCCTCATGTCCCTTTCCGTTAATCGACGCACAAACAAGTAACCAAAAGTTCGCAGAATATCAACGCTATCGGGGCACAGCGTTGAGTGGAGTTCTAATGAAAACAAAAACAACACACACAGGCGTTAGCGACGGCGCTGCATTGTGTTTCGACGAATGTAGCAATTGTTTTTGTTTAAAGTGCAATTTGGTTTTTTTTTTGTGCTGTAGGCGAATTTGGAAATGAAAGCAAAAAAACTTTAAAATTTAGTTTGTTGTTGTTGTACCCTTTTGCTAGATTTCCGTGCCCACCTTTGCTTTAATGTATTATAAATTATTGTAATTAGATTTATGGCGATAAGATAAATTATTCATCATCATCCAGTCAAATACAACTCACAAGAAAAAAAATCAGCAAGTAAAAATAACGAACAGCTGGTTAATTCAACCAAGAAACGTAATGTTTTAACGTCAATTTAAAATTTCGAAATTATTTTAATAAGCTTACTGTTCAGTCCTGTGTGTGTCAACACCCAAAAAAATTACACAAAACAATGATTAATTCAACGAAAAGAGGGCTTAAGCTTATCATAGTAGTTTCTGCCGTTGCTAAGCAAAATCATCAGTGACTCTTAAGCCGAAGAGTAAGAATTTCTAAGCCTGATATGTTTCTCTTTTTGCATAGATCTTTTGAGAATCCAAGCAAAAAGTGAAACAAAGCAAAGAAAAAATTATTTTTTCTCATTGTTTTTGTAACGCATTTAATATTACACTTTTCTTGAAGGAGCTTAGCTGCAAGCTATCTTGGTGAGTCAAAAAAAAGCGTTTATCCTTTTTTTTCTTGCAGGAACATCAAAATTCTCCCCCGCAAAATTATTACCGATATCCCAATTTTAATGGAATTTTTTCTCAAAGCAGCGAATTGATAAAAAAATCCATGAAAATATTCATTCATTATAAAACTGATTCATTCTACCAATTCCACTCGGGAGATAAAGAGTTTTTGATTTCTTTATGATTCATACTTTGTGCAAAAACAAAAACATGATATCATTCAACAGAGATGAAAATTTGTTGATTTTTTTTATTTTATGGAATACGAACTTTTCACTTGAGTTGCATTAAATATTCGTATGCTGCAGAATATTAACAGTGGCGTACAAAACGTCTTCGATTTTTACATTACGTTTGTCGCCAAATGTCCTGCAACCAACCCAACTTACTGACGATATGAACCTTCAATCTTGAGCAAGAGCTGCTTAAATAAACAGTAGCACAAGCGAATATTAGAAAAAGAAAAAAAAAACTATAAATGAATGGTGAACTCGCAGTTATTCACAGCAAGAAACGCAAGCAGCATTTCTGCGAAAATGTTGACGACTGTCATTTAAGCTGGGTTAAAATTACAACAACAACAATCAAACAAAAATGTAGCAAATGAATATAAAAAATAAGTAAAGACAATAGGGGTACATAGCAGCAGTACTGTTTAAATGGAGCAAACAAAACGTACATGCTATGAAAAGGTAACTTTGTTAGTGAAAGAAACATACATGTAGATTATCTACAACAAAAAGTGGGCAGATTATGTAAAATAGGCGTGCCATCTTTTATACAATCATAATGTAAAAAGATTCGCTATATTTTGGGAGTTTTAAATGAAATATGATATACTGATAAGCACAGATACAATTAAAAAAAGAAAAGAGGCGGGATTAATTCAGTAGGCGTGGCATGTATTTTTCGTTAATTTTCTGTGCAGCATTTTATTTTGTGGTCCTGTGTCACTCTCGAGACACATACACATATAGCAGCTTTTGATATTTACTTATAAGAAAGATGTCACGTGTGTTATTTCATGTGTGCGTCAAGGCTTTCTATTTTCATAAAGATTGTTTCTGATAAGTTGTATTGGATGATGTTCTTAACAGAGCTTTAGACTCAACAAATCGTGGCATTCAAAAGAATATGGAAGATCTCGCTAATGCCGATAATATAGCCTCCTCGCCACCAAGCAGTCCGACATGCAAGAAAAATTCATTGCCGTCAGAACTGCTTCGGAAAAAGTAGGTCCTAAAGTCAGATAAAAAGAACGGAATCCTTTACGTAAATTAAGTGAATCCCCTTAATAAAAGAATAACAATATTTTATGCACGCATGTTATGACTATAAAGCCAACAACATAACAATAACAACAATCGATTGCGTATATAACTCACTCTACGCATTTTACAAAAGACAACGCACGCCAGAACATGAGGTCAGCGCTGAGAACTAACATTGATACAACAACAACAATCGCAATAGATAAAAGACTGTGACACACCAGTAGTGGCAGCCTCTCAGCTGCTCCATGCAGTCTTTCCTAAACAATCTAAACAATCAGCTGAGTGAGCAGCAAAAAGAAGCGGTAATTTTTATTAATGCTGCTAATGAAAGGCTATAGCTCGAGTTATGCCCGCTGTGAATGCTAGAAAATGGATCAAAAAAATTTATTAAAAATATAAAGCACACTATTTAAGCGTTCAAAAAGTGTTTTTCAAAGTATTAACATTTTACTCTAACACCAGAGCTATTGAAAAATAAGAAAATCCTTTTCGATTAACATGACGTATGATTAACATGTAATTCATATTACAAGGAAAAGTTGTATTTTCAATTCAAATTGAAACAAAAAGTAGACAGCTTCGCATGACATGTGCTATGAGTAAACTATAAATCATTCTTTGCTGATGAGACATTTCTATAAATAGCTATCATTTTCGCTAAAGTTAACGTATTATCACGCTTGTAATTGTTTTTGAAAGTTGAAACTATAAGCTGCAAGAAGCTAAGCAATATTTAAAGCTATGTATCATCCATTGCGCAGCAAATTACATTCATCCAAATCCCAAAACATGAGAACAGCCCAATTTAAGCAGTTGAAAATAACTTTTACCTCAAGTGACTTCCGCAGCACTTTAGCTCCCTTAGAGTTGAAGTGTTTAAAACGCTGTAATTGTACCGTTTTCAAGAATTATTGCTGCAAAAAAATGCTATGAAAATTATGCTGCAATACGACCAGCTGTAGTGAAATTTTATAATGAAATGACATGTCTCTATTCTTGTCAAAAAAATAAGAAAATAATTCAACTGCGGCAATGTACTGCTTCATATCCTGCATTCTGTCAACTTTTCATCCTTCCGGTCTGTCATTCTGTCGTCATATTTTTAGTTTTTTGTGCTACAGTTACTGCTGCTGCTGGTGCTGTTGCTATTGCTGTGTTGCATCGTCATCAGCATGTTTTCGCTATTCCTGCCCTCCACTTTTTGGCTATGCTTATGATGCCTATCGTCGTATCGTTGTAATTATGAATGGGATTCACATTCAACGCAACCAATGTGAACTAAAGCCGTGATGTTGTTGTGCCGCACTAACCCCTGACGCTGTGCAGCATAATTTTTTTTTTCTGTGCTAATTTTCCTGTCAGCCAATGCTACTGCTGCTGCTGCCATATCTTATTCAGCTGGTGCGGCTTTGCTGCCACTTCTTGTGGTCGTTGTTGTTGTTGTTATTGTTGCTGCCATTGCTTTGGCCCCATCGAGTGAGTCAATTTCTAAAACGAGCAACTACAACAACAACAATATGAAAAGCAGCAAGCAACCTTCGTTTGACGTCTGTTATACGCGCGCACCCTACAATTCCCCCATCATCATCATCGTCTCCTCAAACTGAACGAAACGTTTAACGAAACATTTGAACGAAACTTTTTTGACGCTTATCTCGCATGTCCTAATGACCGAGTCGTGTTCGTGTTTGCAGTTATAGGCATTTGAGGGTCACGAGGGAGCGTTAGGGACTCAGCACAGTGGGCAAAATGCAAACAAAAAAATAATTACATATAGACGGAGCCTGGCGGTTACCAATGCGTGTAGATGAAACCATGTACAGCTTTCAAAATTGTGAACCTAATTTCAACATATATAAAAGTAAGGGCGTGGAAGCGCCTATAAAAATAAAATGTAATATCTCTATTTTATTTAGAAAACTTAATTCTGATGAAATTTTGTATGCTGTTAGTATATCACAAAATGCTTAGAAACAATGTATAAACAAGTGTTTTGAAAACGATGTTTCAAAAAATTTTTTGAAAATGTGAAATTGTGAAAAATGTGAAATTTTCAAAATCAAAAACTTTTGCTCTCTACTTTCGTATGAAATGAAACCACAGTGCAGCGCAGGTTCGATTTGAACGAACACGAGTAATGACTTGGTTCGTTTTTGACATCGTGCCTGAAAAACTTAACGAAATATGGACTCTGCCAAGCTATACAACATGCTGCGGACAACAGTTTAAGCGAACCACGGTGACGAACGGATTTCGGGTAAAACTAACTGCTGCTACTTTTGAAAATAAAGAAAAAAACTATATATTTTTTTTTAATTTTGTACTGCCTTCAGACTTCACTTGACTACCGCAGTAGCCCCCCGCGCCTATTCCGTGCCCTGCATTTAAACGTGTAATTCGTGTATTTGTGTGCGTTCGTTCGCTCGTTGTAGGCTCCACTGAGCTGCATTTATACTAGAAGGACTTTTTCGATTTTTCCTTTTGGCAAAATTGAAATTTGTGAAATTTCGCGTAGATATTTTTGCGTTAAAATGTTGAAATATTTCGAAATTTTCGAAAAAATTGAAATAAACGCTAGAAATTTAATGGCATTTGAAAAGAAAAACGAATTAAATTTTCAAGGATTTTACAGAAAATGAAATGGAATATATGTAGGGATATTTTTTTTTTTTCAATCGTGAAAAATTTTCACACGAATGACACAAGACCTGAAGTTGAGAAAAAAAAGAAGAAGAAGCAGAAAAGCACCACCACCAGCAGTAGCAGAAGAAAATTGGACTTTCGATTTTTCCTGCTTAGGTTATGTGTATCTGGTATAGGCGTGTGTGTGTGAGTGGGTATGAATGAGCGCGTGCTAAAGGATACGACACCGCATGCCACCCAGTTGAGTTTACTCGTAATTTCAGGCAGTCATATGCATGTGTTTGTGTGTTTGTGTGTGTGTGTGTGTGTATAGCAATTCGTCCTCGTTGTGTACGACAATAAGTCCGCAGTGTACGAAGCACGAATAGAAAACACGAAAGGACTTTTCAGTTTAGTTGGTTTTTTTTTCTCCTTGTTTCTTCAAAGGACTATAAATTTTTTTCGATTTTGTATTCTTACATTTGTTTTCGATATTTATTTGTTTCTTCAAGAAATTTTTTTCATTTGTTTTTTGTTCATCGTTTGATTTCGTGTGCCATACGAATGTTCCATTGTTGACGTTAATTTGATTCGCTGCTGTTGTAAAAAATCAAAAATGTTGACGTGATCCTGCTGTGCAGCAAGAAATGAAAAATTGATGCATACACTCAGACGTTGAAATGAAAACCGCGGCCAAATCGCTGCAGGGTATTTGGACCTTGTGCGACAACAGAGTGAAAATATTTTTTTTTATTTTTATTTTAAAGAAGTTTAATGAATTTGGAAAAAACATTTTTTGGATTAAAATTGTTGGCTTAAGTATTTTTTATATTTTTGTTTTGTGTTATTTTTGTAAATATTGCTATATTCCATTATATCATTAAATTGCTTCTTATATCCAATGAAAAAGGATACTCTTATTCGAAGTTTCATTATGAAACTCCTCAAAACAAGGAAAAATACACTTACACTGTGCAACAGCAATTTTGTGCATAAAGCTTGTGGCATGTAATAAGAAACATTTTTGCTCAACATCAACTTTACTTAACTACTATGTAGCTATTGATCTTGTGCAAAAATACTTTTCATTTCATTTCCCATGTCAATATTGACAGTTTTTGAAAGTTCTACAAAATAAAAATTTAGAAATTTTTCCTTGTAGTTGAGACATACATACATATAACTTTAATCGTTTTTTTTTTTTTTTTGAAGTAATGATTCTTCTACTTCGGACATCGGAGTATGAAATAATACCCATAAATATAGTATAAACGAAAGTGTGAAGTTGTACTTTAGTAACTATAATTTACGATATGAAATGATGCCATCCAACTTATCTATAACGTTCCGAACGATTTCCATACCATCTAATATTCAATTCAACCGCTAGTTCCGTTGCCGTTCGTTACTTTTCACTATTTTTCCATACTATTCGCTGATTTTTGATACAACGAGGAATGTAAGACTCGTGCTTGAGGTCTGAGGCTCTGAAGTTTAATAGAAGTATAACAGTTCGATGATTATATACCTATCTACTGTAATTTTTCAAATAATTCGCATTGAACTCGTCACAGCTCTTATGTCATTTGATACTTCTCTAATGACATCCCCAAAATTTTATAATCTCCGCTTCCTTTCGATATCTTTCGCTATCATCTGATATCGTAAGATATTACTTAAACTAATAACTGCTGTCTTCCGATATAATTCGAAATATTCTGCTGTCTTTCGTTATTATTCCATCAAAAACAGATCAATTGTTTCATAGCATTTCCACTGTATGTATAAATGTCTATTTTCTTCCTTCCAGACATCGTTTAATACCTTGTTAGTGAGATTTTTGGAGCAGGTAGTCTATTTCTACTACTAGGGAGCTTCAAGTTAGCTAATCATTAAAAAGTCATTAGCAAGTGATTTGAGTTCTCCCTTATTGGTCTCGCGATCAGGTGTTAAGGGGCTGTCCAAATAAGTGAAGCTATCCACCACTTCTATGATATATTATATATATAATATTAACCTATCATGAAACTTTTTTTTATCCGTAATTGAACGGATGCGCTTATCATCTTAATATTTTAGCTCAAAAACGCATTTTAATGGGAAGCTTATAACGGATTCACAGTTCTTTATTTATCACTGCTCACCATGTCGTATGTGCAAAATTAATTTCAATGTTATCAATCAAAACATAAAATCTACGGTACTGAAATCTGTTTGCCAATGCAACTTACCATTCATTCATTTCTTTAAAGAATAAAAAGCAAAGTTTTGCGCCCTAAAAAAACAAACAAAAGCATTAATTGTTGTCATGGTTTTGGGTGCAATATCTGACTGCTTGAACTGAAACATGAACTGAACACAAAATTTCAGAGCCTTTCACTACTATTTTTTCCAAAATTTGTGGCTCCCGCTAAAGTAAACAACTCTTGCCACAATAAGCCAGATCTCTGTGTGAAGTGTGCTGATTTTAGATCTTCCTATTTAATGATGATCACCATGTCGTATGTGTAACATTCATTCATTTAATTACGTGAGGTGTTTTTTTTTTAAATTCAAAACTTGGTGAGATTTGGTGAGCTCTGGTGGGACCCCTCACCTCCCTCCCGTGAGATTTAAATTATAATTTTTAATGTAAATTCTATGCATTAAAAAGTACACGTAAGGTTTTTCTTGACCCCCCTCCCCCTTGGTGAGATTTTGCTGGACCCCTCCCCCCTATTTTAACTCACGTAATTAATGGACGTCCCCTTACATATAAATATCTAAACATAAAATCTCTGATACAGAAATATTATATCCGATTTTGTTTAAGCCATTTGTATCTATTATATCTATTTAACTAAATTGAAATTTTATTGTTAGCCAAGTTATGAAAATGTTCCATTTTTTTTTGAATAATAAACTACAAGTTGAATTTGATGCAAAAATTTGAAACACAAAAAATTAAAACTTTCAAACACAATAATATGAAGCAAGTGTACAAAAACTTTGCAAATATCTTAGGCAATAATTCAGAATGAAAAACTATGCCACCCAGTGTGTAAAAAAGTAGAAAAAAATAAACGATTTTCGCGTGACATAAAACTCGTTTTCATTTCAATGGGCAAAGAAAGAAAATGCAATTTCTCACGCTATGACTTAAAAATAACAACAACAGCAGCAACAATAAGGGCACACATAGTACATAAAAAAAAAAAAAAAAAAAAATGAAATGTATTTAAAAAGTGCAGCAGTAAAATTACAATAACAGCAACAACAAAAATGCATTTATTGCCACGTCGTTATGTAAATTCATGAGCAATGCAATGAAATATAAAATAAAAATCAAAGAAATTCACAACAGCAGCAAATTTTTCTACTTTAACGATTGAACAAAAACGTCTCTTCGCATTCCGTTGAAGTACACTTCACAATCCCTCTATCCACCTCGCTTCAACTCGCTCGTCGTTTGCCTTTTTGACCTCCCCAGCAACTTTAGAGCCCGCCATTTACGAGAGTGCTAGCGTGCACCATTCAATTCGCTTACAATTTTTTGTTGTTGTTGTGGAGAATTGAAAACAAAAAAAAAAAAAAATATCGGAAAAAAAGAAAGAATTCACTGACTGTGTATTTCGTGTCCTTTTAGCCTGAACTGGCAACACGCACACATACACGCTCATTTGTATACTCGTCGTACGTACACATACTCGTTGTTGTATAAAACTACAAATGACAGAGTTTATGTCCTTGTTTTGTTATACACATGCATATGTATGTGTAAGCGTATATTACAAATGTATATGTATGTTAATGTGTGTAAGTGTTTGTTTGTTTGTTTGCCTTAGTTTGCGACAGTTTTTCGTGTTTGCTTTTAAACTGAAATTTAAATGAAAAAAAAAAAGTAAATTCGTTGTAAAAAAAAGAACAAAATAAATAAAATACATCAATTTTTAATGCATTTAATAACTGCAGCAAAAGTTTTGCATGAAAGTAATCAATTAAATTGAAGCTTTACTAAAAGTATGCAATGTTTTTTTTTTAATTGATGAAATCGTTCGTCATGTGCCACAATTTAATGGCTCCAACAGTCTAAAGGTTAAATGGTTGGTAGAGTGTAAGAATTGTGTGGCATGTACTTTTCGTTCGCTAATGGGTTCATTATGACTCATTTTTGCGAGTGCCAGCAAATATGCGCAATTATTTCGAACTCCTTTTAATGAATTCTGTTGTGGCTTCCCAGACTAACGACTTAGCTCCAAATTCGTTGATTTTGAGAAATTTATCATTTAGTGCATTAAAAAATATATATGTACGTATGTAATTATATCAACATAGTACTTGTGTTGCTTGAAAATTTGTTCACTGCTACTTAAAAATTATTTATACAGGGTGTCCGCCGGGACTGTGTTTGTTCATAAATTTCGATTAAATGAAAGATTTTAGATCTAATGTTGATAAATAGTTTATTTACTGTTAGTAAATTTTTAATGTCACCATCGTATTTTACGTCAAATTTCCTACCGAAAACTTTTTTTTTTTAATGAGGAAACTATGGAGCAAGAAAATGAGGCGTGCAATAGAATCCGCGCGCCGATAAGACGTGCTGCACTACATAAATTAATTTATTTCTAATAGGGATAATAGTTTCCTCATTAAAAAAAAAACGTTTTCGATAAGAAATTTGGCGTAGAATACGACGGTCATATTAAAAATTTGATATAGGCAATTGTTAAAAATCGATTTAAATTGTTTATAACAATATTAATTTGTTAATATTTTTTTAAGAAATAATTTTTTTATTAAAGTTCATTTCCTTAGCTTTAAAATGAAAATTATTTCAATTTACTAGTTTTAACAGAACCGGAATTATGAATTTTTGAAAGTGAGCTTTCAAGACAAAAATCACGAAATTCTCAAAATTTAAATTCGCTCTATTTTGAAACATAAGATGTTTTCAAAAAAATCCTCGAACACGTATTTCTTCTTTTTCGATACAGAACCAATAAAAAAAATTTCGACCAAATCAAAAATGCGTCCTCAGAAAAGTGTTCGGTTTGTAAAAGAACGTCCCATCATATGTCTCAAAAAAAATCTTTTTATTTTCTTTGAAGTTACAGGAAATAATCTGAGATTTGTGAAAAAAAAGTTTAATAGGGCATCATTGTCAAGGCCGTACCCTCTATCTGCAAAATCACAATTCTTCTACTACTATTTCTAGTATCCTGAAATCATTTGGCCTCAATTGGAAAAGTACTACTCCTGTCATACTACTAAATCTCTTCTGTGGTGGCAATGTTTAAAACATGCAGTCAGATAACTTTTGAAGCTCTTATGGTCTAGCAGAATAGAAAATTATCGAATACTATACGTACATTTCTTATGCCATGTAGTTTTGAAAACGATATATTCAGGCATGTGTTAGAAATCGATCGAAATTGGATCGAAATCGAATTCACAAATCGACCGAAATTATTTTAAGTGTTTTGGAAATTGATCGATTTGGGAATTTTAAGTGAGCGTTGTTGCTGATTGATGCTATTGCAAAAAAAATAAAAAATCAATTTTTTAAATGAGCATTTTTTGATTGATGCTTATTTATTGAGTTTAGAATCTTCCGCCCGCTTTTTAACGTTAAATTCAAATTTGTTGAATAGTTACTCGTATAATTGATCGAAGTAAAAACGATCTCATAACGACTAAAATGAATTGCAGAACACCCCTATATCGATTTGAACTGTCCGCCGAAATTGAATCGATTTAAAATCGACCGATCGAAATGTGAAACACCAAAAATCGATTTTAATTTCAATCTCGATGCCTTATATCTGATTAAAAAATTTTTTTTCTTTCAAAGAACTTACAGCTTCTCTAACTGTGAATGGTTTTACGAAGAGAATAAGATAACTTTCCTGTATAACACAATGCATCGACTATTATTTCTAGCTTACCTGACCTAGTCTAAGCTACCCGTTGCTTATACGACGACGTAGAATTTTCTCTCTCCTCCCCTAGACCAAATTTTCTCTGGTGACCAAGCTGCATACCTTGATAATGATACACATGCTCAATTCAAAAAGCGTTCTCACTAATGCAAAGATAGGATAGTTTCGTTGACCAGAAGAAATGTTTACTTTTTAGCGGTCACTTTACTAATCTCCTTTGCTTAGTGAGCGATATTCTTGCGACAAAGCTTCTTTTGGGTATAATTTTAAAATATTACAAAACTGGCTATATTCTGAGAACTTTGTCATTACATATTTGATTTTAAAACTGTTCTTCAAAGAGTATTCCAAGGGGTGTTGCATGTCAAACTTTGACAGAAAACAGGAAAATTATATGTTGGAAAAGATTAGTTAATAGTCACTTTTGGCTTACAGAGTAGCAAAATTTTATTTAAATAAAAATTAATTTGAATAACTGTAACTCTAAGCTTAATGGTTTTTAAGAAGTTAAATATAAAGTCTCAGATTTCATATAATCTTTGTTACCTTTTAACTCGAAGACAATTGAAAATTGATGGAATTCCGCTTCGGTAAAACTTTTCTCTTCAATTTGCATATGACAATAAGCGTTTGTGTTTGTCATCACTTAAGGTATAGCCTCAGGAATTACTGAATTTTTTTTTTCACTAACAGAAAGTTTGCTTAGCTTAAAAATTCGTAGGCTGTATGTATCTAATCGATGCAAAAAATGGGCGTACCAATATTCTAATGTAAGCAAAATATTTCAAATACTTTAATGATTAGTAAATCTATTCAAAGTCGATGTGAGAGCACGCTTGATAAAACATAAAAGTACTGACACTGAAAAAGTGGGGACATGTCACCGAACCAACGAAAAAAAATCATAAAATGTGCAACAAAGTTACTACTAAACATTAAAACAGCTTGAAAATAACGAAACACATATATTTTATAAATTAAAAATTGCCACGCCTCCTTTGAAAATAAAATTCAAAATTAAAATCAACTCAGTGTGCGGTACAGAAAAAAAAATTAAAGAATAATGAAACTCAATAAAAATAGAAAATAAAACAGGAATAACCAACAATAGAAAAATCGCTAAAAATAGCATAACAACGTAAAGTAAAAGGAGAGAAATGCAAAAGAACAGCCACTCAACTTAAACACCAAATACCAGAAACAACAATAAAGGCAACAGACCAGCAGCGCAACACCATTACCATCACCAACCCCAATACAGTGGGCCTTTACCCGCAATTAAATTTGGCCCACACAACAAAAGTTTTGTTAAAACGGTGAAGAAGACAAGAAAACAAAAAGAAAAGAAATGAAAACGCTGCAGCAGCGCCATTTGAATCCTTTTTGTGTGTCATACTATTTGTTGTCTTCGTTTTTGTTGTTGTTGTTAAGTAAAAAGTCATAAAATAAGTAAAATAGAAAATGAGAGAATAAAAATAAAAGAGATACAGAGAGAGAGAGAGAGAGAGAGAAAGTGTGTAGTAGACAAACGAAAGCATGAACTCAAAAAGGGAAATAACAAAAATACGCGGCGAATTCACAAGTCTACACTTAATAATGGAGACTTGCGCAAAATTATATAAATTATTTAAATTCAATATCAAAAATTAGGCTTTTCTACTTCTTTTCTATCTTTATTAAATTGATTTATTATGTATCAAAAAGCAACTTCTTATTTATTTATTTGAATAAAAATATTTTGCTTAACATGGCGTATGAGTAACCTCTAATTTTAATTACAGTCGAACACTGACAACAAAATAATTTTCTCAAGTTTTTTTTTTGTATTGAGCGTGAGAGCAAGTATGTGTTTTTATTTGTGTGTGTGTGTATGAAGGTTGCAGTGTGCGCTCCTAAACGCAAGAGCGGCGTAAGAGAATATTTTGTATGTGCGTATGCGTGTTCGCTACAAAAGCATAACATAACATTCGAGAACATGAATGGAGTATAAATATTAGAAAGAAAGAAAAAAAAAAGAATTGGCTTTTTCTACTGTCAATTTTGCTGCTGACGTTTTTCACATCCTTTCGTCGTTTTGTCGTTATCCTAAATGCGTCGCTGACGGTCGATTGTTCGGCAGCACAGCACAGCACAGCACAGTTCGGCACGGTTACGGGCAAGGCTGAGGCAAAAAAATATTTTTGTGTGAAACTTTGTGTTTTTTTTTTTTCTACAAATTATTTTATATTTCAATTAAAAAACTTTTAAGAAAAGAAACTTTTCATTTCTGGTGAGCATATGTATGTGATTGTGCTTATTTAGTGAATTTTAAATTGTGTGTGACAAACAAAATAATAATAGAAAAATTACATAACGAAAAAGTGATATAAAATAATGAAAATTTTAGAATGAAAAAATCAAAAATAAGTATTTTTTTTTTAAAAAGATTTTTGCTGCGGCGCATAAAATTAGCAATGTTTTTTTTTAATAACCTCTCTAATCCAAAACCACTGCATCACAATTATTTTTTTTAATAAAATTAGAAAAAAAAAAAATTAATTAAAATTTATTTTGTTGAATGTGTGTTACAAATAATAACTACAATAGTTTTGATTTGGAAATACTTTTTTGAAATATATAATAAAGAATTTGTTGTGTGATTTTTTTGTTTTTAACTTTCCATGTATTTTGCTCCAAAAAATTCAAAACTAAGTTGAAACAGAAAATTTACTAAGTTTTATATATTTCCTTAAAATTGATAAATTGATAAATTTCATTTTAATTTCATACAGTTGAGATATACTTGAATATACAAGATACTTCGTATATATATTTTTTCTTTATAAAAAACAAAATATGTCAACTTTTCTGTGCTTATTCGCTTGTTTTAAATTTTTTATTCCGAGCAATTTTTACTACCTCATAAAAAAAAATATTTAACTTTGGTTGCTTTCCTATAAAGATAATATTTTGGAAACATTTTTTCTCTTTATAAGATGAATCTTTTTGAAAAAATAATTAAAAATAAATATGAAAAATCGCTTAAAAAAATATTTCATACAGATTTTTGACCACATTAAATGTAGCTCAAGAACTTATATTTCAAGAAATAAAATCGGTTATAGAAGGGTCGTAAAGACTTATGGAAGTAATAACAAAATGCAAGTACCATTTTTACTACTTCAAAATTTCCTTTTTTTTGTTATTTCGATTGGTTTTATGCTCTTAACGCGTTATTTAAAAGGCTCCGAGCTGAAAGACCTCCAACCAGCGCTGGTGTAAGATATTCAGATAAAGGTGGATGAATTATGGGAAATTATTATGAATTTATTTTTGTTCACCAGTTTGAAGAAGAAAAAAACAAGTGCAGCAAATTAAGTGGCCACGCAAAAAATGCCTTGAAAACCCGAAAAATTGCACAAAAACTTGACTAACTATTTGCACCAAAAAAAATTAGATAATTCCAAAAGTCCAAATGAAACAGTCACCTTAAAAATTATACATATATGAAATGGATAACTGCATTATTTAATACGAAAAAATTTACTAAACTATAGGTTTTTTCAATAACGACGGGTAGATGAAAATTTAAAATTTAATAAAACAAGTTGTGTTTGAGATATCAACAAATTTTTTGTTTTATTTGAAAGACTTATTGATGACATTATGTGTGTATGAGCTTCACTGAGTGACGCGCATCTCCAATGCTTCGATGACTCTGGCGCATAGATCTGACTTCATTTTAACTATGACATAGGATATGTTAAATTTGAGGGCACCGGTCATTTCCATCTTATTGGCATAGACAGGCGATTTAAGGATACATCACTAGAAAAAAATCTAACTGAGTCCAATCGCTTAATAGGCGAAACTAGAGAATACCCACTTTCATAATAAAGCTTTATCTTTTGCATGTGTTGCTCGACGCTGTAACTTGCTTTGGTAACTAAAGAATAAAAAAAAAATAAAGTCAACAACATGACTGCCGCGCCTATTCAAAAACCCTTCAATATTTCTTTTTTCATTAGTTTTTGATCCATTATTCGTAAGGAAAAATCACAATCAAAAAACTTTTATTCGTTTCATTAGGAAAACATTCAACTATACAAGTACTAGAAAAAACATGGTTTTTGTAATCTTTTTCTGTGGTACAGTGACATGCCAAATATGAGAAAAAATTTGTCACTGAAGTGAATTATTTAAAAACTGAATGCCACACGACTTTTATGGACTTTGTCGACATTTTTCTGAACTTTCAACAATTTGCGACTTTTCCAAAATTTTATGTACATTTTTCGATTTCTTCGATATTTTTCCTAAAAGCTAGGACTTTTCTTTTTTACTTTTTCTACAGTTTTCGATATTTTTTAACTATTAAGATAGTGTTCGATAATTTGCAACTTTTCAAAAATAACGAAACGTTATTAATTTCACTCCTGAAGTGCTTGCATCTATTCGCTTTATTCTCAAAAAATTTTTTTTGTATCTTTGAATGAATTTAAGTAAACTGGATCCCAAAATAAAATAATTTTTCCTTAAAATGGTAAAAAATTTAATTTCTTGTGTAGAAAAAACTTGATGACCTTTTTTTTGACCGGCTTTTCAGACATTTTTCAATTCCAGGATTGGCCACTTAGCAACTCTGCTTGCGGTGGCTTTTAAGCCAAAACAAAACTTCTAGCTAGTTAACAAAATTTTGCCCAAAATTATTAATTATTAACACACGTTGCTTCATATAACCGTTAAAAATGTGTGCATCTTTGAATTTGTTCGTTATATTTCGACATTTTATTTGCTTTAAGAATTTTTTACAAAAACAAAAGTTCTTAGCATAGGAAATAAAATCTTTTACACACGCGCTATTTATCGGTAAACGGATCGAAACGCGCGTTCGAATCGGTGGCTTTTGCCTATAAAAAGAAAATGCGTGAATTAATTCGATTATAAATTAATTTATTGTATTTTATTAATTTCACTCTTGGTGCGTTTTAGACGAAACTCAACATCAGTCGAAACTGGATGAGCAGAAATAGTGAAAAAGGCAACACAACAACAATAAAAAACTAAATTAGTGCTTAAAAAACAAAAATAAGAAAAAAAATAAACAAAAAAAAATTTATAAAAAGTTTTGATTAATATTTTGAGTGTCTGATTCCGTCAAAAATGTAAAATAGAAAATATTTAAAAAAAAAAGAAAACAAATTTAAAAATAAATCAAAAAATTCATAAAATTAGTTCGCAATAAGAGAAAAAAAAAGAAAAAAGTGCAGAAAAACAAATTTTATTAGAAAAAATAAAAAACGCATTTTGGTGTTAGCAAAAAGTTTAAAAAATACAAAAAAATAAAAAAAACATTCATTTGTATGCGTACATTTTGCACACATGGCTACACATTAATTTAAGTAAAACAGCAACAACAACAAAACGCAGCATTTAACCACGCCCACATTATTGTATAAATTTTTTTTTTTAATTTCTAACTACTACGGCGTGAATAAAACCAAAAATTCAGCAGCTTCAAATGAAAAATATTCGCTACAACAAGAAAAATATTAATAAATAAAACAACAACTGCTAAAAAAAATTTAAATTAAGCTTAAAAATTTAATAAAAAAAATTTAAATAAAACAAAAAAAAAAAAACAAATCAATCGCCTTAGAAAATTTAAAACAAACGCTTAAACCTAAAAACCCAAAAAAAAAAAAATTAAAAGTAAAAAATTACTTGCAGCACTCGCACATCTACGTTTCACATATAAATTAACACTGTTACACATCCACACGCATACACACATATTTACAATACATACGGAAACAGTGTCATTGTGCGTAACAACAGCGTAAAGACTCCGTAAACGACGTCGTCATCATTGATTCACACACCAATTGACCCACCCGTTGTGACAGCCGATTTTCATCGATTTAACGGTAAGTTCGCTTAAATTTCTTGATTTTTAGTTCTCTTTACTTTTCATTACTGGCGGATATGAATGAAAATATATATTGAATTGTTGACGCTCGAGTTACATTCGGACTTTTATCGAGTTTTCTTGAATTATTCAAAATCTTTCGAAATTTTTCGCGTTTTGTCAAAATTTTTGTATTTTGTATTTGTCAAAGTTTTTCGATTAATTAAAAGAAATCTGAAATTTTTTTTTTATACATTTTTCGACTTTTGCATAAGTTTTTAAGATTTTCAACAGTTTTCACTCTCTCAACATTTCTCGACTTTTTTTAACATAACCCAGCTTTATCGAAATATTTTTCGAATTATTGGCAATTTTTAACTTTTTCAACATATCTTCGAAGTTTTCATCATTTAAATTTCAACATAAGTATTTGACTTCTTGAACATTGCTCAAACTTCTTGAACATTTTATGAATTTTCCAATATTATGACATTTTAAACATACGTGTTACGATAGCTCTAGGATTTTGTGGCCTTATCAACATTTCCGATGTTTTTCAACTTTTTCAATACAATTTGACACATTTCCGATAACTTTTTATTCCAGAATTTTCGACTCTTATCGACTTTTTCAATACATATATTTCGATACCAGTCCACTTTCATCTATTTTTTCGCTACGCGCTAAAATTATTTAGTACTTTTCGACTTTGTCAATTTACTTTGTTAACTTAATTCTTTAAAAAAACCTATAATTATATTTGTTTAACTTTCCGGTCCGATATTTTTTTGTATAAAACATGCATTTCTTATAAAGCAAAATGAATTAACAGATTAGTCAAAATATTGGCTTCCGCTGCTTACAACTTTTTTCCACCTCTCAGGCATTTTTCGAATCCCATATTAAAAAACTTCTAGTCTTTTGAGCCAATCCAAGTTTTCAATTTCCTCGAAAGAAGTGAACCGGTGACCAGCCGAATCGTTTTGCATCCGTCAGAACAACCAGTAATCAGAAGAGAATACGGCGGGTGTAGTAAAATATCCCACTTGATCGTTTCCAAATATTTTTGATAACTTTTTCGACGTGAGACCGAGCGTTGTCATGCAGAAAAATAATTTTATCATACCTTTCGTAATGCACGGCTCCAACGAATTAATTAAAAACTGAAACTCATGAAACTCAAAACAATATAAACTTAATGTTTATGCAATTGGAATGTTCGTAGTTTATATCGAGGATCAAGCACCGTTACTAGATTATAAGATTCTTCCCTTTCCAAATTAAATCTTTTTTCAAGAGCGCCTATTTGCTGGAGTACCGGCTGGTTTTCTTTGCCTTTGATGTCCTCCAGTACTTTTCGAAGACTGTTAACTAACGGAATAGCGTATATATAATACAGCAGTGGCTTTGCTTATTGATTTTGTGACCTCTTCAAAATATTTCAAGATACTTACCACTTCCTCCATCCTGATCCATTCGTCAATTCAAAGTTTTACCTTGCATTTTATGCGTGGCAAACAAGCTTGTACTGCAACTCGTTGCTCTAGTAGTCGCCTAATGCTTCCAGGAACATTTTTTTTTTTTTGTACATAACGGTGTATCGGCAAATATATATCGCCGATATCGATATATCGGAATATACCGTATCTGTATCGGTAGCATCCCCTACTCAAAATATCTTCCATGTAACATCTTCTTTTTTTGATTTTTTTTTATATGTTATTCTTTAATCCTAAGAATGTATATACTTTCAAACCGAAATTCCTGACATTGGAAATAATATTAAATACAACTCATACAATTCGACTGGTGCTCGCCTTCACAAAAAATTCATATTTTCCGAAGTTATGTAAGGAATTTCGGTTCATTCTTAGGATTGATTGGAAAATAACATAAAGAAATAAAAAAAAAAAAAATTTAAGACTCAAAGTTTTTACATTTCTTTTTTAAAATTTTGGTTTGGGGTTACAAGTCTGAACACAATTTTTTTTTCTTTTCAAAAGACAAACTTATTTCTAAAATTAATGCTATAACAATTTTTTATTCTGAGATAATTTATTTTTTCACAAATTTTGAAATTAATTTTTCATCTCTGTAAATATGAACTTTACAAAAAAAAAAAGTTTCAGAGCATAAAATGTCAGACATAAAGTGTAGCATAAGCCAGAAATTTCACACAATCCCACAAAAAATAATTCGACTAATCGATGGTGTCATGTTCTTTGATTTCAAAAACTCGTAAATTTGAGGTTGAAATTTTTGTAAATTTAGAAAATGATCGCTATTTCAATGCTTTGTTGCTATGTAGTCTTTTCTAAAGAAAAAGGGCTTATTGAAGGCAACAACGCGACGTGATGTGTGCCCTCAATATTTCTATAAGTTAATATAGAAAATGTTGAAAAAGTAGAATTTGGAAAAATTCGAAAAGCATGAAAAATGTTGAAAATACTGTTAAAAATATAGACGAAAATTGTTGATGATGTCGAAAAAGTTGGTAAAAGTCTAAATTAAACACTGGCGTCAATCCAGTATATATTTTCTACCATACTCGCTCTCTACACTGAGAAAAGAGTATGCTTCCTTTAAATAAATGTATTTGGCTGATAGATTTTTAAAATATTGGTTAACTATCAACAAATTTTGGTTGTTATTACCATGTCCTTAATTGAAATTTAAATGGTTACTTATTGGGGCAAACGTTATATTAGTTTGAGTCGATTGAAAAAATTTGTTTGGGTTGAATATACATTTGCTAATCCTATTTTTATTTGATTTCACTTCTCATTAACATTAAAATCTTTGCAATTCACAACATATTCAAGTAAAACACTACTTAAATATATTCTGCTTGGTACACAATTTAGGTATTTATGATTGTATAAATACAAACGACATCCTATATAAGGATGTAACGATTTTGGTCATCGGTTTTTAGCACAAATCGATATCAATGAATGTATACGTTTGTGAAAAGAAAATATTTTTGTAGTCAAATGCATGATTTAGTGATTATTAACAAACGAATGATTGCTAAAATATTATATTTGTTTGAACCAAAATATGATTTGGTAATTAATGCCAAATATATAATTGATCCAATAATACTATGCAATTCACTGTAATATGTGACATTTTAACATACATACAATATCAAATATTTAATTCGCCTATTACCAAATTTTGGTATTTATAATTAAATTGTTTTCTCAGTGTAGAAAAGATATTCACACATCGAAAATTCAAATTCAAATTCAACACTTGACCACAAGTAGTTTATTTAGAAATAGCAAAACACATTGCTATGCGGAGCGTAGCACTTTGTCTTTCATGATTAGGAAAAAACGCACAAAGTTTCGTTTGACCACTTAAGGAATTTTTAAAAGGATTTAGTCCAAAATATTTTCTTGTTATACATTTCTTTACTATTACAATTCATGAATTCTCATAGGAAATATCTATACATTTATGTATTTCACAAATTATCGTATGTGCCAGCGGTTTGAAGTCATTAAAATGAATATACAAATAAAGAGGTCAACATTTTTTTTTTCAATGGCGTTAAGTGAATTTGTGTTTCACCTAATTTTCTACAGCACACATTTTTCATACATTCAAGCAGAAGGTATATTGATTTTTCTACGTAGTTCTTGTCTTCTTGAAATTACCCATTTAACCTATAAATCTGCCAAAAAAGTTATAGTGTTTAATGTACATGTATTTATTCTCTTGACATTTCTTAATGAAATTATTAATGTTTTCCAATTCGATAAATTTAAAATTGAAAAATCCTTCTGGTATCCTGGATCACATGGGATATGACATATCGAGTGTTTAAACTTCGCTGGCTCAATTTTTTTTTTTGTCTTTTTCATTCGCTACGATTTCATGTGCGCTCATTTGAACTAAAAACATATGGAACGATTTCACAGCTAAGAAATTCTTCGTTGTGACTTTACGTTAAGATTACTGCAAAAATTTGACAGAACGAGAGAGCGTCAGGATAACAGAGAGAGAACAACAGACACATAACAGTCAAAAACCTTGTTGAGCATATAGCTTAAATGAGTAGAACTTGAACTTTCGTTAAGTTTATAAATTGGGTTCTAGGGGAGATTTAAAATAAAATAAAAATACAAAAAAACGAAAAAAAGTTGGAGAGAGAGAGAGAGAGAGAGAGAAAAGCATACAAAAGCATAAATTGAAAGAAAAGTAAATAAATTTTTGTTGTGCTATCAGAAATACAAAAACAAAAAAACAATAATGTAGAAATTGTAGTGGATAAAACGTTGTTTTGTTCCACGAGCAGCGTTGTTGGATTTGTATGGTTAATTCGGTATTGTGGGGATTCTTCCTTTTATGTTGCTGTTGTTGTTGTTTTTATTGTATTTCCATATGAGCTTGTAAATGAGTTTAACGTGTAATCGCTTAAGCCAATTTAATCGTTCATTTTTTTTACTATTTAGTTGCAGGTCATAAAAGTTGACACATTTTGATTTCCGTTCTAAAATATACCTTTGATGTATATGTATTACAATGTTTTAGATAACCATATTAATTTGTCTTATTTTTACTTTCAGAAATCGTGATAGCCGGTGGGCGCCTTACGAAGATGGCGCCTCGGATATAGTTATAACTAAATGTAGCAGGCGACATCCATGTGCCTCATGTAAGTTGAAATCTATTGAATGTTTACATACATAAGTGATGGGCCTTAGAAAATTCTGCTTAATTTCATATTTTTCAATCGCCGCACAGTGGGAGATTGTGTCCATGAATACAAAGAAAATGAAAGCGTTATGGACTTAAAAATTTTTAACGACAATCGTCAGATAATACTTAGGAAAGGAAAAAAAAACTATAAAAATTATAAATTATCTTTGGGCTTAGTACTACAGTGGGCTTAAAGCTAAATTTTGAACTCCAAAATTTTTCTGTGGAAATTTTAATATTAGCAACTGTTGGATAAAACGCTCTAGTTATCTTCTTTGAAACAATATGAAATAGTGTAGCATATCGAAGATAATTTTCAAAAACAAGAGATAAGCCTTCAAAACAGGTTTTCTCTTATAACTTGAAAACTATAAGAGATATCGTACAATTTGTAACATTTTTGAAATTGTTACACGTTTTGAAGAAAAAGCCTAAACAACAACCCACCTTTGTATGGAAGGTAGACGTGTCGGTAGGCTGATTTTTCTTATTATTCACAAATTTTTGTTGTTTAAGCCTAAAAAACATCTGTACCGAATTCCATGAGTCTAGCGCAATTCGTACTATTTATGGCCACCATTTCATACAAACCCATCCACTGTGCGACGATGCGATTTTTCCAGTCTGTAAGCTCAGCTAAATCGATTTCAGTGATTAACTGAATTTTGAATTACGGTTTGGTCTTCTTTTTCTTCTCAAACTTTATCTTTGCGAATTGAAGATTATCTTTCGTCTTTTGAGCAGCATACAGCAGCATTAAAATACTTGCACCAGTAGTAGATTTCTTATTTGAACTTTCTTATCCGTTCTCCAAAAAATATAAAACATGAAATACTGTGTTGCAGTATTTTATTCGTGATATCCGAAGAAACTATTTATTTTTATGAATACTCTAAGTATTATAATAAAATATTTATTTGATTTCAAATTTTATTCTTGATAATTCTGATGCCAATACTTTATTAATTTATGCCCTTTTTTCATTTACCTTAGGCCTTGGAAATCTGAGGCTCTCATCGTTGGCCGCATAGACAATGACAGAAGATTCCGACTCAATATCTGAGGAAGAACGCAGTTTGTTCCGTCCCTTCACCCGCGAATCATTGGTGCAAATAGAACAACGTATTGCCGCTGAAAATGAAAAGCAAAAGGAGCTGGAAAGAAAGAGAGCCGAGGGAGAGGTGGTAATTATTTTATGACAATATCGATGTCGTGCCGTAAAACTTTTATTTCAAACCTTAATGTTGTATAGCTTAAATTCAACAAAAGAAACAACTAAAAAAAATCGATTCTTTCTCTTTCTAACTGAATATAAATATTTACCTATATATATACATATATTTTTCATGTTTATACTATCTTAACTCTACTATATATATTCATATAATTGTATTTTTGTAATTGAACAATTTAACATTGCGCATCTTAACTCATACATCTAAACCTCTATCATATCTGAGAAAAGTTAAAATTTTAGTGTTATTTAATTAATTTGTCCCTAGTTTTTATAATGCTATACATCCTTCTCTAACTTTTTCTCATATGTTTTACTATCTAAAATCCTATAACGATTTCATGAACTAACATCTTTAGTAATGAAGTTTCTTGAGCTATAGCTACTATATTTAGTTTTCAAAAAAAGTTTTTTTATAGAATAGTTTGCTTTTTATAATGTCCTGGTATTTACGAGTATAGTTGTTCATAAGAGAAAATATTGTTGACTTTTAGAAAAATCAAAATAATTTTTCCATAAACGACTGTCTGGCTTTTTTACTTAGAAACACATTTAAAGCCTCACACAAAATAGTCATTCTTCAGAGGTACACACTCTTTAACACCTAAAACACTCTTGCAACACGCATCTGTCCTGTCTTACTTGGCGAACTGTTTATTTTTTCTGAAAAAGATAAAGCTGGAAAAAAATTTCGAAAGTAATGCAAACAATTGTTTAAGCAATAAGAAAACATAAATAACTTCTTGATATCTCTCTTGTAAAACTTTCAGTCAATGGAGGTTGTGCTTCCAAATTCCTTACGATTTTAGTTTTTTCATCCTGAAAAACTTCCATGGAGTCAAAAGACATACATCAACCTCTTCCGACACTTAGCTCTTATCCAAAGAAAATGGGTCTGTGGATTCAAATTCGAATTTTCAAATACTTTTCATTTCAACTTAAAAGCAGCAGTTTAGGAAAGGTCTTGAAATGATTTTAAACATACAAAAAATTCCTTCCCACACTCATAGTCATTGTTTCTGATCGTTTTTCGAAAATATTTTTGTTGTGCCAAAGGCTAAAAATGATCTTGTCTAAAACATTACCAACACGCTACACACCTTCCCCAAAGTCAACCTCAAGGTTATACCCTACCAATGACGTCCTAAGTGATCAATTAAGACTCTTCACAAATGTGCAACATTCCCCTATAAATGATATCTAAATACACTTTTTAACTCTTTTGCATCGAATATCTATTTTCGAATCAAAGGTTTCCAAAATCAACTATCATAGTGAATTTTCGACTTTTATGTTACGATTGAAAATGAGTTCCGAAAACCACTCTCAATTTATGAAAAAATCGAAAGCAATGTGTGGGGTTAATAGATCAGAGCTTTGCTACTACAGTTACAGAACAGTTACATACGTATGTACATATTTCGAAAACATTTCTGATCCTTTAAATTTTATTTTAAAAAGTAAGCTCCTATATACCGACATTATAAGAAGACTTCTTCAATTTGTATGTAAGCATCTAGGAATTTAGGCCTTAATGCTCAGTTCTTCAAACTTTACTGTCTAGAAAATAGTTTTCTTCCAAATATACTCTTATCTTTTTAATTTTGGTTTCTTTTTCAATTACTCGTTAAGTTTTCTTATAGTAGTAGTTAGAGTTTTACCAAATTGATAATTCCAATTTATTAATTATTAAAATGGAAAAAAGCACCATCATATTAAGCGATAAAAATCAGCACTTGTTAATTAACATACGATATAAATAATTAATGAACTTTCAACTATCTTTCTCCACTCCAATATAAACAAAAAGTAGGACCTCTTATTATACAAATTAAATCTTTTTAGTATGCCCACTTTCATATAACAAACGTTTTTTTTTAATTTATGATTTATTTATTGATTTTCTTATTTGTTTTTCTATTTATTTTTTTTTCTTACACATTACATACCTAATTGTACATAATATTTTTATTCATAGAAAAGATACATATGTGTGTATATATAATATGTACTTGTATATTGATATCCTTGTGCGTATTCGTAATTCGTTTATTGATTGCTTTTTGCTAAATGTTCCTAAATTATTTCCCAAAATGCAAAATTCTATTGTTTAAAGAAAAAAAAAAAAAAAAAGAAATATTGAAAGAAAATATGTACCTAAATGTATTATTGATGTAATTTTGACTACTCGTAAATATGTGTTTTTTCTATGTGTCTTTTAATTTCTTGTATATATATATATATACAATGTATAATTGTGAATCGTCAATGTGGAAACTTATAGGTTGATTTTATTTATTTAACATAACAGTCATTTCAAACGACAGCAATTTTTAAATATTCACATTAAGTTCTCATTTACTAATGAATTATTATTTGCTTGAATCTAAAATTCCATACAAAATGATTCGAGAAATTATGTCGTTTTTGTTTTGGGTTTTTATAAAATTTTTAATTCTTGTATTATTTTCAAAAATTTTGGTTTTTATTTTATTCGATCGAAACAGTCAATTCCAACATCAAAAATATATGTAAGAAATTTTTGATTTTATATTAATTTTATTTATTTTTGTTCAGCTAAAATAATTGATTCATTAATTTTCGATTTTGATGTTTTTCGATCAAAAGCAATAAAGGTTTTTAGATTTTTTATTATTCGACTGAAAATTAAAATATTTGCTCATAATTTTTAATCGAATAAAATAAATAATTTTTAATTTTTCTTCACATTTTTTTATTTTTTTGTTCTTCTATGCTAATTAACATATCTACATATTACACTCGTATTTATTTTTAAACAAAACCTAATTTTCTTTGTGTACATAACTCTGTAAAATTTTTTTTATTATTTTGTAATTTGATAAAGATAATGTCTTCCACTTACAATTAGTTGAAATTAGGTAATTCTCAATAAAAGTACCATAAAAATGAATAAACACTCAGTTGAAGTATAATCTTTTTCCCAGCAATTAAATAATGACTCAAGAAATTTTTCGCTTAAACAAACACAAGCAGAATAGGAGCATTGAACCCAGATCACAGCACAGGCAGGCACATGTGCAAATATTTATATAGAAGATTCGGCTGACAGTAGAGTTATGCTGTGGTAATTTTCCGCATATTTGCCTGACCTATTTGAAAAATTCATACCTAGAAAAATGCAGTAAAGCAATTTGTGCTGCACAAATACATACACACATACATACATACGTATAAACGCTATTTACTGCATACACTCATGAGTGTTATGCGCCAGCGTAGTTTATGAACTATTTATGAAAAATTTCTTGAAATTCATGATATTTAATTGCTATAAAAGTTAGTTGACACTTTAGTTTTTGTACGCCATCCCACCGATAGGAGTGTAAATATTAGTTTAGTTTATATATCATTAACTCACAAATTCTTACTCATTATACATATAGACGACGCCTAAGTTAGGCGAACCAATTGCGACTCATAACTCTATTGAAATAAAATTATGTTATGGTCATTCTTTTTAAAAAAATGCACAGTTGGAATAATAATTGATTTAATAAAAATTAATATTCTAAAAAATATATTATTTGGCTATCTGAAAGGTTTTATAAGAACAATAGGAAGCACGATATCAGAAAATGGTATCAAACATTTTCGCTTCCTCTCTTGGGGAAAAAAAATGTCCACTTTGTACCGTTTTTTGCTATCTTCTATGCTTTCACAGGAAAAAATGTTATAACTTTTGCTATTCGCCAACGCTGCCATCGACAGAAAGTAGTTATCCTTTGCTTAGTATTTTTTTTTTTTTCATTGACTAAACTGGCAGGTTTTCGTAGCCCTTCAGGAAGAAATAGTTTTCAAAATTACTTTCGAATCATCTTGGAGTTCATTGATTTCTCTGACCGAATTGCACGGATATTAAAAATGGCTTCTGCTGTTTTCAGTTCGTCTCAAACTTTCATCATATATCTATGACTGTTTTGCAATCGATTATGTATTTAAATCGTAACTAAAATAGTTTGTAACCAGTTCATTGACCAAATTTTTATTCGCTCATTTAGACTTAGGTCAAAAGGTCATATTTTCATTTATGATCAAATAAGATTTGGCTTCTGGGCAACTACGAAAAGGTAAACAACTCACATTATTATGATTCGCCGCTCGACTCATTGCGAGGAGTACATAAAAGAGGTCTGCATGAGTGCACTTGAAACGACCATCAAGCCACTCGCCAAAATTGCGAGTCCATCAAGCACTTGTACACGAAAACCACAAATCAAATCGAAACACCAAGCAAGCGAAGTGAGTGCTACACTCGCAAATAAAACGAGTTAAAGCACTCGTAGTTTATTGCATTCGACACCGAATGGCTTGTTGTCTTTTAGTGCGCTTGCTCATACAACAGTTTTGTTAAGCTGTGTTGCTTTGCACGGTCAGTTTGAACAACAACAACAATTTGAATAACGCGTGCCGCTAAGAGACGAACGCCAAACAAATCATAACCTATTATTAATCTTTAAAAACTCTACCTTCGCCCTTTTGGCAACGTACTGATATTACAGTTCACTTGCAGCATTTCATTTCTTATGTTCAATTTTGTAAATGCTTTATTCGGCTTTAAAAACGTTGACGGAAAATTGCGAGTCTGAGTACAAACGAAGTCAAGTTATGTCTTGCGATCGTTTTGTTTTGTGCGAGTCTATTGATGACTCGCAGAATGTCAATAGACCCATTGTACTTGACAGCGAGTACAGTAATCAGTTGACTCAGCAAGCGCACTCGTGCAGATCTCTGGAACATAGTATGTGCTATGTTTATTGCTTTCTAAATGAATATTCTTCAAAAAATTTCAGCTCTTCTGGGGGATGTCCATAGTCACCTGGTAGGTCACACTGCAAAAACATTTTCCCAATATTACTTCTCATAGTCATTGTCTGTCCAATTCCATTTTTATTTTCTAAACTTTCTCTGAGGAGTAGCTCCTTGCTTCTATCTTTGCGTATTGCATGTTCGAATGTCTCATAGCCTGTGTTCTTATAAACGCTCTATATGTGATGCGATCTAAGGAAGTGGATAAGATCTTGCCGAAAATGAATCGAATTTTGCTTTTCGCTTCAAGTCAACGCTAATGCATCCTTAGGGATATCTATCAAGTGCCATTATTAGCAAAATCTTGAAATTGCCAATGCTTACATTTTCCACTCTCCTGAAGACTTGGCTCTGACAATATAAGTTTCCATTTATTATATCATTTCAAACCTTTCATTTTGCCAAAAACTCTGTGCATATATATTTCAAGAATGACCAACATATATGGAAGAAATAACTTCTTAAATTAAATACCAATTTACAATTAATTTCAAAATAACTCACATCGAATTTCATTTCTAACATTTAACATTACTTGTGTATAAAATACATTTTTCGACATTGAACTTTTAGAAATAATTTAAATTAAATTTAACTTAAAAAAAATATAACTATTTTGCGAAAAAAAATATTTTTACATAATGAATTTTCCACTTTTTTTGTTTTTTTGTTTCTTTCTCTTTTCTACTGCTCTACGTAAATAACTTCGTGTCGCGTAATGCTACTTAACAACTAAAAAAAAATTTCAAAAAAATTAAAAATTAAAATTATAAAAATTTTAACCAACGTCACATAAATTGCTTGCTTTTGAAACGCAAACAACGCATCAAAATTTGTCATTCTTAACGCTACCCATGCAAAATATTTAAAAAAACTTAAACGTTAACGTAAAACGTAAAAATCTTCTTTCAGCCGCAATATGGTCGCAAGAAAAAACAAAAAGAAGTAAGATTTTCCAGTATAAGCACACATTTTTTTATAAAATATTTTTTTTTTTGTTAATTCTCGTATCGATTAAGGCTTTTGTTTTATATAAAGATTTTCTTTTTCAACTCAATTAGATTAAATTCAAGAAATCAACAATATTTTTCACACAATCTTTACTTAATATTTTACACTTTTACACTAACTTTATTACACTTAAACACACTTACGCTTAACGAGCTTAATTTTGTAAGAATAATGCGTAATTTTTACTTAATAGTCACAGCTTAAACATAAGCTTTAAGGATAAATAAGAAAATCCACCTTATTAGGAAATTGTAAATAGAGCTTTAAGCTTGAAGTGCAAGCTTTTTATTAAAGTTTTGTTTTAAATTTATGTTTTTAATATTATTTTTTTGTTTTACTTATGCTTGGATTTTTGCTTAGGCCATTTTATACACTCTGTGTGAAAAAGCTTTTTGTGCTTTCATGCGAGTATAAACTCCTTCATGAAGTTATTGACTAGATCTTTTCAATATACATACATAAAAATATGAGCTGGAATCACAGCATTCTGTAATATTCAGGATATAGCAAAATTATCTTTGTAATTTTTTTTTTTTATACCCGTACTTGGCAATGTCAGCAAGCTGCGTTACCACCGTAAACTTTAAAAAGTTCAAAGCAACCCAATTGAAAACTGGTCTTAAAGGGTCTTTACTACCTAATTTTTCTAGCATATGGGACTAGACCGATCAAGACGTACGAGGTCTTAAAATGTTCGTCTCATGAAAATTGTCTAAAAGCCGTGTGGCCCGTTCAGAAATTCAAAATGGTGGCCGGAAGCTGGAGAAAAGTCGAGTGTCCAGCAATAGAAGCTTGTAAAAATAAAAATTCACAACCGATCGGGTCGTTTCTTGGCTCAAATTGTAGCTCCGAAAAAGCTTTCGTGGTTGGTTGATAGAATTCAAGATGGCGGATCCAATATGGCGGTCAAATAATATGGTGGCCAAATTTTTGAAAGTCAACCGATTGGCACCAAATTTGGTATACGGGGGTCTTGGGGGTCACTGATCACGAATCCGAGGTCAGATTTGACAAAATCAAGATGACCGATCCAAGATGGCGGACGTATTTTTTAAAAATCAACCCATTTGTACCAAATTAGTTATACGGAGGTTTTTGAGGTCGCCGATTGCGAATCTGAATTTATATTTCAAAAATTTTCAAAATTAAAATGGTGGTTTCAAAATGGCGGACGTATTGTTTAAAAATCAACCGATTAGCACAAAATTTGGTATACAG
Organism: Meiosimyza platycephala; assembly: GCA_963662105.1. Lineage (NCBI taxonomy): Eukaryota > Metazoa > Arthropoda > Insecta > Diptera > Lauxaniidae > Meiosimyza > Meiosimyza platycephala. The sequence goes on from OY759208.1 coordinate 28,036,494, forward strand.
GGGTCGCTAAATACGAATCCAAGGTTAAAAATTTAATATTCAAGATGGCGGACCCAATATGGTGGATTATTGAGTTTTCGCGAAATTGGGCCCGTTTTGAGTTCAAATTTTTTAAATTAAACTAATACAAGCGCCAGTTATGTCAAGTCCTACCAGCAGGCCCGAATTTTGAAATTTGCCGCCCTTTGGCCGTTCACAAATTGCGGGCCCTCTTCACTGGTGAATATGGTAAAAAAAATTTTTAATATCAAAAATGAGGACTTTTTTTTTGCCCCTAAATTCTTGCCGCTCTGGGCACTGGCCTAGTGTGCCTCTAAGGTAAATCCGGGCCTGCCTACCTGCTTGATTTTTTCAAAAAAGTTTAAAAGTAAAATAGTTTTGTTATATTCTGACGTTTCTGTCTGTTCCAAGAATTCCATTCATATCGCACTATACCTCAGTTACTTATCTGCAGAATAGTTTGCTCAATTTCAACTCTGGTGTTATGAATTTCTCTTAGACTTCTTGAAAATACGCAAGATATTCCTGTGTTTTTAATTCTAAACAAAATTTATGTTTTATAAAAATTATTTTGTTTCTGAATTGACTGAAAATTTTCCTGTATTTATCAATAATAGGGATTTTTTTCACTTTAATAAACTGAATGTTAAACAGTTAATGCTAGGTCATTTATTAATTTTTCGTTTAACTTTAATAAAACAAAATAAAATTTATTTATTTCACCCTTTTTTCGATGAAATAACTAAGTACAATTGTTCAGGTTTACAATAAATTTTCCACTATGAAACTGTTTCCCAATTTTTTTCATTTCCCCAGTATAGCAATGTGTGCTTAATGTCACACATAACATGACTTCATTTCCGGTTGTGTTTTGTAGCGCTAGTCTTCTGCATTTACCTACATCCCAGCTACTTCCGTTTCATTTTTCTTTCAACTTTCAACTTATTCTGCCCTCCCAGCTCGTTTAACTTTTTTTCTTTTGTAAAAAAAACCAAAATGCAAACCAAACGAAACCAAGCCAAAAAACAATTTTTATGACATTTATCGCTTGGTTTGTCCGCATAATTGCATTCGCAAGTAGGTTTTTGTGTCAATTGTCAAATGTGCCAAAATTTGTTTTTCTGTTTTGGTTGTTTCTGTTTCTGTTTTCGTTTTTTTTTTTTTTTTATTTTATTTTTGGTTCGTTTGCTATTCTGTACTCAAACTGCTGCTGCTGTTTTTGTTTTTTTGTTGTCCCTCTTGTACTGTTCTATATAAACGATTTATCTTTAAGTTAAATGCGAGTGTTGTAGTAACGTAATTGATGTAAACGTATGTTTCTATCTATCTATGTACGTACACTGTGTGTGTATTGTCTGTGTGTGTCCGTGTCTATTGTGCTTTAAATTCAATTTTTAAGAAAATATTTAGTTTTTATTTGCAATATTTGGTCTTCGAAGTGATGCCTGTATGAGATCAGGAATGTGCAAGGCAATTTAATATATGAATTTAGTATGGGACCACAATTGTTGGAGTAATTTATTATGTTATTATATTTTTTTTGAAATAAATTTAATAAAATTACATACGTATTTATGAGAATTTAAATTAAAATTGTTTAAAAATAAATCTCCTGTTAAAGGGATATAAATTTCCGGGTGATAAGCGCTGAAATCTGCCCACATCCAATGTTTCTAAGCAATCGGTTTTGATTACTTCAACCATTAGTTGTTTCAATCAGGAACCGAAATTGCCGGCATTTTGGATTTTCCTTTTTTCATCACAAAACAAAGCCAATGCTTTTTTGACTACCGATGTATTTCGAAAACTTTTTGACTTTCTTTGATTTTTTCGATGGTTTTCAATAAATTTCAAATTTTTTTTTTTACATATATATGTATCTCGAAAAGTTTTGACTTTTTCGGTGTTTTTCGATAGTTTTTGACTAGGTATGCTCGATTTTTCCAATCATATTCGATAAGATTCGATTTTTTCGGTAAGTTTCGATAGTTTTCGTTTATAATTAGCATATTCGATAAGTTTCGATTTGATCGATAGTATTTGAAAAATATCGACTATATCAATAAGTTTTAATTTTTCGATAGTTTTAGAGTTTTTTGATGGTTTCCGACCATGGTTTTTTGTTTATATATTTCGTAATATCAACTACCTATTTCAATAAGTTTCGATCTTTTATGATAGCTTTCAACTTTTACAGTCTTATCGAATAGAATCGATTCATATCATAACTTATCAGAAAGCATCATAAAAATTGGTAATAATCTGAAACTGTCAAGAAAGTTGAAATATGTCAAAAAACTTCGAAAAGTATCGAATAAGTTCAAAATAATGGAATAGTCGAAAAATATCATACAGTATCTTCACCCTTCGCATAATCCAAAGAGCAGTGTAGAGTGAGTGCCAAATAAAACTCATTTGCGAGTTTCATATATCGATGCAAAAAAATAATAGGCCCAAAACGCCCCCGCTAATAGAAATAAAAATGATATCACTACCGTAACTGATAATTTGGTCTTATTCTACAATCGTTTTTAAGTTGCCTTGCGTAGTAGTTTTCAATATAAAAAGCTGCCTTTTTTTGTAATTTAAAAATTTTTTTTTTGACTTTTGATTAAACTTTTTACACTCTTTACAAATACACTTTCTATATATTAAATAAAATATATATATAAAATCAAACAATGAAAAGAGGGGTACAACTATAAAAACTCAATTACCTATCAAACGTTTTGATTTTATTAAATTCAAGTAGGTTTTATTAATTTATTTATTTATCGATCGACAGTCAGGTTTTGTATAGGTTTTTAGGAGAATAAGGTTTAGCTTAGATTGAGTTTTCTTTTGACCATACTATGCAGATGTCTGATGATTTATGGCCATAATGTCACATAACGTTGCCCTCAGCAGTTCTCACAGTGGAGGAAGCAGCAAAATAAATTGTAAGCAGTCCAAAATTAAACTATCTCAATACAGTGAAAGCGCAACAAAGTGCTGACAACATTTTACAGGATATGTGGAGTAGATGAGATGGCATTTGTAAATATGAGAACTGCAGGGCACTGTGATAAAAGAAAATAAAACAAAAAATTAGAATCAATAAAAGGAATATGTGAAAACAAAAGATGATATTGCCAATGTTTAAAAATTCAAAAACGAAATGGTAAAAAAACATTTAGCATAGTACAAAAAGTGAGTAAATTTAAAGGTTTCTTGTATTGGGGTACTATATGATTTTCTAGAATCTTATGATTTGTAGTGAACTTAGATATAGCAATTAGTTTTATTTTGATAAATTTTTTTAGAAGTGTTGTGTGTATTGGCGCATTCAGTGAAAAAATAATATTTGAAATATATATTCATAAATAAATTAAAACTTAAATTTTTATTATAACAATTACAGAAAAAACCTATATGCAAAAATTAAATATAATATGAAGAGTTTGACATTGCCAAAGGGCATTGCTATTTTTTCCTGCCATGGCTCTATTATGTAGTATATAAATAAATAAAATAAAATATTTTCATATCGATCTCATATAAAATATATATTATAACAAGCTATAACAATACAAACCAAAATAATAGGATGCCTCAAAATGTCTCTTCTTGCCATTTCCATTTAAATAAATTGGCAATAAAGCGTTGCATATTCTTAGGCTTTGACTTAAAAAAAAAACAATTGATATAACAGAATTAGCGCCTCTTTATGTATCACGATTCGTCTCGTTTCTTCTCTAATTTTCAAGCCTGAAAGTATGCGATTGTAATTTACATAAATGAAAACTGAAAAAATCTAGCCTGTGCTTAATGAATAGTTAATCACAAATATAAGAATTATACTAGCATACTTTTCGGCTTGAAAATTAGAGACGAAACGAGACGAATCGTGTTACATAAAGAGGCCCTTAATGTCTAAACGGGCACTTTTTGCTTACTAAATAGATCTATGTATTTCAAACTCTGAAAACAACAAAATTTTTGACATCCTGATCTTAAGCCTCAAAAAATAGGCAGTTGATGTGATATGTTAAATCAAAAGGTCTACATATCATTGTCTAACAATGTAAACCTGTTAAGTTCACTTTTCCTAATTCCTGAAAAATAGCCAGATGGTAAAAGAGGGAATTTTACACTTTCTAAAAATATGCAACATATGATTAGCCAAAGTGTCAAATTATATCGATAGAAAATAACATAAACAAAAATATAACATATTTTTAGGCGCCCTTTATTATTATGATTTTTTTTTATTGTGACAGCTTGCCAAAATTGTGAGCATAAAATTACTTTTATATGAAAATACATAAATTTGTTTTTTCAATTTTAAAAAATTGGTCACTGTTTGATTGAAAACTTGGTACTTTTTATTAAAAATGTATTTTAATTTATTTTTACATACAGTTTGTGTCAGCTGCAATGTATTGTAGGTAGAGTAACGCACACAAAAAAAAGCCAATTCTATTGGCAACAAGCAGCTATATGTTGCTTTTGTTGCTATTGTTGTCGACCTAGTTTACATGGCAATAAAACATTAAAGTGAAACAAACTTGTTACCAATAACAAATACAACGCAACATTGAATCTACTACCCACGTTGCTTTGGTGTTTATTGTCAGCGTATGAGTAGGTAGGTGATGGTAAAATTATTTTAGCCAGTTGCCAGTTATCTTGGCTTGTTGGCAATTGCCTCCTGCCTGGCTGGCTGGTTGGTTGGTTGGTTGGTTGGCTATATATTTTTACTTTCGTTTAGTTAATTGATCGGCTTAGTTATTGTTGTTGTTTTATTTTACTGGCGTATGCAAAATTAGCCATATCCTCCAACGACCACTTCATGGTGTAGCAAGCGTAATTTCAATTTAACACGATACCGACAGGTATTAACGCTTTTGTGTGTGTATTTTTCTTTTTCTTTTTTAAAAAAAGGGTGATTTATTATATAATTGCTTTTTTTAAGGTACATTATTGGGAAAAATCAATTTGTTTTTAATATTTTTTACTTCTAAAATTGGTGTATTTCTATCATAATTAACATAGCGTCCAGCCTTTTTTAACTACCATAACACAACATAATCGCGTTAATTTTTTGCAAAGGTTGTGAAGAGGGTCAGTGTCGAATGAGTTCAATAGTAGCTGATGCCACGCCTCTAACAGAAAAATATGATTCCACGGCTAGAGTAAGGTACCGATTTTGATAAAATTTGGTATGATGATATATTGAACTCTGAGAAAACGGTATCAACTTTTTGTTCTTTTAGTAGGCGTGGCACCATCCCTTTTAAGAAAAACACTGTAAAACTTAGTATGGATATTGATTGATTCCTGAGAAAAGATATTTTTATTTTAGTGGGGAAAAAAGTCAGTTTTTTAATACCAAAAATTTTATTATTTTTTGTATATCACTATAATATTTCAACCAGTGTGCTTCTGCGACAGAGCTAATACAGCCTTTGGTAATTGTGATATGTTAAGGATCACTTAATAACAGAGCTCGGCATTATTCCAGTAATGGATTTTGGTATGTCTAAAAATATGCTAGCATATTCTATACGAATACTCAAATACAAATGTAGTTTACACTTGTAAATAGCTCGGCATTTTCAGTCTAATGGCTTGCTTTCGCGTAATTTCATAGAATAAGATAACTTTTTATTTCTATGAAGAATTCAAAAGTGTAAAATGCCAGCATATTGTAAGGCATGCTAAAGTAATTCATTACTTTGATTTACTATGCATTGCTTGCATATACCTTTTCTTGTCTCAATTATTAAAACGGATTAGAGGCAGCACGATTCTTTAATTTCTTTGAACACCCTAATCAATGTAGTCTGCTGTTTTTTTATGTGTGTGTTAACCAATATCATGACCTACCCGTGACACAGGTGGTTCAAACTGATATTAAAGTTACGCGTTGTGTCACTATATATTTTTTTTTGTTTGTTTTTTTGTCATGGGTTAATGTGACATTGATTTTGTTTAATCAAAAAAGTTACTTACTAGCGGCACATATGTTAGGTTGTTTCCTAAGTTGCCTTATGTTTTAGCGATTTGTATAGTCATGTGGATAGTTCTTGGACAATATATATGTTAAAAACGTGTTATCATTTCTACATTCTTATGCACAGTGTCATATGCCCATTAATATTTTGATATGTTATTCTTAGCCAGTATTCCAAAAAAGGTCATCATTAAAGGCAAATTAAGCAGGGGGACAATTCCACTTTTCATTTGCTCGCAGTGAATCACTTCCAAATCAACATAGTTTATCTAATGTATTCATTTAATGGCTTTGCCATAGCTAGTGCGTTGTCTATCTGATTTCATTCCCACACTATATATTTTGCAAAACGACTTTTTTCGGTTTAGATATTTCCCAGAAATAGATATCATATTTACATACATGCAAAGTTTGAAAAATTTATTTATTTATTCATAATTAAACGTTGTTGTTTTCTCAAATACACACACAAATTATTAAACGAACAAAGGACTGTTTTCGCCCATTACCACTTTGGCTTTTGGATCACGATAACAACTTTAATTTGTATACCATTTGTTCTCTTTGTATTCATCCATAATGTTTCTGTCTCAACTACTGAAAAAGACAAAGAAAAATAAACATTTCCAAATAGACTGCTAAGGACAATGAACGCATAACTTTCGGCTGTGACTTTGACTCAAACTTGGACTTAAATTTGGACTCGTGTTACCAAAACCAAAAGATGTAGTGCTGATGATGATGTTGATGGTGGTGCGACTGGTTCGTGGTGCTCGTTAAACAAATGTGACCACACCCGTGTAAATATTGAAGTAGCAAATAAGTCGTAAAAGTACACAATAAAAATACGCATTTCTTTTTAAGTGAAGTGAAGAAAGTAAAGGGACGAACAATCAGGCAGTAATAAACAAGAGAAGAAGTATGTTGGTAACCACCTTGAAAAAGGACACGAAATGTAGTCATCTATGAAATTACACGTGTGTGTGTATATGTTAGCTAGAGTGGAACTTATTAGAAGAAAATTCGCAAAAAGAAGTACTTTTGTAGTACATATTTTAAATTCAAACTTAATTCGCCATATAGCGAAATGGTCTGCCGTCGATAATAACGTCTGCCTCACATTTTTCTACGATTTCTTAACAGTCCGTTTGATAATGTCAAGTGAAACACATCTGCCTTTGGTTTTATAGGCTTAATAATGATATGCTTTTTAGCCAAACGTAAGCTAATAATAAATTTTGCATTATTTTTGATGTTTCAGTCACATTTTGCTTAACGTTTGTTACGATGGCTTAAAAAAAAAAACCAATGAAATATTAACGTCTGCCTCATGCTAGCAAATGGCTAACCCTTTAAATGTTTGCTACACAAAATTCATTCATTGTAACCACATATGCTCAAAAAAATCATAGGAGTTTTTGTTTAAATAAAAAAAATATAGCAAACCGCGCACCAATAATACATGAGTAAGAGTGGTAGATATGTCTGCCTTGTGTATTTATTAGTTTATTTTGTTTAAATATACTATTTGGTAAGGAGGCAGACGTCATAAATACTCTGCGTATTAGCAGACCTTTATTGACAATTAACATCTGCTGAACTCATCACACCTATCGACACATTTATTTTTAATATGTAGGCAGACGCAAGCTAGTAGAATATAACAATATTATATACGTCCACATGCACTCTTTCTGTTTTTTTTTTTTTGTATTTTTTATAGCACAAAATTTTCAAGCATCGCGGCAGATGAGACTCAATCGTATATAAAAGTTAATTTATTCAAATAATTTGCAATACTATGAAATAAAAAATGGCAGACGTCATTATTATTGTTTTTCCTGCAATTATCTTAAGTTATGCTTTGAAAAAAACCGCTTAGCACAGATTATTTTAAACAAATTTTTTGCAATAAGTGCCACTCTAAAACATCTATACCGATGTATTTTTCTATTTCAATGTACTTAAATAATTAATGAATGCTACTACGCTCGTTGTTCCCTACGTGACCACTTCAGCGCGGTATAAAATTTAGTTGCCAGGTGGTGGAAGTATCACCAAAAGTGGTAACGTAGTCATTTCGTTAATCAATATGAAAAACTAATGTAATGTAATTGATAATGTTTCATAATGACAACATACGATATAATTGATGAGGATGGATGGATGGATGGATGGATAAATGGCAAAGTGTTACGAAAAATAAAGTAAAACTTTGCTGCATAAAGCAATTGTACAAATATTTATTTTGAGGCTTAATAAAAATAGCACCAGCACCCGTAACAAAAGCTTTTATTAGTAAATTATCGTTAATTTTAGATTTGTTTCGTAGAAAAAAGACAAGTTTTATTTCACTCTCTAAATTTAAGTCAAAATGCAATACTTAAATTACAAACCAAAATATGTTACGAGTGTGACAATTTTTTGTTTTTATCACAAGGTAACAAATACTGAATGCGCCACAGTTCATACTTAATAGAAAAAATAATTTTCTTTTTTTATTTATTTTTATAAAAAGGGGTATTTTTACTAATCATAAGCGCAGCTAACTTCTTACTAATCCAATTTTTGTCTCTACAGCTCAATCAATATATTATTTACTCTGCAAATTATTAAACTTCAATTGCTTTAATCTTATACAAATTTCAATGTAATTTTTATTTAATAATATTTTACTACCACTACTAACTTTTTTTCTATGTGTGTTTTCCTTGTAGCATAGAAAGCAGCTTAAAAATCCTTCAATGTTTAACTCAATTTTTATTATATGATTTTGTTTTCTTTATTTTATTCACACTCAATATAAAATTAGTTACTTTTAAGCAAACTTTTTTATTAAATTTTTTTTTGTTTTTATTTATTTAAATTTCTTTTTTTTTCAAGCAAAACTTTTTTGAAAAATCCAAAAAAAAAATCAATTGCGTTAAATATGATGAGAAAATTTTTAAAAATTCTAAACATTAGGCCTGAAATAAACCAAAAACCGCTAAATTGAATAAAAAAAAAACACTTGTGATTTTTATTTCTAAAATGTGTGAAATTTTTGTTTGTTTTTCTTAGTGTAATTGCGATTATCTGATGTGAATTATCTCATTAACTTGCTATCATCTCTGTTCCATTCTTCTTGCCTATTTCTTTTTTTTTCTATAAACTGTTTTTTGATGTGGTTATGGATTTTCTGCTTCATACTACACCAAATGGAAATGTGCTACTGTACCCGAACTACATTAAATGAATGACAACTTTAGATCCGATATGATGACGAGGACGAGGATGAAGGTCCACAACCGGATCCTACACTTGAACAGGGTGTGCCCATACCTTGTCGATTGCAGAGCAGCTTCCCGCCGGAATTGGCCTCCACTCCTCTCGAGGATATCGATCCATACTACAGTAATATACTGGTAAGTTGAAATGATAATTAAAATTTTTCAATATACATATATACGTTTTTAAACCTATTTGGGGTTCAAGATGTGTTGCGTATTTCTATTATTTACCCTATCCCCAACTCTACCAGTTACTTTAGCATATTTTATCAATTTTTTTTTGTCTAGCTTTCTTGACTCAACACTAAAATATTTTTTTTTCTTGTAAGAGATGGGCCACAACCACCCAATTTTTTGTCAAAAACTATCTACTTCAGAAATGTCAAAGTAGCGATGATATAAAAACGCCACACTGAGGACAGCTTCACCTTCTAAAAACCAGTAGCACATACTTATACTAGAGGTTTGTGTGAGTGCGCTTGAAATGACTATCAAGCCACTCGGCATGATTGCGAGCCTATCGAGCCCTTACGAACGTAAATCACGAATCATATCAAAACAAAACGAAAGACCAAGCAAGCGAGGTGAGTGCTGCACTCACAAATAAAATGTTATGCGAGTTAAAGCGAGTTGAAGCACTCGTAGTTATTGCATTCAACACCAAATGACTTGTTGTCTTTTACTGCGTTCGCTTTTTCTGGACAGCTCGGAATCCAAGTCCGAGGTCACTAATTTTATTGGGAGTTTCTATGATTATTCCTAGGACCCATCGATTGACAACTTTTTCGTCCAAATCGGACCAACTTTAGTTTCCACCCATATATGTAGAAGCACTTTTTCATTGTCACTTTTTTTGAGAGCTCGAAATCCAAGCTCAAAGTCACTCATTTTATTGGCCGTTTCTATTACCATCCCTAGGACCCATCGATTGACACCACTTTCGTCCAAATCAGACCAACTTTAGTTTCCCATATATATTTGGTCCAAAAGTCACTTATCAGTTTGTTGTAAATATTTTGTATATAGATCTGCATTCATTGCTTGTTCGGTATTATAAATGTTTTGTTCGATTCTACTGATGACTCGCACAATGTCAATAGAGCCATTGTATTCGACAGCAAGTGCACTGATCGGTTGACAGAGCGAGTACACTCGAGCTGAACGAGGGTCTTAAGTGCTAGTTAATTCAATATTCGCTTAAGACTCTGATATTCATGTTATAAAATTGAAAGCTTTGCTTGTTTCAAGATACATATGTACATATTTAAATCCTTGCATTTACTTAACTAAATAAATTAAAAAATAAATAAACAAAACTATTTTAAAAGAAAAAGTTTTAATTTTCATTGCAAAAACAAAAACGCTATTTCAATTCCCAATGAGCTACTTAAAAATGTATAAAAAGCAAACGATAATGGCCGCGAAATTATTGACGCCATACTATAAAACTACAAAAAAAAAGGAAAGGAAATTATTTGTTTTGTTTAGTTGGCGGCGCGCAGTGTTGTCTTCATCGTTGTGTTGTGCATTAAATGACGTCAATTCAATATGGCGTCGTTTGAGTTGACTAGCGCAAGTAAAAACAAATCAACTACTCGATAGTAATAACGGTTATTAGCTTCGTCATTAGGCATACCAACTTACACACTATTTCCTTAATGTTAAATGTAGTAACTGTGATTTTATTACACTTAGTTCTTCCCCACATTAGCAATTGTATATTTTGTTTATTCTAAAAAAATAACGATTATTTTTTGAATTTTTGTTAATATAACATAAAACCAAATCAAAGTACATACACGAACAATTTTGATGTGTGGGCCCATTTCACAGGAACTTACACTTTCGTATAATGCATTTAAGTATGTAGTTGTTATATTTTATGTCACTGATATATTCCACACGATTTTATCGTAACCGTTATTGCAAGTTTCATCACTGATTTTTTTTTTTTGTAAACAAAAACACAAATTTCAATGTTATTGCTTTGTTTTCTATTCAAAATAATACACAAGTTTTAGGCTAGGTTCACACGGGCGTTTTTTCAAAGTGTCATAAACCTGATTTTGTCTGAGTCCCATTATCTAATGAAAAATAAACTATGAGTATTGAAAGCTTTTGTCACGTCTTAGTCGGTATTTGTCTTCTACACCATTAATATCGTTTGCTGCATATTCACATGCCTGCTATTACTTAAGAGCAACTGAAAAGACTTTCGCTAGAATGAATATGATAGAAATGTGTCGAATATACTAAGTGGCTATTCAAACCTTTGCTTGAGAATAATTTTTGGAAAAATTTCAATGAACAAAGAATGACAATTCTGTTTTATTCCTAAAACAAGTTTCTAGATATTCTGTGTATTACCATATAATTTATTCTTGGAATTTACTATATGCATCTCTTTGTTGGTTTAATGCGTAAAAATGCAGACTATCGCATACATACGAGCATGTACTCATACACTCATATATGGAAAAACTCAGTATTATAGTGAGTCATAATTATGGCGCAGTCATGTTTGTTGGCGCCAAAACTTAAAAGTAACTCATTTCAATATACCAGCGGCAATAAAGTTTATCCCCCTAGAAAGCATTTAAATTTAAATGTCATTATGGCAAAAAAAAAAATAAAAAGGCTACACTTTACTTAAAAACTTTTACTGTGATTAATTTTAGCGCGTGTGCGTCAGACTGTGTATTAGCAAAATAATATAGAAAATAATTAATTATTTTAAAATGATAATCAAATAAATTTATGTAGCATCGATTTAAAATGGTGATATAATTTGAAGGAGAATATACATATTATAAAGAGAAAAGTCGAGTGTACAAGATTACAGGATAAGATATACGGGAAAGCATTTTGGTGAAATTAACGCCAAAGCCCGTCCCGATTCCCGAAATTTAGCCAATTTTGTTGTTTCAATTAAAACTATAATATTACACCTCAAAATGTATGCCAAATGATAGAGCTCGAAGAGGCCTAAGCATAATATATAGGGTTGCATTGTTGAATCCAGTCCCAAACATGGGTTTCCACAGATTTTTTGAGACAATTTTCAGTAATGAAGATAACAGCTTGAAATGTGTGCTAAATGATAAGAGTTCGAAGAGCCTAAATAAATAAATGTAAGAAAAATTGGCCCTAAAAACGGGTGACAACCCATGTTTAAGACAGGATTTGACAAGGTAACCCTAATTGTTTCTAGGCCCTTCGAGCTCTATCTTTTATCACAAAACTGGAACCTTTTACTCACTCTCAAGTGCTGAAGCTCTCTAACCTTGGTCACAACTGATATGTCATGCCCAAAAAATATTCTCGATCTTTCCCAAATACCGTACAAATTTTTTATTTAATGCGGTCAAAATACCTCCCTGCAACTTTTTTTTTTAGATTAGCGCAATAAATTTATTTAGATAAATGGGGTCTGAACAACCCATAAAGGGGTCGCACGAGCCCCTAGTCTTATCCTAAAAGATATGTTTTTTTATATAAATGTCGTCAAAACAACAGAGTTTGGACCGTCTCTAGTAATTTGTATGCCGCCTTTATATACTCCCCCCCCCCCTCCTCCCGTTTATCAAACCAAAGCAAATATGTATATGAAAATAAAAAAAATTACATTGCATACTTTTAGTTGTTGATAAAAAAAAGTAGAATAAACTTGTCAAATATAAAAAATTCTAAAAGCGTAGTGATGTGTGCGGAGGGGGTTGGAGCCCCCTAATTATCCAATATATTGAAATTCCCAAATAACATATTTAAGGTTCACTCATTCAGATGACAATAAATTTTTTTTTTTTATTAAAAAGTTAAAATTTTCTTCGTTTAGGTATAATTTTTCAAAACAGACTGAATACCATCCAATTTTTCCGTACAATAAAGTTGTGACTCATAAACTGTTAACTAAAATTCGTTTAATCTCTTGTACTTTTTCAGACATTCGTAGTTGTAAGCAAAGGAAAAGATATTTTTCGCTTTTCTGCATCCAAAGCAATGTGGTTGCTCGATCCATTCAACCCGATACGTCGTGTAGCCATTTATATTTTAGTGCATCCGTTATTTTCGTTATTCATTATAACCACCATTCTTCTAAACTGTATATTGATGATAATGCCGACCACGCCAACCGTCGAATCCACTGAGTGAGTATACAATAATTCTACATAGAACAATAGAACTTTATAATTTTTTTATATAAATTTCTAGTTAATTTTTTTTCTTTAAAATATTGAACTTATTTTTGGTTATTTTTGAAATATGCAAGTTTTATTTTTTAAAATGCTTATTTTCTTAATTTTTCCTTATAAACTTTACATACACATAGATATTTAATATTTTAAGTGGTAATTAAATTATTTACAATTTATGTATTAAGAACTTTTCTATATTTATCAAAAAAAAAAACAAAAAATTTTATAAAACATAAATTTTATATAATATATTCTTTTTATTTTTCTTAAAACAAAATTGTGAACAAGAAAACAAACCGAAAAAATACATAAAAAAAAATTTTTTTTTTTTTTCAAATTATAAATGTTAGACGGTTAAATTTTTTTCCTTACATTTTTATATAAAAATTTTGCAATTTAAAACAATACATTTTGCAAACAGTAACAGTCTGCTACTTTTTTCGTTAGAATTTCTACTACTAATTAAGGTAAACTTTTGCAAGTTTCAATTTTTACTGAATATTGATATATTTCTTTTGCAGCAAATTTGTACATTTTGTAAAATCTTAAATACGAAACCATTAGTTAATCATTTAATCAATCAATCAGTCAGTCAGTAATTCAATCATGCAATTAGTAGTTGAATTCAATGCTATTTCCAAACATTTAATTAATTATAGCAGTAATTTCTTTTGGAAAAACAAAAATAATACGAATAATGACTTCTTGTAAATTTTCATATTCAAACAGCAGACAGTGGGTCAGCTTTTAGAATTAAGGATACTGATCGTCTTTTGAGATAAAATTTTTATTGCTATTCAATTACCATATTCTGTCCTTGCACCTCTTGGTACCCCGGACCATTGTGCTATTTAGCTTACACACTGTCTCGCCGAAAGCCCCGAAGCGGATTGTATGGCTTTATGGTAAAGCAAATTGGGTTGCGTTGAACAATTTTTTTCGTAATTTCAATTGGAAATTGTGTTTCGCTGATAGGAACATAACTGCCGTGGCCTTAATGGAACAAGAAATAATCTCATTATTTATGCCTTTTAAAAAAGTTAACATTAAACCTAAGGACCACTCTTGGTTTAATGATACTTGCAGGCCTGCAATAAGCTTCAAAGAGGAAGCGGCTCATGAGGAATACTAGAAGCTAGAAATTGCTATAATGCCACAATCGATCGCGAAAAGTTTCTTCACGAAAAACACCTGCGCAAAAGAATCATTTCACTACCAAAAGGTAGCAAAAGTTTTTGGTCATTTGTTAAGAGAGCATGGGCATATCAGCCCATGTGTTGAGAAAGTGAGCCTCAACATTGGCTCGTCCATTTCGTAACCTTTTCTACATATCCAACACTAGTGGGATATTTCCATCATGTTGGAGGTTGCAAATGTTTAGCCCGTTTCCAAAAAAAAAACGAGGTTTCCAACCCTAATAATTACCGAAGTCTTACTCAAAGTTTTTTGCAATTCTTCGTTTAGTGCCAATTTTACGTGAAAAGCGTGAATTTCAATGCACAGCTCATTTTTAATAAAATAACTTTAGGCAATTTAAAAAAACGAGAAAAAAATTTGAAAACTTTTACGGCCCTCTAATATAATTTTTCTCTTATCTAAAATTTTAAACGCATTTTGCGTATGAAACTTTTTCATGCGGACATAATTTTTTCTATCTCAAAACTGAAAGTCCTCCCACTGTGCTGTATCGTTAGCGAAAAATTAATAATCGTAAAGGCCACCTAAATTTTGGCAACATATTTTTCTATCATTGCTAAAGCTTATTACAAAAATAATTAGAATAATAAAATAAAAATGGTTTGTTTTAAAACTTAGAAATTTTTAAAAACTTAAACTCTTTTCTTTTAAACAATACATTTTAATTTATAAATAATACGCTTAAAAATAGATAGTAAATTAATGTAAGATTTAATAGACTTTTTATAGTTACATTCATATATAAACCAAATAGTTTTAAAAAAAAGTTTATACATAGAAATTAAATTTAAGTTAGTAAACGTAGCATAAAATATATAATTAGTTATTTTGTCGATCTAATGATTCATTTGTATACCCTTAGTACTAAAATGTATACTCCCTTTAGTACAAGTAGTTATGATCTTTCATTCATCTAAGTAGTATAAAAGTATAGCCTTAGAGTCTAAAAAGTAGCAATAATTTATATGAACGTAATGTAAACCATATTTGTAAAATTTATGTAGTAAAAGCTGGTTTTTCGATGATGATGATGTGAGAAATTTAGTTTGTAAAAATTTAAAAAAAATTCAACTGAAGTGTAAATTTTGAAAGTTTTGCTAGCAAAATAAAACCCTTTTTATTTGTTAACATTTCCAAATATTCGCTAGTGCCAAAAACAACAAAGAAAATGCGTTTTTAATTTTTTTTTCTACTGTGGCGTATGAGCAACATTTCTTTAAAAAATATTATTATTTCGAGTTTCAATAACTCAATCCTGATGCTACTTAGCTAACATATTTTTTGCGTTTTATGCAAAACTCTCAACATTTTAATAAAAATTCAATGTTTAAATAATGGCCGCAATAAGAAAATCATTTTAACGCTTGAATAAAATAAAGCAAAATTCTTTAAATTTATAATTTACATGTTGAAAAAAAAAAATTATACAAAAAAAATTAGCTAAACTAATCATATTTTAAACAACAATTTTATAGTACATAAATGTAAGAAATTAAAAACAACATATTTTAGTGATTTAAATCAATAGAGCTCTCCTTAACTATGTAATACCTGATAATAAGTAGAAACGATATATATTTCATTTAGCTTTGCTATCTTTGTACTCCCTGTAACAAAAATAAAATCCAATTCTAGTTTAGCAGCGTATACCTATAGTAAAACTTAGATTTTGTGAATTACAAAAAAAAAACTAAATGAAAATTTTTGAAAAAATGGAGTAACGTCATTTTTTTAGCTGATATCAAAATTGTCAACGTAGATTTGGTATCAGAATTAAGCACCCTTTTTAATATAAAAAAGCGAAAATCAATTTTAAAGAATAAATGATATTTCGCTGTGTGTACACGTGCATCGGACTTAAGCGCAAACGAGAATATCTACAGTAAACGAAATAAATATGGAGCAACATCTGCAAAGCAGCAACGCTAACGTATACGTAATTAGTACGCAACTTTAATGTCCTTCACTAAGAACTGTGTCAATATATATACACATGACTTATACGGGAGAATTGTCTGTAATGTGAAGCTATCTCGGTATATTAACACCCAGTAGGGAAATGAGATGTACTCAGAAATTAGCTCAGACAAGCTAAGTCACAGATTTAGTTTTATCTGCATATCAAATAAAATGAGCTCCCGAAAGTTAGCAATCATCAAAGGGTTTATGATTAAAGAGTTAGTTGTATCATTGCATTGTATTATTGCTTATAATTCATAATTCGTCATTCTGTTCCTCTAATTTCTCAGCGTTGTGGGATTTATAGTCTATTATAAATAAACATTTTTACATTCAACTTGCAGCTATTTAGCAAAGACCAATATTCCAGTAAATTTTTTATAAATTATTCTATGGTTTTTATTCAACAAACTTGGCAAAAACAATAAAAAGATCAGTTCAATCTGATATTAAGTGACCTACGTTTCGGCTATTATCAGTCATAGTCATATACATACATATATGTCACCGGCCAAACTAGTTTTTAGGATAAACTAGTTTTTCCTAGGCGAAACTAGTTGATTTGTATGCCTAAAAGTATGCAATTTAATTTTAATGCAAAAGCACTGTGAAAAGCTAACCTGGTGTTGGACATATTACAGACTGAAACGCTAAGCTGGCGTTAGACGTATTGTAAGATGTAAGATTGAATAGACTTAAAAAAAACACATCATTTGAAATGACAACTTTTCCTAAAGGGTCATCACCCACAAGCTTAAATGTATATCCTATCATTTGTTCATCATGACTTTGAACTAGGAAAGAGAACATAAAAAAATCTAAGTTTTGTCTGTGATTATAACAAAAGAATTCAACAGCAAAACGACAAAAAAAAAAACGCAAACCACAAAAAGAAAAATAGAGAGAGCGAGAGAGAGAAGGCCTTTAAGTACAATATTAAAAAATGAGCTTTTCCTGAGACAAACTTTTCAAAAACTAGGTTAAAAGTGTAAGCAAGTTCTTTACAGCGCAGACAAAATTTCTTGCTTTAATGTCAAGCAAATTTCATGACATTCATGGTGATAATGATGATAGTTATAATGATGATGATGATGATGATGAAGTACCATGATAATACACGTTAGTTGAAGATGAAAAAGGTAATACTTAATTGAAGGACATTGGCATATGTGGGTGTCAAAAGTAGCGCTAGTTAAATGCAGAGCAAATCACTTGTTACCTGGTGCATTCTAAGAAAGCAAGCACTGAACGATTGCCTTAACTGTGCCATTGTGGTTTTAATTGTAATTTTTGTACTTTTTTTTATCAATCGTTTGTTGTGATATTTTATGCCATTTCGAAAATTCAAATTACAACAGTAGTAAGCTGCTTAATGAAATGAAAGCGTTCATTATATACAGGCTTCTGTCTGCTGGGTCTGCAGGCATTTTTATATATGTACGTATCAGCACTTTTTCTTGATTCATAATCAAATAATACTCACTTGACCTTAAGGAGATTTGGTGTTTGTGTGCAATTATAAAATGCATTCTACTTTTCTTTTAAACTGAGGTCAGGCATTACACACACTCTCTTTGGCAATCGCAGTGCGGTGTGTGAACTTAGTGATGTTTCATTATATTAGTATAGAAAGTGTTAAAAATGCGAAAAATTTTGAATAAGTCGGGAAATATTAAATTGGTGAAAAATTTAAAAAAAAGGAAAAAAACTATAAAAATACAAAAAAATTTAAAAAGTCGATAAAGTTTTAAAAAGTTGAAAACGTTAAGTTTTGCCTCTTCTAGCTATTGAGCCGGTGGCTTAAATTTCTATATGATTTGATCGTGCGGTAGAGGTTAAAAATCATGAAGTTCTATGTAATATAAATAATACAAATAATCTCTGCCATTGCGTTGCCTCTACGCCCTTTGTAACTATAAAAAAAAATAGGTACCATAATACCATTTATGGCGTCTGCCTTTTATATAAAAACATGTGTCTATACACAAAAACAGTTAACTGCAAGAGGCAGACTTTTTGTTGCTGCGTTTAAGAGTAAAAACGTTTTTTCAAAATTTTATGATATATACAAACTTCAGTGATTTTATCATCAGGCAGATTGTGGTTAATATAAATATTATGTCATAAGAAAGGAGAAAAATGACATTTGCCACTAAGTTATTGCCGCATTTAAAAATTGCAATATTACAAACATGTAAAAATAAAAAATCGAACACTAAATCATTTTATCGCGTCTGCCTCTTGGTTACCTGGTTCCTTTACTTATAAAATACAAAAAAATAAAGAAGGCAAATGATTTCAGCGCTGCTTTTTCGAAGTCAAATGTTTTGGAGCACTTAAAGAGCATATTAAGGAAATGCATATCTATATAAAGCTATTGCCGCATTGGTATTCAAAATGTTTATAAATAAATTTACTATTCTATTTTTTCGGTCATTGATATTATTATTTTTCTGGCTGTGTATATGGGGGCAATCCATGCCAAACCGGACACCATTTTGACTTTACATCTATGGTTTTAGCGTAAATTTTTTTTAGTACTGTTGGAGAGCCTCCATAATTTTTTCAAATTTTTTTTTTTCTTCGAAATGTCGTTATATGAAGTTTATTACACAGGTCTACATACAGATCTACATAAGTTCCAGTATGGCAGTATATTTTAAACGAAAATTTAAATTTACAATGTCTCGGAGAAAAAACAGATATCAATATAATTCAAAGCCAGTTTTGAAAAGAAAAGGTTAAGCTTTTCAACTTTATAACTAAATATGTTCGGAAAACCTGGTGTCCCTAAAATTTACAGACGAATTTGACCAAATTTTGTCAGTTGCAATCCCATATATTTGAAAAAGCGGAGACATGCACGTCTGTTTCTTGTATTTTCAGCTTCTAGGGACATTGCTGAAGGCAATGATTTTCTGGAAAAAAACAATAAAATTCTTTTATAGTTTTTTTTTTTTTTAATATTAAGCTTGTGGACGTCTGCCTTTTATATTTTCGTTATCTATACTATGTCTTCAACACAATATATCAGAGGCAGACGCCTCTTGTATTTTCAGCTGCTAGGCACAATACTTAAGGCAATGATTTTCTGGAAGAAAACTATAAAATTATTTTATATAGAGATTTTTTAAATATATAATATATGTATGTACGTCTGCCTTATATATTTTCGTTATGTCTTATGCCCTCAACACAATATATCAGTGGCAGACGCGATAAAATAATTTATTATGGTTTTTTTCGCAAATTCAAAATTTATTTAAATAAAAAGCGGCGCCAACTTTTAGTTTTTCTAATTCGCGTAAATTTGAACAACTTTGTATATCAATGCCAACGACGATAAAATCATATGTACATATATCTAAAACATGCACCGGCTCCCTAACTATAAAGAGTGCTGCGCCTTTTTGCCGTTTTCTTGTTGACCCGTGTTTTTTTTAAAAATGGTTAGATGGTTAGGCTGTTAAACTTTTTTCACCCTTATTAAAAAATTTTAATATTTTTTACTGACACATGTAAATAGCAATAAAACAGAGTTTGTCAAAAGTTCTTGATTTTTAAAACTAAAATTCATTTTTAACTGTTGAAGTAAAGTAAAAATCTAAGTACATACTACTCATTCCCCAGCCAAAATAACTCATTACTGAAGTTACTGTTGAAGTATTAAAGAATTTTTATAAAAAAAATAACGTAATCTTAAGCATTTATTGTATGTATTTCAATTGTAATTACTTTTCAGAAAGAATTGTTAACCATATATAATCTTAATGTTAGTATCTATTTATCTATCTATCTTGTATGTTAATAACGTAATTTTTTTAAAAATTTATTAAGTTAAATTTGGTCAAAACGACAAAGAAAATCAAATCACTTTATCTTGCTATAAAAATAAAAAATATACTTTTTTTTTAAATCTAAATTTTTTTCTAATTTAATTTTAACTCTTTTTTGCGTACGAGCCTTAAGTTGAGTCTTTTGTTTTTTCGTTTCGAAAAATGTACTCTTTTTGCATATTTTGAGTTTTTGAGTTCAAGTGTTTAGTAAAAAAACAAAAACCACAACAAACAAAAAAAAAAATTCGTTTTTAGGGTGATATTCACCGGAATCTACACATTTGAATCAGCTGTTAAAGTGATGGCACGAGGTTTCATTTTATGCCCGTTTACGTATCTTAGAGATGCATGGAATTGGCTGGACTTCGTAGTAATAGCTTTAGCGTGAGTTTCTATATATATATATATATATACATACATATATTAAAGATATATAAAGCATTTTTTTTTTATTTTCATAAAACTTTTTTGTTTAGTAAATTAAAGAATAAATAACATCCAAATTAGTTTTTGTGAAATTTTTCAGTTTATTTTATCGTAAATGTAACACATTTTTATGTTTTTCTGTATCACTCGTATAGTCAATCAGTTGATGTTAATCAGTCTCTCTACTCGTATATATACCCAACTTATTACTTACTAACTCTTAATTCAGTCTATACTGTAATCATACTTTTTTGTTTTTATTTGTTGTTCAGCTTAGATTCGATGTATTTACAAAAACTTAAATGAGAATTACACAAATTTTGAACATTCCGTAGTATATTGAGTTTCATAACTGTAAAGCTATATATATTCCAGAAAAAAACCAAACAAATTAATTAAAAGTATTACATATTTAATTTTAATTAATGTCTAGAAAACTTTTAAAGAAAATTTTAATTCACATAAAAAAGTCATACACAAAAAAAAATAATTTTTACTTAAGTTCTACCCTACAAATGGCAGTTGCTCTCCTTTCAACTATTAATCGAAAACTTTTTCCGTATCGAAAAACAAAGTCCAAAGCAGTAGAGAGTTGAAAATGATCAATGTTGACCATGGATGGGCACAAGTTCTTCTACAAGTTCCAACGAGAGCGCAATTGAGAGTAACGAGAGAGCATTTGTGTATACGTAGAACTCCGTATGTTTGTTGTACCACCACATGTAAACGAAATTTTGCGTGCATGTTGGTGCCCATCATAGGTTTTAACTCATTCTGAGTTATTGCGATCACATACCCCAGTTGCAATGCAATTTTACCAAACCGAATCTAGTTGAGAAAAATTTGGTGAATCATTTCACAAAAATACTCCAACCTTCGCTTTAGTTGTTCTTTATTGGTACTATTTATATTTTTGTTTCTACAGGTGCCTGATTTTCCAAACTTCCATACAATAATCTAAAATATATATGTTAATTAGTAGTTGCTTCCCAGACGTTCCCGAAGAAATAACTTAAAAAGACTCTTCTATTGTTAGCAAATGCCTTCGCATGTTTTAATGTCAGGGTAGCCATTTTTATTACTTATAACCTTAACGAAATAATGAAAAACCATTTTAAGCGACATATATTAATAAAAAAAAATTAAAATTTTACGAAAAGCACGCAACTATAATCGAAAATATCAAATCGATAAAAATTCATAATGTCGATATGTAAGTAAATGACAAAAAACAATAACACAATAGCAACCACAAGCATTACAACAATATTAAGGACAGCAAATATCTTTATAAATACCAACACGCACACGTACAAAAATCATATACATATATAGCACATACACACCCACAAATACATACATACGTATACAAAACAAATATGTATAGTACACTGACATTGCGAGCGACAGTTGACAGCCAAAAAATGACAGAATTTTAATAAAAGATAAAACGATGTTTCCTTCTAAGCAACAACACTCATTTCAATAATATGTTGCACAGTGGTTAAAGTTTAAAAAAATTTAAAAATTTCGACACTAATCATACTTGAGCTGGAAGCTTAAAACTTAACAATCTTCATTAAAGTTTCACAAATTAATAACTAAAAATTTTCGGGAAAGATTTTTCTATCACAGCTGTTGGATAATCCAAAGTTATATCGGCGATCTACATCAGTTGCTTGAATTGCTTACATGAATTGCTCAAACGTAGATCGAATTCTAATATTTCAATAACTTCTTCAAATCAATGTCATTTCTGTAGAATTTTTCAGAAATTCTTAGTCCTATTCTTCATTTTGCTTATTTCCAGATTAAATAAACCAAATTTTTCAAATGCCAATATTATCAAACTCTAAACTACTGTGCGTCATCATCTTCACGCAACTACTCTGATGTCTTTTCTTTCATTAACCTCCCCTCCTCTCTCTCTCTCTCTATCTTGAACATTTTCAATTATCCTTCAGCACTCAATGTTACTACTGCTGCTGCTGCTGCTTCAAGTTGTCGCCTTTGTCATACACAAATGAGTCCAAAAATGAATGGCGCCACGACGCCATTTTGGATGTGTTTAGCGTGACAATCAGATGTTGCCATTGTGTTTATTATTTTTTAGTATGTTGCGCTTTTGTTTCATTTCTTCGAAATAGTAAATGTTTCACCAAGAAAAAAACAACAAATAAGGTTACCCTACCTCTTGCAAAAGTTGTCTTCATGCTTTTTTCGTCCGACTTTTTTGCTGTTTTAAGTCTGAAATGAAGCTGAAGATGATTTTTTTTTATATTCCAAGCGACGCCAATTTTTATTGTTAAGAAAAAGACATGAACTGAATTTTTCATTAAGTGAAAAAATGTCTAGCAAAAGTTAAGAAAGTAAATTATGTGTCACTCGTGTGGTTGATCATATTGGTATGTCACAACAAACTTCCAAAAACTTGTTGAGTATAATGTAGATTTTTGCACAAATGTTAAAATTATTCCTTGTTATATAAAGCGACTTCTTTAATTAAATTCTCATTCAACTCATGATATTAAACGACCTTCTTCCTACTGTATATTTTTATGATTTCTTTAACGGATTCTATCCTCTGCTGATTCCCTGAGCTCTTGCATATTTTTTTATTGACCTATCCTGTTATTTCCGCTAACGTTTATCTTCCCCAAGAGTCTTTTGGCCGGCAGTAGAAAACTTCTTGCTATCTTCGAAGAGTATGCAACAAGCAACTGCATTTTCTTCTCTTTCATAGTTCTTCATTTGATGTGCTCTTGAGTTAAAGGATGGGATGGCAGCGGTTCACGAAAACTTTTATTCGTTGCTTGATCTTCACAGTAATTAGAGAGAGTTTCGCAAACTTACAAGACCACTGATAGAATATATGCACAAAATTGAATTTCAAAGCACATTGTCTAGAACAATTTGAAACAACCCAGCTTCCCGAGTAGGAATTCCTATCAGGCAAGCCCTAAAAGGTGAAAACGTATTGAGGAATTCGGGATCAAGTATGGGAAAGACTAGCCATATTGCAGCTCTAGCAGGAAAAACCTTATAAAATTTCGTTCTGATCAGTTTTGCCAAAATCATGAACTGGAGCTAGCTAGTCAAATAAAGAAAAATGCAGACTAGTCAGATCAGGTGAATGTGAGATTGAACCTATTTTTCCAGTCAGTCTGACTCCATGCGTTACCAAACCTATCCAGGCCTGATCTGATTACCCAAGTCCGAGTCTGATCCGATTTCCCAAGTTCGGACCGGATCTAGAATATGCAAAGCTAACCGTATGCAATCTGGGCGAAAATTTTTACTCGGGCTAATCAGTGCCGCATCAAGCACACTGATCAGTGTCATATCAGATTTGCCTAGTTCGGCTAGCCTGGCTCCATGCGTTACCAAACCTGTCCTGGCCTGATATGATTAACTAAGTCCGGACCGTATTTCTAATAGAGCCAACCAGATGCGATCCGAATGAAAATTCCCACTCGGGTTTTTATGGCATTGTGGTATTTAGTTTGATATCAATTAAAGTAAAAAAAAAATGAATTTACGAGCAACTGTCAACTATCACTGATTTTTTTTTCTTATAAGATATTCATGATTTTTCTTACTAAAATACAAATGATTTCCAAAAAATCCATCTTCATTTATTCTAAATTTATTTATTTTTTTTTTTATATCAATAATATCAATGTTTTGTTTAAAATGAATTTAATTCTAAAAATGCAATTTTTATCTCGTCCCAACAACCAAAATTTGCCAACGTCATCATTTTCGCTGTAGTTATGTGACGATGGGTATAGATTTAGGTAATCTCGCAGCCTTGAGAACGTTTAGGGTACTGCGAGCGCTTAAAACCGTAGCCATTATTCCAGGTAAATAAATTTACGCGACTGATAACCTGCACCTGAGTTTTCAATTCTTTCCGCACACAGAGCATTAGCAATAACACTGACAATTCTTTTACTGTGTAACTTTAATTTTTAATAGGCTTGAAGACCATCGTCGGCGCTGTCATCGAATCAGTAAAGAATCTGCGTGATGTGATAATTTTGACAATGTTCTCGCTTTCAGTGTTCGCCCTAATGGGCCTGCAGATCTACATGGGTGTTCTAACACAAAAGTGCATTAAGAAATTCCCTCTGGACGGCTCATGGGGAAATTTAACCGATGAGAATTGGGACTATCACAATCGTAACAACTCAAATTGGTATACGGAAGATGAGGGAATGTCATATCCACTTTGTGGGAATTCATCAGGAGCTGGGTAAGTTTAGATATAACATTATGCCTATTTTTGTATTGTAGTCTCTAGGAACTGTAGCTGGATTTTCGAAAAAATGGAGCCAACATTTTCTATTGATATTTGTGATTGTGATACCATAGTGATATTGATCTCATAATGATTTTGTTAAGACTGTGATGTCTTTCCTCTCCACTAGTGGTAGTGGCTGTAAAGGCAACTGTGATTTTTTTTTGTCAGAAATTGTAATAGTGATTTCTACTAGTGATTGTTACTGTGATTTCCTCCTATTAGTTATCGTTATTACGGCTATGATTGTGATTTTGTTCCCCTAGTGATTGTGATTGTTACTGTGATACCTCTGCACTAGAGTTTGTGCTCATAATTGTTACTGCAATTGTGGCTAGGTATTTTACGTACATACCTAGGTACTTCACGCGCCTTACGTACCTACCCAGTGATTTTGGTTTCTGAGTATAATATACTCGTTATTGTATTTAATTTACTTTTGTGCAATTTTCCAGACAATGCGATGATGATTTCGTTTGCCTGCAAGGTTTTGGTCCCAATCCCAATTATGGTTACACCAGTTTCGATTCATTCGGTTGGGCATTTCTCTCAGCGTTTCGTCTGATGACGCAAGATTTCTGGGAGGATCTCTATCAGCTGGTGCTGCGTGCGGCTGGACCCTGGCACATGTTGTTCTTTATAGTCATCATCTTCCTAGGTTCATTCTATCTTGTGAATTTGATTTTGGCCATTGTTGCCATGTCATATGACGAATTGCAAAAGAAGGCCGAAGAAGAAGAGGCTGCCGAGGAAGAAGCGATACGCGTAAGTAGACCTAAAAAAAATAAATATTTTCAATTTCAATTGGACTACAAAATTTAAAATTAAATTGAAAATATTTATTTAATTTTCTTAATAACCTAGCTGTGTGAAAAAAAAAACCAAAAAAAAATTACAAAACTCCTAAATTAAGCGAGCTGTAATGATAAGTTGTTTAATTAAATGTCTATTGTCTATACTAAATAATAACGAGTTGTAATATATGTTATTATCTGTCTCTATCTATCAACTCTATTTTATGAAATACATTACAAAAAGTATTAAGAATCTTTATGTACTCGTATGTAAATCGTAGCACTTTAAAATCTATAATCCCTATCATACAAAGGTTGTTTCGAGTATAAGTAAAAATATAACAAAAATAACAGCTGTTTCAAAAAACAATACAAAACTTGTATTTATATGCTTTCTCGGCTAAATGCAGTTGAACGAGTGTACTGAGGAGCTTTAAGCGCAGCGTTGTTTTTAGGATCGTCACTGACTTAAGTGACGTCAATTATCAATCAACTAATAACTACAGTTGAAAATTACCTATATTCGTGTGAAAGCACAAAAAAGCTGATGCTCGCATAGTATGCACTATTTAAAGCAGTGAGGCTCAAACATTATTCTCGCAAGGAAGCTTTTTAAGGCTTTTGCTCTTGTGTGTACGAAATGAGAAGATCAGTTGCAGTTGACACTTCATGCAAGCGTGGTCGCGTCGTTTACTTTTCAATAAGAACAACAAAAAAATGCAATAATTTATTTAATTGAACTGTTTTTAGAGAAAAGTTGATAACTAAAAATTTTCAATCAACTTAAGTTTTTATTGTTAAAACAAACTTATGTATGTATAATATTCGTGTAAAAGCACAAAAATTCTGTACAGCTCCATATCTTATATCTCTTCTCATATATTGATAAAAACATTGGAGCTTTCCTTTCTAAAACTGCTGAAAAAAAAATCATTCATACGAAGTTTTGTTAATCAGTTGATACAACTGTTGTAATTTTTGCTCACTCTCGAAACACCTTGTTATAATATATATTATATAATATGTATATCCACTAACCTCACCCCTAAAATATCCCACTTTTATAATGCTTTTATCCTTTTACTATTTATTGAATCCACTTCCCACAACACACTTTATTCCTTATCCCAATGTAAAGTAGCTATCTATCTATTTGCACAGCATATACACTACGTTCCCAAACTTTCTATTTTCCCACTGCACCGTAGTCTTAAACCCTCCCAATTAATATATCAATTCCAGGAAGCTGAAGAAGCGGCCGCTGCTAAAGCGGCTAAATTAGAGGAACGTGCAAATGCAGCAGCACAAGCGGTAGCTGATGCTGCTGAAGCGGCAGAGGCAGCATTACATCCAGAATTAGCCAAGAGTCCAACCTATTCGTGTATCAGCTATGAGCTATTCGTTGGCGGTGAGAAGGGCAACGATGACAACAACAAGGAGAAGATGTCCATACGCAGCGTCGAAGTGGAGTCGGAGTCGGTGAGCGTTATACAAAGACAACCCGCACCTACCACAGCACCCACAGCCACCAAAGTTCGTAAAGTGAGCACGGTAAGTATTACGCAGCTGGCTATGTGCTTTCCAGTTCATTTTCTTTCTTCGTTTATTCGTTTACTTTAGTTTTGTTCTTTAGTTTTTATGAAAAACTTTTTTTAGTTCTTTTGGTTATTTTTTTATGATTTCGTATTAATTTTTTATTTTTTGAGTTTTTCACTTTTGTAGTTTTTTATTTAAGTTGTTTTTTTTTTTGTTTTTTTATTTTGAAAATTTCGAATTCTTGAAGTTTATGAAATTTTTTAAAGGCTCTGCTAAAAAAAAGGAATGTTTTACCTTAGAATTTTCTGGAATGCCACTGACTTGAAATTTATACTTTTTCTTTTGACGTAAATCTCAATAACTTACCATATATTTGTTATATAATTATATATATATGTATTTAATATGAAATCTGTGTCAAAAAGGATAAATAGCTTAAGTCGACTTAAGGAGCATCGAACACAATAAAATTTTACATTAGTTCTCGTTGAGATTGCGCTATCGTTTTTGTTTGATTTTCTTATATATAACTGGGCTTTAATAGAACCCACTAAAATGAAGAATAATTTCATTCAGATTTAATGAAAAATTGGCCTTAACACGATTTTTCTCAAGTTGACTTAAGCTAGTTTCCTTTTTGCTACGGTTCTACACATTTACATATACATATATAAATATATATACATATATTTTTATGAAACTATTGAAAATATAAATGTTGATTTATAGGAATGAGTATGTTTTGTATTTGTCAATTTATTATCTAACTATCCTAAATTATAAATTGCTTTGCCAGCTTGTAGAATTATTTTAAGTCGTAATCCTCTGATTTTTCTCTTCTTTTAGTCTTTGAATTCTAATTTTTTTTTTGTTTTATATAAAGTACTTTTTTGATAAGTAAAATGTTGCATGGTTAATGTTGGTGTTAGTTAGTACTACATTCTTTCTATACAATAAATGGTATACAAAGTGAGTCGATAGTCAATTTGATACGTACATACATATATGCAGGAAAAATACACTACCCGATTTTCATAGCACCCATTTTAAATGCTTATTATAGTATGTTTATTAGGGTGTATCATAAACTATAATAAAAAAAAGTTTGAAGTGACACCCCTTATCCTGAGACCTTATCTCGAATGTATTTGAGTATTACTGAAATTTATTTTCTTTGAAAACTGCCAAATAAAATATTTTTGTGATGACTTTGTGATATTCGATCGTCAAATGCAACACAATCACTATATTCCTTACACGCGTTTTATTGATATGCGATCTCATCTTCGACCAGCAACTTTTATAACCCAAGTTCATACCCTTAAAAATTTAGAATTTCTTTCGTCATGAAATTTAACATGAAAAGTTACATTGCATCAAACTTGAGCAAAAACTCCATATAAATATTTCGAAATAAATCCGACATATTCACTAGTAATTTTTTTTTTTTGTTTCGTTAAATATACATAGATCAGCTAGAAAGTTAAAATGATTTATGCCTTTTGAATCAAATATGTTAGTAAAAATTCACTGAAGGGAACTGATTTATTTTTTATATATCTTAGTGTATCAATAAAATATTTCTGAACAGAGAGATGCAGACATGGAAGAAACGTCAACAAAGTCCCCAGCGGGTTGCAAAATGCTGCCTGTTGCATAAAATCCCAATGCCATAAGCAGCTTATCCCGAGCTTAATAAATGCAAGACAATTACCTCCACTCCGACTGTGTGCTTTGATATGCGAAAGCGTTGGAAGAACTTTTTTTTTTTTTCACCTATAAAAATTTTTCACTTAAAAATACTTTTCGAATGAATAAGCAAAACTAAAGAAATGACGATAAGATTTAAGATTTTTGCTAGATAGCTAAGATGGCTAAGAGCTGTAGTAGCTAAACTCTATTATTATAATTATAAAAAGGCTTTTAGTGAAATTGGCTGAAATTTTAGTATGATGCAGTTTATTTAAAAACTGGTGCCGCAGTTTCGCACGCTCACATCCCGTTTTTTTTTTTTTTTTTTTTTTTTCATAACAAAACTATTCTCTCTACATCTCATTCTATGTTCTCTTCAATAGTAAGAAAAAAAAAAAAAAAAAAAACAATTGAAAAAAAGTTTGTTCTTTGAACTTCGAAGCCAAATACAAGCGGTACAAATGAGAAAAAAAAACAACATTAACCACACAGAATTCAAGAAGCAGCATAAGCAACAAAAAATCGAACAATTTTTGAGTGAGATTTTGCAACAACTTAATCCTAAAAAAAAAGAATATTTAATAAAAATAAAAAAAATAAGTATGCAATATCTTTCTTTAGCACAAATATGGTGTTTTAAAAAATAAATTATTAAAATCGGTTCAGTATATTTTGCGTCAAAGTGTTACAAAACATTTTCATATAAGCAATTTTATATAAATAGTAAAGATTACATTTATGTCCTAATGGATTTTAAATCGCGAACAAAACCATTTCTGCACAAGTTAAAAAGTTTTACGGGTCAAAAATCAATTAATCCCATACAACAAATGTCTCTAAAGTGTTCATAACTCAAACTGTTGTCCATGTAGACGACTTTTGATCAAGCACTTCGACTACATCATTCTAAAATTTCACTAAATCACTAAAAAAGTGTGCTAATTTTTTTAGAAAACATATGTGTATATAGGACTAATTTGTATTGGATTCATAGATATTTGACATCCTACAACTCCTAAACTTAAAAAAAAATTGGTGCTGTGCGCAAAAAGACTTTTGATCATAGCTACATAAGTTACATCATGCTCAAATTTTAGCCATTGTTCGAACAAAAATAGCGAGGTATATTTTCTAAGCTACAAATTTGTATTCCGTTGGCTCATAGCATTGGCTTCAAAAATTTTTAAAATCAACCTTAAAAATCTTACACTTTAACTTGCATACTGTGACTACCCTTAGTATTTACTTTTACAACGAATGTCATTCAATCACTTCTAGCTAACGCCCACTTTTACACATATTTTATTAGTCTGTCTTGCAGTAGCTTAAAGAGAAGTATTTATTGAACAGTTGAATAAATTAAATTAAAATTTATTAATTTTTTTTTTAATTTTTTAATATCATTTCATTATTTGATTTCTTTTTGTTTTGTTTTTTTATGTATGATTTCATTTCATACACTGCGAGGGCAACACACGCGCGCTAATTAATTATTCAACATTTTCATTAAAAAAAAAAATAACGCCTGTGGCTGTTCACAGCACCCTAGCAAAGCATTCTATATATAAGTCACTAAAAAAAACTTTTGATTTTGTAAGAAAATTTTTTGAAAATTCAATACTTTAAAGAAATACGCATATGAACTGCTTACGTAGAATAACAACAAAAGTTGCAACGAAAATTTTCTCTTTTGTCAAATTAATGGCATAATTTTTTAATTTATAATTAACATTCATTTAGTATTTTCCTTTAGCATAAATTTCATTTCATACTGCATTCAATATAATCTGTTCCAATTAGTGAACTTTCTTCTCATTGGAATTACTCACTTTATATTACTACTACTACTACTATTATAACTATTAAATTAAATCAGTTAAAAGTACTCAAAAATACTCCTGTAGTGTTCCGAGCCACTTAATTAAATTGATTTAGCTTTACCAACACTACAAGTTACAATAGTGAAAATTTATTTTAATAATTTTTCTGCCTATCAATAAGATGTAACGTAATTCTTAAAAGTTTTTTCAAAAAAAAGCTAAATCAATTTCGCTCCATCGGAATTGAAGGTAGGTTTTATATGTAGACATTTTTACCTTATATTAAGGACAATATTGGCTTTATATTTCAAAAAAATAGCAACAAACCATAGAATATACGACATTTTTCGCTCCAAATACTAAAATACTCAAATTAGAAAAATGATGAATTATATACAAATACAAAAAAATAAAATTGCCAAACAAAACTTAAAACTAAAATGTACATTTTTGTAGAATGTTTTCTTTTTCTCTTCAATTGATTTCTTTCTGTTCTGTTAAAGTTTTATAGCTCTTAGTTATTTTGTTAGCAGTAGCTTTCGTTAATTTTGTGTAGTCTTGTAGTCTGTGCAAATATTGCACCTTAAGTTAAAAAATTAATATTAATAACATAAATTAAATTTTTTTCTTGCTTAAGTGTAACACCCCGAAACCCCCAAATTGAAGTTAAAACCATAGACATAGGGTTAATGCACGCTCCAATTACACAGCTAAAATGTGCTTTTGGGAGTAAGTGGAACATGTTTAGTCAAATTAATTTCTTGTGCAAAAATCGCTCTCTCACATGAGAAATTATCAAGCTGTCGTTATTTTTTGCTACTCAAATTTACTGATATACAACTATTCATACTTAATCCATATGGTTACAAATATACATAGTGTCATGATCTTAATCAGTTAGCCTTATATTTTCCTTGAAATCAGCATACATAGCTCTATGTAATTTCGAAAACTGAGTAATCCTCATGTTATTTACCATTTGGTCTCTGAAGCGAAAATTTTCTTGCTTTATCTTCTCAAAACTGGCCGCTCTGCTTTAAAGGTTTGCTCAGCTTAGTCTCCAATTCGCTTCATGCATCCGAGCCGCTGTTGTTCACCTTCTGAACATACATTCCTTTATGGAGCTCATATATGTCTCAATTGAATCTTTTTCACTATATGTACACCGTCCTCACATTCAAAATCAAATATCCGAAGTAGTTTTCCTATCAAATGATTTTAGTAACTGCTTCAGAGAGAACAACAACAAAAAAACATAAATACATAGAAACACAATTATCTTTCAATAGAACATCTTCGATTGTTCGAAAATACAATAGTTGCCTAAGGCGACCTTCTTTGGATCTGTGCCAAGATAGAGTTTGTGGAGGCTTGGAAACGAGACGTCTTTCAGTTGTAGTTGTACTCGATCTGCGACTTTTCAACTGGCCTTTTTTCTCATCCGCAATATTTTCTCTTTGTGCCTTCTTTTGTCTTTTTACCTTGAGCCATGAGCTGCTCTTGTGTTGCGTTGCATTCCTGATTTATATACTTTCCTTATTAATTCCTTAAACTGTGCGTTCTGTTCATTCTTCGTCATACCATTTGGTATTTCTTTTTGATGGCTAGTAGCCCAATCTGACAGCGGCTACGTCAATCATGGTGTGATATTGCATTCATGGATCATTAGCAATGGAGTCAGCGGATCGTTTTCATTAGAAAAGCCTTTCCTTTCCTTTCGTTTTGATGAGGTTCAACGGTTCAATATCCTTTTTATAAATGGTGTTCCAATTTGAGGTATCTTTTTAAATTTTAAATAAAAGACATAAATTGTGTGAGATCCTTATTTATTTTTATTGAAGATTAAAGTACATTGGTTACGGTTATTAATGGAAAAGAATGTCATTCAAGTTATCTGCTCTGCTAGCTCTGCAGGCTTTTTTACCATTTCATTTTTAAATTTTCAACATTTTCGACTTCTGCATTTTTTTACCTATCAACATTTATCGACATTATCAATAACTAATATAGATTTGTACGAAATTTTCGGTAATACTCGTTCTGTTCTAACTCTTCGGAAATGATATTTACTTTCGAAAATTAACATTACGAAAGATCCTTACGATCACACCACAAGTGTTTCGACTCGACTAATCTTTTTCTTTTGCTAGCACCGAAGTCTCTAGCAGTGATTGTCAGTGTTCTTGAACAAGTTTATTCTGTCTATGATAATTTTTGAAAAATAATTAATATTATTAATTTATTGATAGTTATAGTACATTTACCCTATGTTAATAAATTATATTCTGTACAATCTTAAATAAATTCTTTTAATTTTTTCAGTGTTCTTATATTTGAAAGTATCTTAAAAGTACATATGTATTTTCTTTTACCCCCTCGTTCCCTTAGTTTAATTTCGTTTAAATATTAATAGATAAAAGCCCAAATAATTTGTTTTTTAATAGAAAATGTAAAATAAGCTTTCAGTCAACTTTTTCCATTTTGGTTTAATTAAATTCCGAAACACTGCTTTTCCAAAGATATGTAAGTGACGGTGCACAGTCTTTTCTAATTAAAACACGAGTTCTAATGGTCTCAACACCCCCATAAAATATTTGAGATTGCGCCCTACTTCTGGCAAGACTGTTAATGCTACTATTGAAATAAAACAAAAATTGTTCTAAGTGTAGTTAAAAAAATATTGAAAAAATAATTTTGTAAGAAATAGTGCTTAATTTGTTATTAAAAATTATTTTCTGTTTATTTTAGGTAAAATTTTAAGTTTTTTTTTTAATTTAGTTTTGATTTTCAACATAATTTTCGATCAATATAAACTTCAAACATGCTTACATACATAAAAAAACAATGAATATTTGCCAACACACATACCACATACAACATCATGCTATGCAATCAAAAAAATCGTACACAGAAAAAAAAATTCTTCACCAAATTTCGTACACTCTAAATAAAATGAACACATTTTTTTAATCAAAACAAAAAAAAAATAACGAAAAGTGAAAGTAAAAAATTTTATTTGATTTATTTGTTTTCTTTTTCTTCTACATTTATTTGATGATTTGTACTTGACTTAGACATCCTTATCCTTACCCGGTTCACCGTTTAACATACGCAGGGGATCACGTAGCTCGCATAAGGTAAGACTCCAACAACAGCGCGAAAAAAAAGATTTAATCTGAAAACCACTACACTCAGAGAAAAAAAAAGAAAAACTCAATTAACAATAAAACAAAAACACAAACATTTAAAGTACAAAACAAGTAAATATTATATAGTACTATATACTACATACATACATTTGGAAAAAAAATTAAAGAAACAATATATATATATATAACAACTATCAATATTAAACATCAATACATGCATAGTGTATTTTACTTTTATATACAATAACTAGGTATTACATGATATATTTGTATCTCTCGTAATTATATAATTATTACTACTCGTATTTATATGAGCGTACTCTCGCATAGTCCCAATTATCGGAATCATGCACCATAAACCTACCTCTTGTTCCTCTCACCAACTCTCTATATACTCGTACTCATACCTATATTTCGTTTGTTGTCTCTGTCTTCTGTTGTTTGTTTGGTTGTTTGGTACACTCACTCACTCACTTTGATTTCTCTCATTTTGAACGGATCGGTATATATAACCTTTTTGGGAATATATATACACATATATCCTACGATTATCTAAAAATATATATCTATATTCATATATATATATACGTACTCGTCTAATATCGTACATACTATCCGTATATATCGTATTATTTTGTGTATTTCATGTCGCTTAATGTTGTTTATACTTTTTTGATTTTCTTCAGTTTATTTCCGTTTTATGCCTTAGTTTTTGATCATATATCCTATATTTGTCATCTTTTGTTTTTGAATATTTCTCCAATTTTACGTATAATATACATTTTTTTGGTTACTTCATTCAAAGCCATACGTTTGGTTTCGCTTTGTTTTTGTTTTCGTATTATTTTAACTTTTATTCTTTTCTTTTGTTTGTTTTTTAATTAACTGATGATATATCTGATTATCTAAATCTGAATCTGAATAAAATGATGTATTATAATATATAATATTTACCACTCACCACTACTACTACAACCTCCTTTAAATGTGTGTTAAATAAAACCAAAACTAAAGCAACTACTAACAAACTTCAAAACTTCAAACAAAAAACCACCTCAGTACACGATACGAAATGGGCGTGGCCGCTTTGGTATACCGGGAAGTGATCGCAAGCCGCTTGTACTATCAACATATCAAGATGCACAGCAGCATTTACCCTATGCGGATGACTCGAACGCGGTAACGCCGATGTCCGAGGAGAATGGCGCCATAATTGTGCCCGTCTACTATGGCAATTTAGGTAAGTGGTAATAAATATAAAATTTTTAAAGGAAATCTACCGAGTTAATTTATTAAAAAAAAATTAAGCTTAGTATTAATTTTTAAAAATGTTATTTATTCATTCCCTTGAAATCAAAAAATCGTGCTTTTTCATTTTCTTCTTTTTAGGGATGTTTAAGTATCCGAGATGCCAAATTTTTTTTGTGGAACTCAATGAGTATAACAAGAAATATATATATTTTCTAAGATTATTTTAAAACTCATATAATCAGTTCTTAATGTTTTATTTTTACCGTAGTTATGGGCATTCATAGTTTTATCAGAAATATATCATTTCTTCAAAAGCGCTTAACTTCTAATAATGTAACATATAATGTTAAAAAAAATTTGGTCATAAATGTGCCAATTTGGCAATGTGTTACCAACATATTGTTGACTGTTTCGAGAATAGTAAAAAAATTAATTTACTTTTATAGGTTCTAGACACTCATCGTATACCTCGCATCAGTCCAGAATTTCCTATACATCACACGGCGATCTGCTTGGAGGTATGGCAGCCTTAGGCGCGAGTACCATGACCAAAGAAAGCAAATTGCGTAGTCGAAACTCTCGCAATCAATCGGTTGGTGCAGGTGCCGGTGGCGGTGTCACGAATGGCAACAACTATGCGGACACCAATCATAAGGAACAGCAGCATCGAGATTTTGTAAGTAAATATGTAAATGGATTGAATGAAATATGTAAGCTTCACAGACAGTGCATGCAAATTTTGCAGGGTGGTTCAAAAATATTATGTGCGATTGAAATTGAATAAAATTTTTTTCATCTGTGTAACCGGGGTTGCCAAGTTAAAAAGAAGATATTCTTGGCCTTTCCAAAATTAAATAATTTTTCGTAACAAAAATTCACGACTTTCTCAATTCCAACCGGGGCCTCGGCTTTGACATGTAATTCCGGGCTGGCCGGTTGCAGCTGTAAATAGTTTTCGAGCATTGCTTCTCATACTTGCATCTTCAAAGTAATAGAACCGTAGACATATTCTACAGAGATAATTTCTCCAAAAAATGCCAAATATTGATTTCGTTTTTCAAGTAGTTTGAAGACCAATAATAACCAACTTGTGTGGCCTCTGGCCAAATGTTGTTGACTTCATTGGATTTTATATTAAAAATAATGCCGTCGTATAGTCGATGTGAAGGAGTGTTCGTCAACAGTTATCTGTACGTGGCTTTTTATGTCTCGGAAATGGGGCCTATGACTGAACAATCTACCTTCTTGCCGAAAACGGGCAAAATAATGCACGATGGCAACGCTGTACACTTTTAAAATGACTGCGAAATTAGCGTACTAGCTGTGCATTAAAATATCATCATCAAAACTAATGATGAGCAGTTTGATTTTTTCTGCGAATCATAAACAATCGATTGACGTTTAGGAACAGATGACATTGTAACATTATGAAGGTTAGCGTTTAGAAACGCGTGACCGGGTATGACTGCAATACAACTTACGTTTAGGAACTCGGCCATACTGTGTTTTACTTTTTCAATAATTAATTTTTTAAATCACAATGAATTTTCACAATTTTTTGTCCACAGGAAATGGGTCTCGATTGCACCGATGAGGCTGGCAAAATAAAACAGCACGACAATCCTTTTATCGAGCCCGTCCAAACGCAAACAGTTGTTGACATGAAAGGTAAGTGCTCTATTTGCAATGTGTTCTTTCGTATGTTATTCATAGGTGCAATTATTTACAGATGTTATGGTCCTGAATGACATAATCGAACAAGCCGCTGGTCGGCAGAGTCGAGCAAGTGATAGAGGTGGTAAGTGCAATAGCTTTTTTCAATTTAATGATATTGTAAAAAAAAAAAAAATATTTCTGTTATTTTGTTTGTGTTGTTTCATTCTTATTTTTTAAATGTTGTAATAATTTTATTTTTGATTTTTTTAAAATTGGTGCGTTATGTAAATAATGTGTTTGTTGTGTTTCCTTACATTTTAATTGTAAATATAATTTTCTTTATATTGATGTTATCGCTTGTTTCGAAAAACTCAACATACATAGCTGTTCGTCAAACAAAAAAGAAAACCTGAAAAAACAGCGTTTTAACTCAAAATTTATCGGCTAAAACTGAACCGATTGTTTTTTTTTATTATTATCAAATATGATTTTTGTTTAGCCATTGGCAATATATATTTTGTTTATATTAAATTTACTTAAAATGTTATATTATTTTTTAATGCATAAAAAGTTTTTTAACTGAATGCTAAATTTTGTTCCATGGAATGAAGCATATTTTTTAATATAAATTATACAATATATTTTCAAAAATTTTAATATCTCTTAATTTCTTAACACCCTTCTTACAATGCGCATATTATGTTTTTGGTCTAAAATTTTGCTTTTAAGTTATATATATATACATATAAGTATATGCATATATTTTTTTTAAAATTTAAAATACCATTGAAACAGAAAACCTCATGTCATTCATTAAAAGTTCACATGTATTTAAATGCTGCTTGAAAAATTAATGAAATTATTTATCTAGAGTGGGTCAAGTTTCTCGTTAACTTTGCTTATACAGTTTAAGATTATATCTGAAAAATTCAAAATTGATTTTGAAGAGGAAGAGTAGTACCTACTTTCACATTGCGTAGCGAGTTTTGATGAGAAAAATTAGTCCTCATTATAATAAACTCCCGAATATAGCAAAAAATGTTATTTTTTATATTGGGATACATATCTCAAAAACAATTCTGATGAAAGATTCGGATTCAGCGCACCAAAAACCTGCCCTCGTCTCTGTGGCTAGAGTTTCGTCCAATTTTGTTGGCCTGTGCTATTAATGTTGCTGTGGGTAAACTGAGTGACTATTGGAAACTTTTTCAATATAATTCAAAACTTTTCGACTTTTTCAATAGTTTTCAGTACCAATCGATTTTATTCGAGATTTAATTACTTCTCTTCGTATCTTTATCGATACAATTTGAATCTATTTACTCTATTAAATGTTTATCAGCTTTAATTAGTTTGATGAATATTTTTCGATATTATTTGATACCGTTCTGCTTTTATCGATTCTCGTTTTCTTATATTCTTCGATACTTTTCGACATTTGTTTATTCAATCGGTAACAATTTTTTTTTAACCCACTCTAATAAATAACTTCAAAATTTAAATGCATGTTGGGCATAAACATTAAATTAAATACATCACATGTTATACATAAATGCATTGCTGATCATTGCTGATATGTAAATTAAAATGAGAAACAATTAAAACATTTGCACATCATACCTCAAACTAATTTAATACTTTTTCTATTTCTTCATTTACTTTTTTTATATTGAAAAAGCCTACCTACTACAATATAATAATGACTTCTTTGACTCGTCCATTTAATTATTCTACTACTTCTACTACTACTAAAAAATACTTCGGTGATGCTAAAAGAAGGCATAATAAAACAAATTAATACACATTCACTCACATTTTTGCTACAATTTTATTTAGTTTAATTAACTATCTTAATTAAAATTTATTAAAACTTAAAAAAAAGCAATAATTTTTGAATTATGTTAAAATTAGTTAGTAGTAAAAAACACATAAAATAATAGCTAGCGCCTAAAAACATGCACTACAAAGAGCTTACAAAATACTAGTTGGTGAAAGTCAATTTTGCGCTTTTTATATTGCATATTTTTAGGCTGTTCGCATAAATATTGAAGTGAGTAATTTAATCAGTGCATGGTTCAAAAATTATTGCAATCTAAACTATTCTCAAAAAAGAGAGGTTTATGCCGTATGCTTAATTATTTGAAATTATCAATTTTACACAAAAAAATATAATTAGCAAAATGCATTTGAAAACATTTTTTTTGGTTTGTGTTCATCAGTTTTTTGTTTTTTGAGAATGTAGTTGAAATACTGAATGCTAAACTTAATGTTTTAGTAAAAATTAGATTTCGATTTTTCGGTTCTTTTTCTTTGCATGCGTAATTTTTGTATTTCGTAGTTTTTCTACCATTATGCAATATATTTACATAATTAGCATTGTATTGAATTATTAGCATTCAAATTTACTACACACATAGTTTTGAAACTTTGCTAAAATAATTTTTCTAAGTACCTATAGTTGAATTTTTTGCTATTATTATTTATTCAAATTTTTAAATGTTATATTTTATAGTTGGCTAGAAACGTAAAAACTCAATTGAAGAGCAAATTTAAAAAAAAAGCATTTTAGTGCAGGTGCTGGAGCGTGCAAAATTTGAGGCTCGAAATCTGGTGAATTGTTGTTTGAGACCCTAAGGTGCCACAAATTAAGAAAAAAAATTCGCACAAAATTGTAGTACAAAAAACCATATATTTTTCTTGATCTGAGGGAGGCACAGATAATTTGAAGATCTTGAAGAATCTGAGCTTTGTTTCCTTCATTTTCATATACGCTGTTCTGGTAAGCTCATTCACGAGGGATTACGATATTAGCATTATATCTTGGGACCTCCGAGTAGAACTAGCTGTTTTAAATAGTCACATTAGTGAATTATATTATTTACTCCAAAGAACTGAAGTTAGGGATTTTTATGAGGTTGCCAGACCAGCTGTATCCAAAAGGACATACATACATACATAAAATTTACACAGATAGTAAGGCTGCTATAAAATCTCTAAAATAAGTATTCATAAACTCGCCTTTTATTGAGAAAATGTAGAAAATTTCAAATGTTGACAAATGTAGAGTTTTCAAAATATTTTGGAAACAAAAAATCAAAGCAGCACTAAACTTGTCAACTTCAATACTTAGGGCCTCAAAAATAACTATCATTCGCCAAATTTGGATCCTCAGCATCTGATCTATATAGGAAACAATTTTTTTTTTTTTTCAAATTTAAGAATAAACACCTAATTTTAATGTACAATACTTGAGGTTTTCATATGTTTGCTTAAAACTGGTGGCTCCGAGTGTGTTCTGGTTGCCCGTGACTGTGAGCGATAAAAAAAATTTTATTTAATATGTGGCACATGTATTCTTATAATACGTAGCGTAGAGTAGCATTTCTCATGGTCATTTCCTACCGCTTAATTGCTTTTGCAATTAACAAATTAAATATGGCTTTTAATCAAAATGAGCGTCAGTTACCAGAATCGTGGTGTGGCTGTTTTGGAGAGTCTGAAAAAAAAATGTTTCGCTCAATATCTCAAAAAGCAAGTCACAAGCAGAAAAATATATTAAGACCAATGTTGTAGAGCAAATGAAAACAAATCGATTTCATGTTTGAAAAATCTCCATGCGACAAGATTTAGCCCACCTTTCGTTTTCTTAAAATTTCCAATAAATACTTTAATTTTAAACAAAAATATTGCGAAAAATGCGATTTTCAGATTTGAACGAGTAATATTAATTTGAAACTTTCAATAAAAATCGTATTTATTCGAAAATGGAAATGGTCATAAGTTATTTTAAAACTATGAAAGGTGTGTCAAATCTTGTCTTGCGGAAGTTTATTGGTTATGAAATTGAAGTGTTCTCATCTCCCCGACAATATTGGTCTTAACATATTATTCTACTTATGACTTACCTTCCGAGCTATTGAGCTGGTGGAAATGGCTATGAAAAATGCAACGCTACCTCCCAGACAATGAAACAAAACTGAAGAAAATCTTTTAGTCATTCGTTATTATTCTCTTCTCATGTGTTACCAGAATGTTGGGAGTACCATATTTTAGCTTTTCAAAAACAAAAAAGCAAAAATTATCACAAACGCCACTTAAAAGCACCTACGATGAGAACTTTTTAAATTGTTTTCTTATTAAAAAGTGTTAAAGCTAAAATTTGTTGTGTAGTTAGAAAATTTAAACATAAATCTGTTTTAGGAATAAACTTTTTTAGAGCACTTTGTTTACTTCATTTTACTAATGAAGAGCTTTCATCACTTAAAAAGATGCGTTTATAAATACAACTTTTTTTAACAGTGGAAACTTTTTTATGGCTTGTAAAAAAGCAATTTTAGTTATTAAAATAATAAGGGTCTTCACACAAAAACATAACTACGCGTGAAGACCTTTAATATACAAACATATGTATTGCGAACATCAACCTTATTAATAGAACCAAACAATAAAATGTTAAACAGATCGCGTTAAGCATTATAATAGTGAGATATTCATTAGGCAGCTCTTCTAAAATAAGTGGTTGATCGAACGGTGAAAAAGTTCACGGTATTTTGTGAGCAATGACAATAAGGTTTTGAGCATTAAGAAGTTGATGGGAGGTTTTCCTTGACCCACTCCTCCCCCTTGATGAGACTTGGTGAGATTTTACCGGACCCACTCCTCCCCTATTTTGACTCACGTAATTAGTGGACGTCCCCTAAACTATTCTATTTGAAAAAATTTAATTTCTCTGATTGATTTCTATATATGAAAATGTGACTCATATTAAATTTGACTACACTCACTTAAATAGCTCTCTATGTAGCGTTTTGAAGCTTATGATTGTGTGGGACGTGCCACGCCCTCTTTTCGAAATTTGCGAAATAACATTCGTGATTGGCATCCGCATACCAAATCTTATCGCAATAGCTAGTATAATTTGCGAGATATGCCGTAAATAGTCTTAAAATGTAGGGCAGTGACACACCCACTCGTAAAATTGAGCCAGATTTTTATTCAGAAATAACTTTTATAAACAGCATTCTTACACCAAATTTTAGTATAATTTCTCGTATGGGATGCACCACGCCCACTGGTGCTGTTTCACCAGCTTTTGGCTCAGATATACCTTATAACAAGTTAACCACCTACATTAAATTTCATACCAATTGCTGCAATAGTTCACTTAAAATAACGCTTACACGTTTTTGTTAACACGGGAGGTGCCACGCCCAATCCTGTCGAATTCCATTTAATTTTAAAGCTTATAGTAACCGACATTTCTAAACTAAATTTTATCAAAATTACTCTCATAGCACACTTATTATAACATTTAATATTTCAACTTGTATGAGAGGTGGCAGCCCACAAATCCTATTGCACCTACTTTTTGTTATGATAGACATATCTGGCACACCCACATTTCCAATTCCACCTATTTTTAGTACAGTTCTAGACATTTCATAACAAGGGTTTGCGAGATATAACGTTATAAAAATTCAAATTAAGGGTGGTGCCACGCCCCTGTAAGAGTATAATTTAGTTAATGTAAGATCTGTTCAAATGTGCACCAATTCCCCAAATTTCATCAAAATCAGTTCAGCCGTTTTCGATATATGTTTGGCCATATACATACATACATACACACAGTATGAGCGGTCAGTGAACCGATTTCGCCCATTTTCAATCCCAATAAATCAACTCAGGTGGTGAGACGCTGTCAAAAATATATCTACTTTTCTATACCTGCCACGCCTCCTTCTTTCAAAATGACAAAGTGAATATACCCTCTGAGTAGGGTATAAAAAATACCCACTCACTACTAACACCAAATCCTAACTTCCCCGGAGGAACCTAACTCCGCCCTAATAGAGATATATGTAGGTACACGTGGGGTCGTTTAATTTACTTTTTCAAACAAACTGATTATTCTTTTAAGCCTAAAGTATTGTTAATAGAAATAAGTAATAAATTTGAACTTTTGATAAATTCGTAATTAGTAATTTTAGAACTTTCTGTACGTAAGCCTCTCTTTTATATGTGAGTTTTTGCAACTAAATAAAATGAAAACCTAAAAAATCTTTAGAAGTGGCACAAATTCGCAAAGCTTTGTCTATAATTATATATAAAAGCAAAGCAAAAAACACAAAAAAAATAATAGTAAATAAATACTGTTAATGCATTTAAAAAGAAAACTAAATTATAAATCGGCTGAGTCAAAGTTGGTCAATACTCAACTAATACAAAACTTTATGGTTCAGTCTCCGTTTATTATTTTCCAACAGAGGAGGACGATGAAGACGGTCCCACATTAAAAGACAAGGCGCTCGAAGCGGCGCTCAAAGCCATCGATGTCTTTTGCGTTTGGGACTGTTGTTGGGTATGGCTGAAATTCCAGGAATGGGTATCGCTGATCGTGTTCGATCCATTCGTTGAACTCTTCATCACACTCTGCATTGTGGTGAACACAATGTTTATGGCTATGGATCATCATGATATGAACAAAGAAATGGAGCGGATACTCAAGAGTGGCAACTACGTGAGTATTACAGCTTGAAGATACGCTGATTTGTGTTATCACTATACTTTTCTCCTTTACAGTTCTTCACAGCCACATTTGCCATTGAAGCCACCATGAAGCTAATGGCAATGAGTCCAAAATATTACTTTCAAGAAGGCTGGAATATTTTCGATTTCATAATTGTAGCGCTGTCACTGCTAGAGCTTGGTCTGGAAGGTGTACAGGGTCTCTCTGTGTTGCGTTCATTTCGTTTGGTAAGCGTCGATAAATTTTTTAGCAAAAACTGCATTTTTTCGTTTAGCTTAATATGAGAGAGGAAAAAGAAATCTTAAGAACATATATTTAACAAGGACTTTTGTGAGCTTTTGCGTAAATTTTCCTTTTTAAACTTGATAATTATCTACCCACAACATTTATCTGTATCTGTATTATCTCGAAATTTTAGCTGCGTGTGTTTAAGCTAGCAAAATCTTGGCCAACATTAAATTTACTCATTTCAATTATGGGCCGTACGGTCGGTGCCTTAGGTAACCTGACATTCGTGTTGTGCATTATAATCTTCATTTTTGCCGTCATGGGCATGCAATTATTTGGCAAGAACTATACAGGTACACGAAAAGAAAGATTTTAAAATGATATGTACATTTTTTTAAGCAGCAATTAACTGCATTTCCTTAATTTGCGTTCAAGAAAAATAAAATACGATTTACTTTTAACTCTTTTGACATTTTTTTCAAATAGTAAATATTAACCTTACTTAACCGAATGCTTTAAGCACGAATGCAGCAGCTTTCGTATGAGCCAATTTTAAAGTAGCTTTTCTTGAAAGCTATCTATTTGAAATCTGCATTAACCCATTCTAGCCTATTTCGTGAGAGCGAGATTTTTTGTTAAATAGATAAAAATTTTTGCTTAGAGAAAAACATTATTTTAATATGGTATGTACCCTTAATTAGATATTAACAAATTTTAAAATAAATAGGGCGACTGTAACCAAAGCGGTGACTTTCTTCGATACGATTATATTGAACTATTTGATG
The DNA here is from genome assembly GCA_963662105.1 of Meiosimyza platycephala. Lineage (NCBI taxonomy): Eukaryota > Metazoa > Arthropoda > Insecta > Diptera > Lauxaniidae > Meiosimyza > Meiosimyza platycephala. Next base: position 28,081,109 of record OY759208.1, read on the forward strand.
CACCCCATCACAAAAAAAAAGTTATGTAAAACTTGGTTTTTAAAGGTTTTTTGGTTTTGCTTAAAATAAATTCATTGTGACCACAATCAGATTAAAAAAAATTTACAGATTTTAGCCAAAAAATGTTTGTAGGATAAAAAGATACTGAGATACTGAAAAGCAATGAACCTTAGCATACCACGTTAAAGTATATTCCATGGTTCCTATGGTTTCGTCTAAAGTTATCGCTTTGGTACATTAAAGCAACCCATCAATTGGTGTAGCCTCGCTTAGGAAATGGGTTAAAATATATCACTTTTTGTACTATTTTTTTAGGTTCTTAACCTTCGCATAACATTTTTGCAAATTTATTTTAAAATATCCAATAAATATAAAACTATATATCTTAACTTTACTTGTATTTTTTTTACTTTTTCTTTTTATATACCAATAAAAATAAAACCGAACAATTTTTTTAATTTAAACAAATAACGCTTTGCCTGGCTTTTTTAAAAACCTAAATCATCTAAAATTCATAAAAAAACAAATCCGATGCACAAATGCCCACGACCATAAACACAACAATCAAACCACGTTGTATTGGACAAAATCAAAAAATTCACACAAAATTCTTCCAAAATAAATTGATAAACGAAACAGCTTCGAGTTTTCAAATTAGCAAAATCTTGGCCAACTTTAAATTTACTTATTTCGATTATGGGACGCACCATGGGTGCCCTTGGTAATCTAACATTTGTCCTATGCATTATCATCTTCATCTTCGCCGTTATGGGAATGCAACTGTTTGGAAAGAACTATGTTGGTAAGTTGTACACAAACACATCTACGGAATGCCGGGAAAAATCACCCAGGCATTGCCAATCATAACAGATCTATGTTTGTTTTGTTGTCTTTGTCTAAGACTATATTTGTTTTGTTTTTCATTTTTGTTACGTACTCGTATTAGTTTGTATTGTCCACAAGGGCTTTTCATGTCAAAAGCTTTCAATTTCTTGTAAAATTACAATATTAAATAAAAAAAACATAAATTTTGCAATCGATATTTTATTGAATCTTCCAATTTAGTTATATAAAATAAACGACATTATATTGAAAAAAAAAAAAATAAATAAAAAATTATTTCAAGTATAAACCCTTTTTTCAATAATCAACAAGTGCTATTGACGTGTTAATTATCAACCACAGCTATTGACGTGAAAACTCTAACTTACAATGAATGTAGTAAGCGTGTATTTCAGTTTGCACAGTTCATAGGTTTCATATTAGTGAGATTTTTTATTATAATTTAAACAAAAATCTTTTTTTTTTTACAAAACACAGCAGGTACAAAATCATTGGAAAATAATAAATTTTATTTCTCACATGAAAAATAAATAAAATTAAATTAAAGTGTCCAAGCCTTTTGCTGAAATATAATAAATTAAAATCAAATGGATTAAGTTTAATTTTTTCAATTAAGAGGTCAGAACGTAACATAAACGGCATATAACGTTTTAGAAATCTTGCAAAGTTTCAGTTGCGTTTCAGAAATCTTTCATTTTCATTTCAGAAATCTTTCATTTCTATTTCAGAAAGCTTTTTGCAATGTGTCGATGTCCGCCTTTTGATTTCATTAGAAACGTATGTGAAGCGTTACCAAAAATTTTACGTATTGGACTCTAAAATTTATTTTTTCACTTTATCCGCGTAACTAAGGAGAAATGCTGACATTTAATAGTTATTGTTTGTGACGTTTTCATAAGTTGTAATTGAAAATGATAACACAAAACTATACTTAACAACATAGCATCAATCAGAGAACAAGTCTGGCAACATTCACACAGTTCTTTACTTCAAACCATGTATCTACATTTGATGTCGTATATATACAATGCAGATAGCAAAATAGTAATATCGAATCATAAAGCTCATTTGAAAGATTTAAGAAGCTTTTAATCTGCAACCTTTCAGAAGCATTTCACAATAATTGCATTTGGAACATTACGTTTGAAATATACATAAAAGAAGATTTTTGTTTTGTTTATGTTTGCAATAATATTTCAAATGATACATTTCTGGTATGTTACGCACTATTTCTGAAACTGTCTGAAACGTTACATGACGAGTGTGTAGAGAATATAAATAAGAATAGGAATTTTTAACAATAAAATCCCGAAAAAAGATTCTGGTCTTGTACTTAGTTCTTTAACAATTTTTGCTTTTCTCAGTCAAATTTTAGTGCCTTAAAGGACTAAGTTTAAGCTATAACTCTTAAGCGATTTTGTGCAATAAAATTATGAATAAAATACATACACAATATATTAAAATTATCTGAGAGAGATATATGCAAGGTTGAGAGATTATTGAAACTTCAATATTTCCTTTTTCTCCAGTGTTCCTTATGGGAGATAGAACTATAACCACTTATATACAAGAACAACATTAAATTTGTCAAAATCGGTTCATTAGTTTGGAAATTAGAGAATCAGCCAATTCATACCAGTATATATTTTAGCTATAAAAGCAATCTACTTTGAATTCGGAGCATGTGAATGCAGATGTAGCCTTAGATATAGTAATTGTAGGCAATTTCCTTAAATCAAAGCACAGGCTTTGAAAGTCACATAGAAAAGACAACCGAAAATTATGCTACTAGGATTTTTTGTCAAAAATAATTTAGATAAGAAGCCGATCTTAAATCTCCTATAAGTTTCAAGTGGATTGCAAGTGTTTTTTCTACTCACAGAGAAAACAGTTTTCTGAAATATATTAATTTTGAAAAAATGGTTACTGAGATATATTAACGTATAGGACTACATTTAATTTTTAAAGCACAAGACATAACATTAACACATCAAAAAACTTAGACACACAAACATTTTAAAATTCAGTAAGTATCTTCAGTCTTCTACCTTAAATACTTATACTACACTTCCACTTATTTTCTTTATGCCACCAAAGCTATAAAACCTTTTTTTGACAATTTATATATCGGTGTAAACACTAATGCTACAGAATTTTAAAACAAATTTTTAACATTTTTGCACATTTTTTATACAATTATACATATATACATACATATATATATATTTTTTTCTAAGCTTTTACTGTTTTTGTACATACATACATACTATATATAAACTGCGCTTGTATATTTTTCAAACTTTTCGTGGCTTTTTATAACTTTTGTCAGACTTTACTTTGAAATGAATAATTTGTTTTGCTTTAATTTCATCAAAATACAGACCATAAGGATCGTTTCTTTGATGGCCAACTGCCACGTTGGAATTTCACAGATTTTATGCACTCATTTATGATTGTGTTTCGTGTCTTGTGCGGCGAATGGATTGAGTCCATGTGGGACTGCATGTATGTCGGCGATGTATCATGCATACCTTTCTTTTTAGCCACTGTCGTTATTGGAAATCTTGTCGTAAGTACTATAAGCGCTAATTGCTAAATTGTGCGTTTTATTGTTGGAACACTTGTTAATCTTCAACTAAATATAATTAAATGATAATATATTATTTTCGCAAACAGGTTCTTAATCTTTTCTTGGCCTTGCTTTTGTCAAATTTCGGCTCATCCAGTCTGTCAGCGCCTACTGCCGACAACGATACCAATAAAATCGCCGAAGCCTTCAACCGTATCGGGCGCTTCAAGGCCTGGGTTAAGCGTAATATAGCCGATTGTTTCAAATTAATTCGTAACAAATTGACAAATCAAATTAGCGATCAACCATCAGGTGAGAGGACCAATCAGATCAGTTGGATTTGGAGCGAAGGTTTTTATCCACTTGTTTACAACTTTACTTACTTTAAATTATATAATCAAAACAAATTTGAGAAATGAAATTGCAATCAAATAAAAAAATGACAGATTTCATTTAAAAATATATCTCACGTTAGTGAAAGAAATGGAAGAATTTTTGTAAGATTTCTACAGGGTGATTCAACTCGAGTTTTCTATGTTGGCAGCTCTCTAAATCAGATGATAGCTGTCAACAATCATACAAAATGTTAAATGTTAGTTTGCAACAACAGATTTACCTCTGAATTCTCGAAGAAAATATTTTTCTCAATAAGACACATTTCCGTCTCTCTGTCTATATTAATAAGCAAATTTGCCTCATATAGATTAAGACAGATCATCAAGCGATTGAAGGAAGGTCATTACATACTCAAAAAGTTACTTTTTGGTGCGCATTGTCAGGTGGTGTCTTTGGGCATGTTAACCGATGCTAACCAGGGTTGTCAAGTGGCAGGGATTGATCCGGCCAAGCCCGAAATTTCATGTCAAATCCGGAAATTGCTTCTTTTCTTTTTTTCTAAGGGTCATATCTGACGAAAAAGATCCGAAAGTTTTATACCGCACTGGCGACTGTGACTGCTACAAAAGGTCGAGAGGCGGCTACTTAATTGATATTTCCTTTCTTAAGTAATGAATTATTATATTCCAAAAAACAACCAAATTTTCCTAGAATTTTTGTAAAGGAAATAATTTCAGAAACTGAAGTGGAATCACCCTTTACTAATAATTGTAATTTTACTTGGCCTCAGCCAAACTATAGAATTTTTCCATTTTATGCTAAAGCTTCGTGTGATAATCGCTATTGTAACTATTAGATTATACATCTAACTGTCCACATCCAAAACCTCAGCATTTAAACATCTTTGAGATATAAGCAAGAAGTTGCCATTACTCGTAATTCGTATTTCGTAACTCGTAATTCGTGAATCTGTAGTTTAATTTTCCAGTATTAAATTTTTTTCAATAGCCTAGTATTTCTTTTAACATGAGATGTGAAAGATTGGTAGGTTTTATTGATCAATTTTTCATTATTTTTTATAATTTTGATTTTGATTTTTATATATTGTTAATTTTGTTTTAAATATATTGTTAATTTTGATTTAATTACTTATAAAAAAAAAGTTAGTTTGTTGCTGTAGTTGAGTCTTTTATTAAAATGATATCTTTATAAAGTTTTTCTTTTAATATCTGTAATAACTAATGAAAGTCCCTCAGAGGTACGAGTATATTTTAAGTTTTGCTTCTTGAATCCGTATACTTTTTGTAATTTTAAGTTTTTGTCTGTTTTTCTATTATTTTTTCTATTCCCTTAAATAAATTCTTAATTTTTAGTTGCAACTAATTGTGAGAACTGTAAATATATAGAATTTCACAGAAATTACAAATAATTTAAAAAAAAATTAAAATGATACTTTCTATACGAAAATTCCCGAATTCCGCATTACATTGAAATATTTTCTTGGAAGTTGTTCGAAGTACTCGTAAAATTCTATATTATATAATATGAAAGTAAAACAGTGGATTTGACCCTTCTTAGCATTAGTGTATTTGTGTTTTATTTGTATTTTAGTATTGATGTTTCCAATTTTTGAAATTAGCTCTTGATTTTCTTTTGATTTTTAATTATTAAATGTATTTATTTTGAGTTCATATTGGCGTAAGTTTATTAAAAAAAATGCACCAAAAGCTGTTTTTACATGGAAAAAATTTAATTCAAATATTAAGTACAATGAGCAAAATTTAAGATATATGAGAGATAGTATCACCAGCAGTACTATATATTATGAAAGCCTAGTCATACTCGTAGTAAAACTACGGTGACCATATTTTTGGGAGCTAAACCCGGGACAAAAAAAAAATGTTCGTTGAATTTTCGAAAAAGCTCATATCCAAATTTCTTTAGTTGCAAATAGTTGATAAACTTTTTTTTTTTTGTTTTTTTTTACAATTAGCATAAAAGATTTGTCTGTTCCTTATTGAAAAAACTCATTTCAACCTGACCAAATACGGGACTGAAAATTAAATGCGGGAAAAATGTACGTCCTGTATTTCTTCAAAAAAAAAAAAAACTGAGACAGCATACTGAAATATAAGACTGTCCCGGGAAATACGTGACGGAAGGTCACCGTAAGTATAACTTATTTTGCCCATGCCATCCTAAATAAAGTTTTGTTCCGAATGAGAGTTAAATATGGTCATTTACCAGAGCTTTGTCAGTCAGTCTTCACTGTGAAAAAGTTCAAGAGTAAACAAAAAAATTTTATAATAATTTAGAATGTCGTAATATAATATAAACCTTTAAATTTTAACACATTTTAACGATAAGTTACCATGGCAGTAATAAGCCGATTAAGTACATTTTAGTAATGTTGTTGCATTTTTATATGAAAAACTTCATAGACCTTGAGCGAGTTCTAGATATCTGAATTTGCCGATTTCCTTTGGGGGTAGTTTTTAAAACGGAAGCAGCTAAACCTTGAGGTCTCCAATTTTGCTGTTTTTTTTTTGTGAATTGTATTAGATTAGTTCAGGTCCTTTCGATCTGACTAACGCTCACATGCCGTTTATGCTGTCACAACCAGGGATGCAGTATATTTTTAATCTTATTTACTTTAAATGGTTTATTTAGCACAAACATACGACAATAATCTGAGATAGTACGATAGTTGCTAATTAAAATTCGATCTTTTAGAAGTGTAAAAACAGCATTAGATGTTTTTTTCTTTTAATATTTACTTTAAATATTTTAATTTTTTGACATACTCGTATTTTATGTACCCGTAATTCAAATGCACCATTTAATGTATCATTCATTATTGTATAAAAAGAATTGCATCCATTTCTCATGATACTCAATCATCTCACGTAATTACTCTCAGTTACATGAAACACTTAGTTACAAAATCAAACTCTTACAGTGTTGACTACTTTAAGCATGACTAAAACTATCCAAATCAGAGGGCAATAAGTAATATCATATATCAAATAATACCAAAATCGTAAAAAAATATTTTGATGAATCCTTTCAATTTATAAAGAATAATGTGCCTTTTAGAAAGAAAATTTGCTGCAATTCTGCAGCTATAAAATAATCTGCAAATTTATTTTGACATGACAACGTTTTCGTGGCACAAAGTTTTCACTCTTGATTCTTGTAGAATTCAATGATTTAACAACATATTTGGTTTTCGAAATACATAAAAATAGGATTTAACTCTCTCTATTAGCTACAAAGTTTTTATTTACATCAGGGATCAGTGTAGCCGCAAAAATTTTGAAGAACTTGGCTGTAAAAAATCACGATTTCTGTTTAAAATTATTCCATTTTGAAATTACTTGGCGCCTGGCTTATATGAATACTTAATAATCTTTTTCAAAAATAATTTAGGATTTTTTTTCGTTTATTTACCAAACATAAAATTTTTAATAATTGATAAACAAAATTTTGTATAATTTTTGATATAAAAAATTAAGAGATCGCTTTTATTTCGGTGAAATTATTCCTAGAACTTTGACATCATTTTTGTATTATTTTTTTTACATTTTGTCTACCATAGGACCTTTTTATGACTTTGCCATAAGTTGTCAACACTGTGGCACTACATTACACACAGGGAATACTGAGCACATTTGGCGTTTTAACTTTCTTTTTAGTGGTGCAAAAACCTTTTCAGTAAAACAAAGAAAGTATTTATTTTCAAATGCTTTAGGAGCCGCAGCAACTGAACGGCTTATATAGGGCATTATTGGTTAAAACGAATGGATCCTGAATCTTCAGGTCTCCAATGTAGCTGCTTATTTTTCTGGGTTGTATTTGACCAGTCGGTGTTGAATTATAAATCATTTCGCCATTATTGGGCTATATTGCCTTAAAGCATTCGTTGAAGTTTTTTTCCAAGAAACTTCTAATTAAGTTTGGTGTCACGCCCGGGATCCCTGCAAACCTGCAGAACACCGCGACTTGCACTGGACACTGGACTATCGGAAAACATGCTGAAAAATTGGGCATCCCATTCAACCCTTATTGCCGCAGTAGTCTAAATTTAAATGAGAAAGAATCTGTTGAGCACTTTCTCTGTATCTGTCCGGCCCTTGCCAGAATTAGATTCTGATATCTAGGACAAGCTTTCTTTAACAACTTCAGCGAATTAGCGGAAACTGAAATCGAGTCGCTGCTTAACTATCTCAACAGGACTAACTGGATATAACTTTTATCGTTACCAGGGTCCTAATTAAAATTTCTTGAAAATCTTACCAGTTTTGTAGGGTCACTTATGTGGTAAAACGGCACACCAGTGCTACTTAATGACTTCTAACTTGGATGCTAAGCCGCGACTCTAACCTTGGTGTCACCCCCACTTCTGCGATGTCGCCCATCTTTTTATTTAAAAAAAATGCTAATATAAGTCAAACTCTAAATTAACACAATCTGTATCTTCAATTGTTCTCAAATATAATAAACTCAAATTTAAAGAAATGTGCAATGCCACGCCCTTAACAATAGCTACAATTTAAAATGTTTCAACACTATTTTTTTAATAGGTAAATCAATCAATTGGAAGAATTTACTCCGATTTTGGTTTTTTTCAATCTTAAAACGCGTTTTCGAATTTGAGCCAAAACAGCATATGTACATTTGTATGTATATGTACCACTTTTATTCTAGGAGACATGGCACTGCCAAAAAAAAAAGTAAAAGCTTTTGGCTAATTTTCCTCGACTAAAATATTTTCATACCCAAACTCAAAATTAAAACGGCAAATATGAATCAGTCTTTTCCAACACTATGTGCTAAACATTACAGTCATGTATTTATAATGCATTTACAGTAAATACTCGCAAACATCAGTGTTGTGCATAATGTTGTTGTGCCTTTGTTGTGTTTCATTAATGTAACAATTGGTATTTTTTATAAAAGTAAAAAAAAAAAACATTTAAAAAAATTCATAAATGATTTTTATCTAACATTAAACATTGGCTTCATCATCATTCTCAAAAACTCTACCACCACCACAACCTCAACATTTGTCGCTGAACAACTTCTGCTTTAATCCGTTTCGTTTATGATGCAAACAAAAACAAAAAAAAACTTTCCCTTTCATCAAACGTTCGGCCTTCATTAAATTCATTAATTTATTTTGAAATCAAAAATAAATTGACAACACTTGAAAAAAAAACAAAATTTCAAATCAAAAACAAAAACAAAATATATATAAACTAAATGAAACATGAACCATGAAACGAAACGGATACGTTAGGCAAGGGTGTGTGTCGTTGTATATCTGCAGAACACGGTGACAATGAGCTCGAGCTTGGCCATGATGAGATCCTCGTTGATGGTATGATCAAGAAGGGCATCAAGGCGGAAAATCAACTGGAGGTTGCCATTGGCGATGGCATGGAATTTACGATACATGGCGATCTTAAGAACAATAAGCCGAAGAAATCGAAATATCTGAACAATGCAACGGTAAATCTAGGCAAACAGTATTAGATCATCCGATCTGAATTTTTTTTTTTGAGAAACTACTACCTTGCAAAGGACAAGCAACAAAAAAGCACTTAATTTGATTTACATAGGTCAATAATACGTTAGAGATCAATTAAATCCGCTCTTTTGATGATTTTCCTCTGCAATGAAATTGCAATATACATACACACATACATATGTAAATATTTATTATAATTATATTAATTCCACACACACAGATGATTGGCAATTCAATTAACCACCAAGACAATAGACTGGAACACGAGCTAAACCATAGAGGTTTGTCCTTACAGGACGATGACACTGCCAGCATTAATTCATATGGTAGCCATAAGAATCGACCATTCAAAGACGAAAGTCACAAGGGTAGCGCCGAAACGATGGAGGGCGAAGAGAAGCGTGACGTTAGCAAAGAAGATCTCGGGCTCGACGAGGAGCTCGACGAAGAGGGCGAACTGGAGGAGGGTCCGCTTGATGGTGATATAATAATACATGCGAACGAGGAGGACATACTGGATGAATATCCGGCGGACTGCTTCCCAGATTCATACTATAAAAAGTTTCCAATCTTAGCCGGCGACGATGATTCGCCATTTTGGCAAGGATGGGGCAATTTACGACTGAAAACTTTTCAATTAATTGAAAATAAATATTTTGAAACAGCTGTTATCACTATGATTTTAATGAGTAGCTTAGCTTTGGTAAGTTTTGAATTTTTTCCAAATTTCAATTCAATAAATTAGTTTGCAAGAAAAAGCAAAAACAAAAAAAAAACTTGCACGATAACCATATATATTTCTATATGGTGAATCGTGCATTGCTTGATTTTGAACATTATTGTTGTCGTTACATAGAGAGTTTCAAGTTGTTAATTGAAAATTTTTAAAAAAAAAAAAACGAAAAAAATCTAAACAAAATTATTACCAAAGTTGATATTTTATAGCTTGAAGTAGAACAATTTTATGAAATTATTTTTATATGTATCATAGATCATATTTTTAGATATTAGAAGTATACTGCCCTTGCGATTATCCCTAATAAAAGCGTATTTTTCGTTTTTACAGAGTGTGATAATCGAAAGTGTATCGCATAGTATTTTTATCAGCTTTCAAAAATCATAGGCTATAGAAATTTAATTTTTGAAAAAGCTTTTTACGTATGTTATTAAAGTCATTTTTTTTTTTGATGAATTTTTTAGTATATATTTATTGTATGGAACATTTTTACCAAAAAGAAAGGACCATGACCTTGAGGTCTCCAATTATGTTGATTTTTTTGCGTGGGTAGTATATCATTAGTTGATGATTTAATGTAGTACATTCGTTTGGGTATAAGGTAAATCATTGATGTTGAAAAATAATAAAAATTAATTAATTTTAAAATATTTTTTATGCAGGTAAAAATCAACTAATAAAATATCGACCCTATGTCAGCACAAAAAATGTTAGAAATTACTTGGTCCTTTCAAAAAAAAAAATGTTTAATTCTTTCAATGTCCTTTAGGATTAATGATATTTTAATTCTAATTTGAAAATTGATCAAAACTCCAATATTCATATGAGATTTCAATTTCTAATATTTTTTTTAACACAAAATTTTTCAAAAAAAAAACCAACCAAATTAGATATATTTTTTTTAATGAATTTTGGTTTTTAGAGTTCGTATCCAGTACATAATTTTTCTTTTTTACGTGTGTCCAAATTTTGCTCAAACGTTTTTACAAACGTAACATTCATATTTCTTCTTTAAATCAATAATATATTTGGCCAATTATCTCTAGTTTAAACTATGTTTAATTAAACGTCGTTTGACTTCAACAAAACTTTAACATTGGGCAGAGTTTTACTTAAAAAACAGCTACTACATTTTGTGCGGGGCTTAAACGCACAAAAATTACCGTTTAAACTACGACTAAAATTGATTGAAAAACTTAAAGCTGAGTTTAAGTTAAACTCTGACTGAAAAGTTGGACTTTACTATTTATTAAGAGACTAGTAAATATTTTTTTTTTTTTTTGAAGCAGTAGGTTTTTTAGAAGTTTAATTTTATATATGGTATGTTCGTATTTTAGCATTTACGTATGTAGGTATCAATGCTTTAGTTGTATGCAGCTTTTTTTTGTTTGCAGATTTCCAGTTGGGATCTCTCCAATCAAAAAAGACCTATTACTTTAGTTTTCATAACGATATTTAGTTATATTTTTAGCGATATCGTTTTGAAACACTAATATTTAGTTAAATGTAGTTACATATGTATATTTTGGAATAGCCATTAGTGTATATTTTCAAGAATTTTGTCTTCAATCTCTTTGAAAATTTTTCTGCAATATGCATAATTTTGTTGCTTATTAAACATTGCCTTTAATCCTTTGCATAGTCAGGATGTACAGTGTAGACTTAGTGTTAAAAAGTTCAATGCATAGAGTAAAATCGTTTGCGAGAGCAAGTCTACTCGTATGTTAGTTAAAATGTGTTGTATTGAACATAAGATAAACGATAACTAATGTGTACTTGTACACTCAAAATGTTTTCTTCTTTCTCTTCCATGCATACTTTGGCTCTTAATTTCTTTTTCATTTCAAAATTTTATTTTCTTGCGCTATAGGCTTTAGAAGATGTTCACCTTCCCCAACGACCCATACTTCAGGATATTCTTTATTATATGGACAGAATATTTACAGTTATCTTTTTCTTAGAAATGTTAATCAAATGGTTGGCGCTGGGTTTTAAAGTTTACTTTACAAACGCATGGTGTTGGCTTGATTTCGTGATCGTGATGGTAAGTAAAAAATGTTTCGCTTTAAAACTTTCTATATCACATATCACAGGGACTATAACTCTACATTTTTGTTGAAAAAAAAAAAAAATCAAATTTCCATACAAACAGCACACAATTCCGACAAGACAGTACTACGACCTACAGACGTTTACAGTACAAATCGACTTTGAGTATATATATAATTTTACATACTTGCATAATTATTAATTAACTTTATGATTCTACCAAAAATTTTAATTTTCAAGAGTGAAAAACAGGTTCCAAAAAAAAAAAAAAATATTCCATTTGATATTTACATTTAAAATCAAATTTGAATTCTTATGTAGCCCCTTAATGAATTCAAATAGATTTCTTAGCTAAAATTTGAAATCAATGCATTTAAAATGTATGCTACAAGTGCACGTTAAGGGGCTAACATAATATTGTATATTATTTTGATTTTTTTAACTACCATCCACTTAATATTTTGTATATTTACCCTTAGTTAACCCTTAGTTTTAGTTATATTCAGAACTTATCATTTAAAATTTTTATTTAGTTAGCGTTGTTGACTTCAATATCTCACGAAAATGTAGTTCTTTTGAAAACCATTAGATATCATAGGTTTAGCAAAAACCATAGAAATTGTAAGCTAAATATAAGTTGTATTTTTTTTAACATAGTATGTACTATATTGAATTGTTTTTAACAAGTATAAATCTTGAATTCTTTCATATAATTCCTAACATATCCAAAATACCAAAATGACTCAAAACAAAATGTTGTGAAATCGTTTAAACCGCTTTTGCAAATACAAATCGTTAGCTTTCGCTTATAAATTTGGCCGCGGTTTGGTCTGGCGCTGATGATGTACCAGCATTTCGATCCATGCGCACACTTAGAGCCCTGAGACCACTACGTGCGGTTTCACGTTGGGAGGGTATGAAAGTAAGTAGAAATGCTATGAAATGTTAAAAGAAAAAGTTCAAGCATAAGAATTAAAACTTAAAAAAAAAAAACAAAATCGTTATCGTGCCTAAATGTCGTGTTTAAGGAATTTCGCTATAAAACTTCAGTAAAAAAGATAAAGTGGCTGAAATACAATAAATGGGGCATGTGCGAGTTTTGTCGATTAATGCTTTTCGAAAAAGTATAATAGGCATAAATGAAACATAAGTCCCAATGAAACATAAGTATTTTCCTACTTTATCTTATAATAAACTTTTTACTTTGCTGTAAAATATTGTACGTATTTCTCTTTCTTCTACTACTTTACTATTACTAATCGTAACATACGTATAAATATATATATGTATATTTATTAAACTCGTTCCCCTACATATATTCTATATTAATATGGAGAATACTTCACCAGGACAGCAAATTTTTGTTTTGACCATTTTGATTTTGTTAATTTCAGTATAAGTAGGTACTTACGGGGAAAGCCGCTGGTAAAATTTTGGCTGAAAAATTACAGATATTTTAAATAAATTTTGAGTTTATTACCTTTTTATCCTTCGAGCTTATGAGAATATGCGGATTCTTTTGCCATCGATTTTCCGATTTGATTCTTTCTTGTTCATTATCTTATGATACGTAAATCATTTCGGCATAAGTCGAACCATTGTTGTGCTATAATTTTTCAAAAGATATAAAAAAGTATTAATTTTTTTAAATATTTTATATGTCTGTACGTAATAACTAGGTATATGAAAAAAGTTGTTAGGGACACAAAATGTTTAAAATAACTTGGTCTTTGCGAATTTTCTTCTCCTATAAGGTAAATGAAAATTGATCAAAACCCAAGTTTCAAAAACTATAATTTTTCAATTTACCTTATATCTTCTTTTGAATTTTGACCAATTTTCACGTTAAACTCAAAGTATGAGTTGAACTAATTAAATCTAATGGTGCACAAAAACATAAAAAAGTTAACAAAGTTAAAGAAATCGAAAATTTGCTTTTTGGTCAAGAATTCCCCATATATATAATGTATACTTATATACAGCAGTCAGCTGAAGCGCAAATACAATTTTATATTCATATTTTACATATTTAAGTGTTTGCCACGATCTCAATCAATGTGTGTACCTGTGTGTGCTGTTTTCTATATACTTCTATTTATATACATACATTATTTATTTTAAATTCAATACATAGCCTCAATTATTTAAACAAAGTGACTTAAGATGTAAGTTTAAATTATCGACAGCCAAGTTTAAATAATATGTGCAACCCTGCATGCTTGTTGCTTACAGCCAACAAATAACAAGCACAATTCTATGCTTGCACGTATGCAGGGCTGCCAATTTAAACTTTTGGTTGTTTATTTTGAAAACTTTCACCTCAATACAATGGCCAAAGTTTATAATTTCCTCTATGTATTGTTTATCTGTACTGTAAAACTTTATACAAGCGCATACGTAAATCTATTAACTATTAACAAATTAATTGTTTTAAATGTTGCAAAATGTTTAATATATTGTATTAAGGTTCATCTACTGTTGAAGTGTTTTTCAAATCTGAAGTCGATTAATAACAGTGTTGCTATAAAGTTACTACTTATTCAAGTGTCATGTAAATTCAATACGCGAAAGCTAGTTATGCTAAGGGTAAAATTTTTTTCCGTTTATTTTTTTCATGCTAAAAAAGAAAAAAAAATGTAAATTTGCTTAAAAAAATTTTATTTATATAATTTTGAAATTAAAAATTGCTTAAAATATATATTTGTGTGCGATAAATATTTTCAGAAGCTTTAGATTATTTATATAGACAAGTATTTAGGAAACGTTCCAAATATAGTGTACATATCGTATCAAACATAACTTTATGAAAAATTTGATGATAAACTTTATTACATATAAGCTTATTATTGAAAAGTGTTTTGGCGCAATGAATTGTTTTATTAGGAAATCATAAATCAATTAGAGAAGACATACATAGTATTATTCATGAGTTAGACCCTTTTCTAAAAATTGAAAATATGTAAAATAATAAATGAAAAAAATGAACAAATTCACGAATTAATTTTCGGTTCAATTAAAGCTTATTTCACATTTTTGTCGAATAGTGACATTTCAATATATTTAGAATAAAAGATTTTCCAATGAAACACATTTCAAATTAATTAATTAATCATAAAGGCTTCCATTTCTAGGTTTTCCATCCAAAAAAGTTGTTAAATAAAATCGATTTAAAAAAAATATGCGTGGTTTGAACTAGATGCCAGAATCGAAACTTTAATAATTATGTGTACTAACAAAAATATCGGAAAAATTCATTGTTGTTGATAATATCAAAAAAATGGAAGAATATCAAATAATGTAAACGAAATCAATATTTGTTGATAAAGTATCGAAGAAGTCGATAAAGATGAATACTATTGAAGTGTAGCAAAGAGTATCGAAAAGAATCGAATAATATTGAACGAGGACTACGACAGTATTGCAAAACATTGAAAAACTTCATATCGGTCTGAAAATCCCGAATAGTAATGAAAAATTTTAGTCTAAGAGCTGGCAGCCATTCTGAGCAACCTACTAGATACAAAGCTAAAATTTTGTCTGTGCTTGATTTAGTACTAGTAAAACAAGAAAATCAAAATCTGACAGCCTTGGCGCGGTCGCGAAGGTACACCCTAAAATTTTCGAAGGTACACCCTAAAATTTTCAAAATTTTGTGAACAAATATTATAGCTTATTAAATTATCTTTCATATGACATCTATATTTTGGAAATCCCTTCAGTCGTTCTCTAGTTATAATGATTTTTTCAAAAATATTTTGCATTTCGAAACGTTTAGGGTGTACCTTCGGGATCGCGCCAATTCTGCCAGATATTGATTTTCTTATCTTACTAGCACTAAATTACATACACATAAAATTTTATTTGTGAGTGTATGTTTTTTTATGAATAGATTGCAATTTGAAAATTTTAGGGTGTACCTTCGCGACCGCGCAAGGCTGCCAGATTTTGATTTTTTTTATTTTACTAGTACTAAATCAAGCACAGACAAAATTTTAGCTTTGTATCTAGTAGGTTGCTCAAAGTGGCTGCCAGCTCTCCTACTATTTCACATAAGTCGGAAAGCACTAAATAAACTTGAAGAGTATCAAATAGTATGAAAATACATCAAAAAATCAAAATACATCGATCTAACCGAATAGTATGGAAAAAGTCAGTGAAAATCGAATCATATCTATTAGCATCGAAAAATTCGATATACATATAAATGTTGACAAATTGGAAAAGTGTCGAATATACATACATACCGACAAACAATGAATTGAGAAAAGTATCGAACAATTTTGAAAAATAATGAAAGTCGAAAAGTCATTATAAATGCTTGGGGCATCAAAAAAGTTGATAAGAGTTAAAAAGTTTCAAAACCTTCATATTCAAAAAATGTAAATTTAGTGCCTATAAGTGAAGATTCATATTAAAAGTAATCATTGGAAGTGGTAAAGATACCAAACATTAAAAGCATAATTTGAAATGTGATTTTAATCGCAGTACAATATCTTAGTAGGATTTATTCAACGGAAATAAATAAACATCGATATTTTAATTTTTTTTAAATTCTCTACAGCTTCTTTAAACTCATGAATAATATATGTACATTGTCTTTAAGCATGCAATAAAAATGTCCAAAAAATGTATAGTATAGAACAAATGTAGAGACACTTCTAATTTTAGTTTTAGTTAAGGGCCTAGTTAGTACCAATATTTAATATTATTTAAGGATATAAAAATGATATTTTAGATAAAGCACTTATAACTTTATTTGCAAAATAATTTTAGCTCTGCTTCAAATACGCTTAGGTATATGTAACAAAATTATATTAAAAAACAGTAAAAGCACGCTAAGCTGACAACAGCATATCACAAGTCAAAAAAGTCTATGTGTCTTATCATTATGGTTTGAGTTCTCTTGATTTGCCTTGTGACCGAGGATACAAGTAATTTTTGTTAAAAGAGAAATCTCTAAGGGTCTCATATGAGTAGAGTGAAACTTAGCTTTATATGAAAAGGGAAAATCATACGTGCATTCCCTTATTCTGTAATATAAGTCATTAGTGAG